>CALYLW010000443.1:114845-526117 GCA_944989445.1 Ampullaceana balthica | reverse complement strand
TCTTTGCGCCATACTTCACAACGGCAATTATCTACTGCTCAGTGCGCGCATGTCTGTTAAGATCTCATAAAATACACACTTACTGGAGTCTGTTCAACCCCTGTTTAATTAAAACCATCAAACCAAAATTCAATGAGACCAAAGCAGAGAGGCGTTGCCTGGTCCGTAAATCTGTCCCGTACCATCATCACCTCTAGGACGGTCCTTACATCTCCTGCAACCCCCCTCACCCCCACTCCCCCAGCAGCCCGTCTAGCGATCAGGCCATAATAATGAGGCAGGTACTGGAGACAAAATATCTCTACAGCCACGTGGTCCTAGTCGTGAAACTTTACTGGCAATAATCTCTAACCACGTGGTTGAGAAGATCTGAACCGGAAGTATTCTTCAAATATGGAGTACGTCAATCCGTCTTACCCACACCTTTCTCTCCCTCTTGTTACACCAACCGTCTCAAGTCAGGCGCATTGATGTGTCTCAAACATAATGTAGATAAAACATCCACATTGTCTGCACACATGCAGTGGAAACAAGATACAAGAGGAAGGATCATTTTATAAGTTACAGACAGACTATTTTATAAGTTACAGACAGACTATTTTATAAGTTACAGACAGATTATTGCAACTACCAATCTAAACGTGATTAAACATTTTACAAATAATCTAAACGTCATCATTCTATTGACAATCTATCCGGCGATCTTAACTCACATTATAAATATATGAGATGAAACATATAAACCATAGACATGAGATAAAACATGTAAACCATAGACATGAGATGAAACATATAAACCTCAGACATAAGATAAACATATAAACCATATACATGAGACGAAACATATAAACCATATACATGAGATGAAACATATAAACCATATACATGAAATGAAACATATAAACCATATACATGAGATGAAACATATAAACCATATACATGAGATGAAACATATAAACCATATACATGAGATGAAACATATAAACCATATACATGAGATGAAACATATAAACCATATAAAACGTACATATCTTCACTTGATTCACGGATGACCCCACACAGAAGACATAACGGCACTTTACCTTCAATACTTTATGACATACCTTGTTCTCAGCATATAATAAACTCTTTCATTTAACATACAAGACATACCTTGGTTTCAGCATATAATAAAATCTTTCATTTAACATACGACATGACATACCTTGGTTTCAGCATATAATAAAATCTTTCATTTAACATACGACATGACATACCTTGGTTTCAGCATATAATGAAATCTTTCATTTAACATACAAGACATACCTTGGTTTCAGCATATAATAAAATCTTTCATTTAACATACAAGACATACCTTGGTTTCAGCATATAATAAATTGTTCATTTAACATTATACTAAACAAAGTCAAACATGAAGTACTTTTAGAAAAAAAAACTTTCCCTGAGCCCTAAACGTACAAGATAAAGATGCAAATTTCAAACCAATTGCGTATAATTGTTTTACGCTCAATGACTTGATAATTATATGGTTGTTACTAGTTTATGTAATGCGCTGTGAGCCCAGTGGCTTGCTGGGAAGCAGTCATGCTTTATAAATATTATCAAATTATTATTATTATTATTATTAAAATTATTATTATTATTATTAGTAGTATTAAAATTATTATTATTATTATTATTATTATTATTATCATTATTATTAGTTGTATAAATAAAGTTTAGCCTTGGCATAGAAGTTAAACGTCATCTAGTTATTAAAGTTCCATCTTGTGTGGTTACAAACCCTATATTCTACATGGTTACAACAGTTACGTCGTTTTTAGTTACATGAGTCGCGTACATTTTGGTTGGTTACGAAACTTAAATTTTGTATGGTTACAAAAAGTAGCATTAAGAGGCGTTTTAAAACCTTAAATTTTTTTTTACAACCTCATTTCTTTAATGATTACCTGAGCCAGGAATAAAAATTACGCACCTCCCGAACCCGACCTATCACCCCCCCCCACCCCCACAACTCGAGTACTGGCTAACAAGCCAAGGTGAGACTGGTCCAAGGTCATCCAAATACAATTCTATCTCTACAAATCTAGCAAAACCTTGGCCATTCTATCTCTACAATTCTAGTTAAACCTTGGCCATTCTATCTCTACAATTCTAGCTAAACCTTGGCCATTCTATCTCTACAATTCTAGTTAAACCTTGGCCACTCTATCTCTACAATTCTAGTTAAACCTTGGCCATTCTATCTCTACAACTCTAGCTAAACCTTGGCCATTCTATCTCTACAACTCTAGCTAAACCTTGGCCATTCTATCTCTACAACTCTAGCTAAACCTTGGCAATTTCTATCTCTACAACTCTAGCTAAACCTTGGCAATTTCTATCTCTACAACTCTATTTAAACCTTGGCCATTTCTATCTCTACAACTCTAGCTAAACCTTGGCCATTTCTATCTCTACAACTCTAGTTAAACCTTGGCCATTTCAATCTCTACAACTCTAGTTAAACCTTGGCCATTTCTATCTCTACAATTCAAGCTAAACCTCTGCCATTCTATCTCTACGATTCTAGCTAAACCTTGGCCATTCTATCTCTACGATTCTAGCTAAACCTTGGCCATTCTATCTCTACGATTCTAGCTAAACCTTGGCCATTCTATCTCTATAATCCATATATTTTTAAAGTCTCCCCCCAAACACTATTTTAAATCCATAAGTCTTTGATTACTTCTTATCAAATGTCTGTGTGCTCTATTTTTTAAAATCCTTTATATTAACTCGTGGTGTCTGCGGCCGCCCGCCCTTGCTTGTCGCCAAAAACTTTTGATCGATTTTTAACCCACTCGCTCGTAAGCTAGTGAGCTGAAATTTTGCAGTACCGATAATAAAAACAATTTATCAAAATTTCAGATCGATCGCATGTACCGTAATTAAATTATTGATTTTTTAGATTATTTTATTTATTCCTATGTATCATGCTATTTTTTGAGATAGAGCGTCGCGGTGCGTATCATATTGAACAACCTTTCTGTCGCGCAATAAGGTGCGTATTTTATTGACAACTCTTTTTATAAACATATTCCTGATAGGTGCGCATTATATTAAACATGTTTTACGACACAACTGCAATTTTGTATTTCTGGATGGTCTGGCGCTGCGGATTATAATGAACATTCTTTTAATTACTTCTCGTACATAAAGGATTTATAGTCAAAAACTTGGTTTTTTACGGGTTTTTCTTATTAAATCCTTTATATTAACTCGTGGTGTCTGCGGCCGACCGACCGACCTTGTCGCCAAAACTTTTGATCAATTTTTAACCCACTTGCTCGCAAGATAGCGAGCTGAAATTTTGCAGGCAGTTTGGTACCGATGATAAAAACAATGTATCAAAATTTCAGATCGATCGCATGTACCGTAATTAAATTATTGATTTTTTAGATTATTTCATTTATTCCCATGTATCATGCTATTTTTTGAGATAGAGCGTCGCGGTGCGTATTTTATTGAACAACCTTTCTGTCGCGCAATAAGGTGCGTATTTTATTGACAACTCTTTTTATAAACATAATCCTGATAGGTGCGCATTATATTAAACATGTTTTACGACACAACTGCAATTTTGTATTTCTGGATGGTCTGGCGCTGCGTATTATAATGAACATACTTTTAGTTACGTCTCGTACATAAAGGATTTATAGTCAAAAACTTTGTTTTTTACGGTTTTATCTTATTAAGCTATTTACCCACGCCAAAACTACTGCACATTTAAATTATTAAAGGGTGGTCCACCGTTATTTGGGAGTCTTACAGCAGACATTCCCAGCCTGCGCCTCCCACACACCCACACACACACACCCACACACCCACCCACCCCCCTCCCCCCTTTTTTTTTACAATCGAACCCTCAAACTCTACTTACAGTTGGGACCAAAACGTTTTACAAATTTTGTTTTTGTTTAAACTGCTCAGCCCACCCCACCCCATCCCCACCATATGCTTTCCCCCAAAGTTAAAGTGGAACAACAGCATGCAAGGTCATGGCCGGTGTGTTTGAACCGCGGGCCAATTCTGCCTTTGTACGAGGATACATACAAAACGTTCTAGAAAAAGTAGAATGGTGTACAACCGGAAAGAAACAGTTAATCTTTACACTGTAGAGCAGTGCTTGTCAAAGTGGTGGTCCGCGGACCATTGCCGGTCCGTGGGTCACCCGCTACCGGTCCACAGGGTTATCAAGAAAGGAAGGACAAATCTAATTATAATTAGGGGTCTACCGATATCTGGATATCGGCATTATCGGTATCGTTAGCATGTAAAGGTCCCGATTTTGACGTCACCGATATTTCATAATAAGTGACATTTGACCCCCCCCCCAAAAAAAAACAAAAAAAAACTATCATTTAGATTTACAATATCTCGACAAATTAATATATCGACCCCGATACCTGTATTTAAATAGCCAAAAGAGTTCTAGTATTAATATGTACAGCCAGGGCCGTCTTAACGCATAGGCCCATTGGGCATTTTAGCCCACGAGCATAGGGGCCCCATGGGAATATGTTTATTTATATATACATGTATTATGTATATTTATTTTTTTATTCCTGCGGGGGAGGGGCCCAACACTATTTCTTTGCCCGGGGGCCCAAAATGGTGTAAAGACGGCTCTGTGTACAGCCACAATACAGTGTGAAATGTGCTATGATATTGTTTAGATATTGACCGATTTTCGTATACTCGGAAATACTGTGTAAATAGTGCCAATGCCAAGTATACCGTAATTGCTCTAATAAATGGATAACATGTAAACATTATGTTTACGTAATAGCAAAGATGCACTCAGAATAGCAGATGTCTAAAACATTTCGTTTCGTATGGAATAACACAATGTACCGTGTGAAGACTTGTTGTCATTGGCAACCATTCATCCTTCAACCTCATTTTCACTCTATTACTATTACTATTGCTTTGTTCTCATTGTTTCATTCATAAAAGGTGGCCGTGTGCAAAAGCCATTTAACTATTGGTTAATTATGAGTCGAAGTTGAAGTTTCAAAAGGAGTTCCTAATTTTGCTTGTACATTTTTATATAGGACGGTTCGTTTTTTCATGAGTCCTATGTAGGTCATGATCTGGAACTTGTAAACACATCAGAAACTGTGTTTCGGCAACAACAACAACAACAAAACAAAACAAAACAAAAAGAAAAAACAAAAAAAAAGAAAATATATTTTTAAAAAATATTTAAATAATTTTTTTTTAATTTAAAAAAATAAAAAATAAAAAAATAGGTTATATGGGGCCGTCCATAAATGACGTCACGCACCTAGGGGGGAGGGGGGTCACACTTTTGTGACGTTGCGTGACGAGGGGAGGGAGGGGGTTGAAGAAATGTGACGTCACATCAAAAGGGTAACTTTAAATAAAACTTCCACTGAAATATTTGGTCGCTTACAATTTATTTAATGACTTTTATTTTTATTTTTTAAATCAGTGCTTCTCAATGTTCTGGTCGGTAGGCCATCAGACGCTGGTTGGCGTAAGATATCAAGACACGAAAATTAAATCTAATTATAATCCTTAAGTTTGAGAATCCACAAGATAACATATGAAATTGTTACACTGCGTCGTTTGATGTTGACATCAAAGCATTTGTGATCTAACCGCAGCTCCGTTTGGTTCTCTCATGCCCGTTACCACAAAATATACAAGTAATGTATGCGTTATCCCCCCCCCCAAACTCTAGGTCCTGCTCACGTGACTCGGGGATTTGGGGGAGCGTCTTTAGCACCCCTCTCCCCCTTCCCCCCCCCCGAAAATGCTACTGGTGAGTTTTACAAGCATGACAAGTGTCTAAAAATGATTTGTATAGGATTATGGGTAGATATTTTAAGTCAAAACGACACGGAATATCCTTTTTCTTTAAAAGGGGAAAGGGTGGGAGGGAATCTATTTGATAAAATTAAAAAAGTTTTAAGTTTGATATAATTGTTCCATGGTTTTTTATAAAACGCCCCTGGTCATTCTAGTCTTCTCGATCAGTGCTTCTCAAAGTGGTGGTCCGCGGACCGATGCCAGTCCGTGGGCCATCCGCTGCCGGTCCGCAGATGTTCTCAAAAAAGGACAGAAAAAATTGTCAGTGCAGGGAAAATAGTGCACCGGTCCCTGGTACAATGGAAAAAAATTCCTGCTGGTCCGCAATACTAAAAAGTATGAGAAGCACTGTTCTAGATATAATGGTAAATGAGCCCATTTAAAATAAGTCAAGTATTCATTAACTTTATTGAATGCATCAAATTCTTGACATTGCAATTCGAGAGGAGAACCAAACAACTTTTCTTCTTAGCTCAGTTTTTAAGGCATTAAATTTAAATATCAAAGAAATGATACGTGATAAAGACAAGTCATGTGGATTAAGATTATTGTCACTCGTTTCAATATAAATGAAAGTAGGGTAGATTTAGGTGTCTTCATATAGTGCGTAGTTAAGAAATATACATAGTTGTCAAATTTTTAAAAAATGCATTTTCTGGAAGGAACCTGTTTAATAATGGGCATATGTTCCAAGCGTACACGTACACATGACGTATTTTAATATATCTAGCGGATTGTAGTGGATGTTATATGTCCCAAATGAGTCTGCATTACCCCCAAGAATTCCCTTTTTGACCCCAGTTCAGGTTATTTACCTCTGATCGCCGACCTCTGTCTTACGGGATGCCAGTCAGTCAATTGAGGGATTTTAAAAAAAATACATTTTAAAAATGTTATTTTTAAATAATTTTTTTTCTAAACAAAGACGTTAACAGTTATGATTAAAAGTCAATGTTTAATTTGTATTCATTAAAATAAAATATAAGCTAAGGATGTTAACACCGTTCGTTTTCTGAAGGCCGGTTAAATGTTTTTTAAAAATGATTCACTCGGGTTACGATATTACAATTTAGATCTTCACTAAATAAATAATAAATACTTAAATGACAATAAAAGTGATTTGAAATATACTTATTTTCAAATAGAAAATAAAGTTGTTTTTTTTTGGTCAAAGATTTGTGACGTATTTTTAGAGGGGGGGTCTAAGTTTTTGTGACGTCGCGTGACGAGGGGGGGGGGTAAAAAATCGGCAAAAATCGCGTGACGTCATTTATGGACGGCCCCTATGGGCAAAACTGCGTATCGGTAGACCTCTAATATAAAATATAAATAATTAGGAGTGATAAATTTAAGAATGACGTCATCAAATAAGACCGCTGGTTTTTGTCCTTACAAATACTCATATCGGAAAAAAATATCGGTAATATCGGCAAAAATGCATATCGGTAGACCCCTAATTATAATCCTCCATTTGCAACCATTAATAATAAGAGTATAGATTATCTCGATTCCTCGGCAATAAGCACATATTTTGAAACAAATAACATAAAATAAATTACAATTCGCTACTACGTTGGTAAAGAGAATAGCGCACCGGTCCCTGGTGCAATGGAAAAATTCCTGCCGCTCCGCCATACTAAAATGTTGGAGAATCATTGCTGTAGAGCAGGGGTTCCCAACCTTTTTGTACTCTAGAGCACATTCTAAAATATCGGTAAGGTGACGAGCACCACCTATTTTTAATCGACAAACTCCTTCCATAACTTCTCATTTTTCCATAATTATTTTCTTATATTCATAATTTATTAATAAATAATAAACACAAATGTTTCAAGATAGTATAAATAGTATTCAAATTGCATACACAAATAGAAATATATTTACAAAACGTAAACAAAGTAAACAAAAAACACAAATACAAAAAAAATATTTTATTAAAAAATATAATGACAATGTGTCAATGTGATCTTTGCCATTGCATATCATTGGCCAGTGCCTCATAATTAGGATAGTAAGAGGAAAATCCTGTTAGCAAACAATCATAAAGATGCTCATCGGTGAGTCGAGATCTATATCTTGATTTTATTAAGTTCATGTTTGAAAACAATGATTCGCATAAATATATCGAGCCAAAAAATGATTCAATTTTATGAGCCGCTTTTTTCAAAAATGGGAACTTTTCTCTGTCCACTGTATTCCAAAAGTCCTCTGATATTAAGGATTTTAGCAAAATATCATTCTTAAGGTCCAAAATTTCTAACTCTAGTTCTTCTGTCTTACCTTTAACAAAACCTGCAATACATGCGGCCATTTCCATAACATTTATTTTGCAAGTAAAAGGATTGATACAGAAGGAAACAATTGGTGTTAACTGCAAAAATCTCTCTTCAAACTGTTTTGTCACACTTGAAGATGCTTAAAAAATAATGACCCGTTTAATTCATTGTTACCTAGCATTTTCTTTATGTGTTGGGAATGCACGAGAGAATGTATCTGCAGATTTGATATAAACAAAATCCAATTTAGCTTTAGATGACCTTACAGAGCGTATCATTTCATTTATTTATTTTAAATTTAAAAAAAAATTTGGTTTCCCTTGCAACTCCAAATTTAAAGAATTCAATTTTTTCCATGATGTCTGCGAGAAATCCCAAATCAATCAGCCAGCGAGTCAGCTAGTCAGTCTTTAACTGAGTCTGTATGTCTGTTGAAATTGCATGTATTCTTCTTGTGACGGTGTTATTTGACAACTGTAAGTCTTGTATTGCTGAGACAATCTCACGTTTGTTAGAAAGTCCATCAAACAAACAATCAGCACCAGTCAAAAATAGTTCCTTAAATAACTCACCATCAATGAAAGGTTTCTTCTTTTTTGCGAGCGTGTGAGAAATTTTGAAAAAAGCATTGTGGCCTTTTTTTTAGAATTTTCCACATACATGTCTAGTGAAAACAGTCTGTTGTGCAGTTGATTTTAGTTGACATTTTTTTTTCTTTCTTACTTCAGATTTAAGTGGATAATTCACATCAAAAGTGGCATGAATTGTCTGAAAGTCTCGTTCAACATTATGTTTTTTGGCACTGCAATGCTACTACCACACAACAAACAAATGCTTTTGTTTTCAAATTAACAAAACAATATGATTGCTCCCAGTCAATGTTAAAAGTATAGGTTGTTTGTCTTTTACTCGGTCCACTCATTTTAGCGCTTAAAAAAATAAATAGCAATTGAACTACAATATAATATTAATGTTATAGCTCAAGTCTGTTCTACATTATATGTATAAATGTGTTATAACAAGGGCTATAACCATCCCCACAATCAGAATAGATTATCGCTTATTAATATAATAGATTACGCACCCCGCTTTTAGCCCCTTAAAAATTTTCAGAAGGAATATCAAAACTCCTAATTCGTGTTTCGTCAGACGAAGATGTCTGCTAGCTAATTGTTGCGACCCGAACGGGGCAACAATCGCAATCACAATGACAACAAAGCGGGTCCAGGCGGGGAACGCTATTTGCACATCACCGAAAACCCGAAGTGAGCCGATGATCGCCGAAGCAATCATAGTCATATGCCATGTGTTTTGGCGCTTTCGGCGTTCATCGGCTCAGTTCGTGGCATTCGTTCACTTCGGGTTTTCTGCGTGTACAAGGCGTGATGTGCAAAAAGCACTCCCCGTTCCAGTCTAGCGTGAAGTTTGCAGTCTGGCTCATAGCTAGACAAGTTGCGACAAGTACTATCAGCAAAGGAACCACTCATACATGCAATATCGCGAACATACGAATATTTTTTAATAAACCTAGTCACTCAAAACAATTAAAACTCTAACAAATAAATAAAAAGTATTCATATTTTTAATTAATGTTTATGAAAAAATTATGTCTCAGTCGAATAGTGGTGGGCACATTCGAATCGTTCCGCGGGCGCCATGGTGCCATGGTGCCCGCGGGCACGGGGTTGGGAACCCCTGCTGTAGAGGGTATAAAATAAACTAATTTTTATTTCTTCATTTGCATTTATTTATATATTTATATTTATTATATATATTTATATTTATCATATATATATTTATATTTATCATATATATATATATATATATATATATATATCATATTTTTTAATATTTATCATATATAAATATAAAAATATATGATAAATATATATTTTTTATTTATCATGCATATATAATTATATTTATATATATATAATAGTAACAAATATTGCGCCATTTAGAATTTGTATCAATGTTAACGTTAATTTCCCATGAATTTTCTCTCCCCTCTCAAAAACCATATCTAGAATCAAAGACCTAATTTACTGGGGAGAGGGTAAAATATCCCTGTATTTCTTCAACGAGTAAATGCCCGTCACATCGCCAAGTGCCACAGGCTCACATGAGGGAGACGGGCACCCGCCCAGGTAGAGGCCAGCGACTACTGTGATGTATGAGTTTATCTACACTAAAATTGATTTCTCGTTTTGTGATCAATTAAATTTTAATATCTTATTAACCCAAGAACTTTGACGCCAGCCTGTATGTGTGTGACTGAGTGTGTGTGTGTGTCTGTGTGTGTGTTTTTTGTTCAACGTAAACCTGTGCGTGTGTGTGTGTGTCTTTGTTCAAGTGTAGATATGAAAGTTAAAGTTAAATTGAAAAGTATAGTTTAATGGGTCAGGATGACATAGAGTGAATGTAGCCCGCTGTAATATTATTTTAAAAATATGTCTTTAATGTAAGAGGAAAGCTACGCCACTGGAAGCTTTGACACTGATTGTAAGGGGAAGCTATGGCACTGATGGTAAGGGGAAGCTATGGCACTGATTGTAAGGGGAAGTTATGGCACTGATTGTAAGTGGAAGTTATTTCACTGATTGTAAGGGGAAGCTATGCCACTGATTGTAAGTGGAAGCTATTACACTGATTGTAAGGGGAAACTATGCCACTGATTGTAAGGGGAAGCTATGCCATTGATTGTAAGGGGAAGCTATGCCACTGATTGTAAGGGGAAGCTATGGCACTGATTGTAAGGGGAAGCTATCGCATAGATTGTAAGTGGAAGCTATTTCACTGATTGTAAGGGGAAGCTATGGCACTGATTGTAAGGGGAAGCTATGGCACTGATTGTAAGTGGAAGCTATTTCACTGATTGTAAGGGGAAGCTATGCCACTGATTGTAAGTGGAAGTTATTTCACTGATTGTAAGGGGAAGCTATGCCACTGATTGTAAGTGGAAGCTATGCCATTGATTGTAAGGGGATGCTATGCCACTGATTTTAAGGGGAAGCTATGGCATAGATTGTAAGTGGAAGCTATTTCACTGATTGTAAGTGGAAGCTATGTCACTGATTTTAAGGGGAAGCTATGACACTGATTGTAAGTGGAAGCTATGGCACTGATTGTAAGTTGAAGCTATACCATTGATTGTAAGGGGAAGCTATGCCACTGATTGTAAGTGGCAGCTATGCCACTGATTGTAAGGGGAAGCTATGGCACTGATTGTAATGGGAAGCTATGGCATAGATTGTAAGTGGAAGCTATTTCACTGATTTTAAGGGAAAGCTATGGCACTGATTTTAAGGGGAAGCTATGCCATTGATTGTAAGGGGAAGCTATGGCACTGATTGTAAGGGGAAGCTATGGCACTGATTGTAAGTTGAAGCTATGGCACTGATTGTAAGGGGGAGCTATGGCACTGATTGTAAGTTGAAGCTATGCCATTGATTGTAAGGGGAAGCTATGCCACTGATTGTAAGGGGAAGCTATGGCACTGATTGTAAGTGGAAGCTATGGCACTGATTGTAAGTTGGAGCTATGCCATTGATTGTAAGGGGAAGCTATGCCACTGATTGTAAGGGGAAGCTATGGCACTGATTGTAAATGGAAGCTATGGCACTGATTTTAAGGGGAAGCTATGCCACTGATTGTCAGTGGAAGCTATGGCACTGATTGTAAGGAGAAGCTATGCCACTGATTGTAAGGGGGAGCTATGGCACTGATTGTAAGTTGAAGCTATGCCATTGATTGTAAGGGGAAGCTATGCCACTGATTGTAAGTGGAAGCTATGCCACTGATTGTAAGTGGAAGCTATGGCACTGATTGTAAGTAGAAGCTATGGCACTGATTGTAAGTTGAAGCTATGCCATTGATTGTAAGGGGAAGCTATGGCACTGATTGTAAGGGGAAGCTATGGCACTGATTGTAAGTTGAAGCTATGGCACTGATTGTAAGGGGGAGCTATGGCACTGATTGTAAGTTGAAGCTATGCCATTGATTGTAAGGGGAAGCTATGCCACTGATTGTAAGGGGAAGCTATGGCACTGATTGTAAGTGGAAGCTATGGCACTGATTGTAAGTTGGAGCTATGCCATTGATTGTAAGGGGAAGCTATGCCACTGATTGTAAGGGGAAGCTATGGCACTGATTGTAAGTGGAAGCTATGGCACTGATTTTAAGGGGAAGCTATGCCACTGATTGTAAGTGGAAGCTATGGCACTGATTGTAAGGAGAAGCTATGCCACTGATTGTAAGTGCAAGCTATGGCACTGATTGTAAGTTGAAGCTATGCCATTGATTGTAAGGGGAAGCTATGCCATTGATTGTATGGGGAAGCTATGACCGTGATTTTTTAGGGGAAGCTATGGCACTGATTGTAAGGGGAAGCTATGGCACTGATTGTAAGGGGAAGTTATGGCACTGATTGTAAGTGGAAGTGATTTCACTGATTGTAAGGGGAAGCTATGCCACTGATTGTAAGTGGAAGCTATTTCACTGATTGTAAGGGGAAGCTATGCCACTGATTGTAAGGGGAAGCTATGCCATTGATTGTAAGGGGAAGCTATGCCACTGATTGTAAGGGGAAGCTATGGCACTGATTGTAAGGGGAAGCTATCGCATAGATTGTAAGTGGAAGCTATTTCACTGATTGTAAGGGGAAGCTATGGCACTGATTGTAAGGGGAAGCTATGGCACTGATTGTAAGTGGAAGCTATTTCACTGATTGTAAGGGGAAGCTATGCCACTGATTGTAAGTGGAAGCTATTTCACTGATTGTAAGGGGAAGCTATGCCACTGATTGTAAGGGGAAGCTATGCCATTGATTGTAAGGGGAAGCTATTTCACTGATTGTAAGGGGAAGCTATGGCACTGATTGTAAGTGGAAGCTATTTCACTGATTGTAAGGGGAAGCTATGCCACTGATTGTAAGTGGAAGCTATGCCACTGATTGTAAGTGGAAGCTATGGCACTGATTGTAAGTGGAAGCTATGGCACTGATTGTAAGTTGAAGCTATGCCATTGATTGTAAGGGGAAGCTATGGCACTGATTTAAGGGGAAGCTATGGCACTGATTGTAAGTTGAAGCTATGGCACTGATTGTAAGGGGGAGCTATGGCACTGATTGTAAGTTGAAGCTATGCCATTGATTGTAAGGGGAAGCTATGCCACTGATTGTAAGGGGAAGCTATGGCACTGATTGTAAGTGGAAGCTATGGCACTGATTGTAAGTTGGAGCTATGCCATTGATTGTAAGGGGAAGCTATGCCACTGATTGTAAGGGGAAGCTATGGCACTGATTGTAAGTGGAAGCTATGGCACTGATTTTAAGGGGAAGCTATGCCACTGATTGTAAGTGGAAGCTATGGCACTGATTGTAAGGAGAAGCTATGCCACTGATTGTAAGTGCAAGCTATGGCACTGATTGTAAGTTGAAGCTATGCCATTGATTGTAAGGGGAAGCTATGCCACTGATTGTAAGGGGAAGCTATGCCATTGATTGTATGGGGAAGCTATGACCGTGATTTTGTTTAGGGGAAGCTATGGCACTGATTGTAAGGGGAAGCTATGACCGTGATTGTAAGGGGAAGCTATGCACGTGATTGTAATGGGGAAGCTATGCCACTGATTGTAAGGGGAGACTTGTGACTTCATGTTAATTTTTTGACTCGGGACTTTATGTGACTTGTTTTGACTTTTAACTTTATGTGACTTTTTATGACATGTGACTTTCGGTGACATGTAATGATTTGTGACTACATGGGACTGAAATAATGTGTAAAGATCAGTAAGTGACTACCTCTCTGCAGTTTATAAGACGCCCCCCCCCCTTCCACACACCTTTATTATTACTTCGGTCTAAAGGTATGATTAACATAGTTTTCATTCGTTTTTGTTTTTAAAGAAAAAAATTATTAAATGTGAATGAAACTTGAATTGAAATGGCACGTCTTATTGCGGGCGTATGCTCTTGTCTGGCGGAGTAACCAGCAACCGCCCCTGGGTGGCATGATAACTGATTACTTCCCCTGAATGATTTTAAGAGTGGGGGGGGGGATATCCCTGACTTGTTTTCTGTAATTTACACAGGAACAGACCCCCCCCCCTACCTTCCCCATACATCTTTTTCTTTTAAAGAAATCTCCAATTTGATGTTTTTTACCTCGCCTAAGTTTCTCCACGCTCTCATCACCGCCATTGTTACAGTCCAAATTGTTTTCTTCGTTATTGTCTGATGCATTGCTGGACACGAGAGGGGTTTTTAGTTTCTTCCTGCTGTTGTTTTGGTCACTTGCTGGGATGGAATCCATTTTTACAAATAATGAACTTGATGGAGGGCAACACTTGGCAGTTGGACTCACGTGAAAATCGCAAATATCAAATTCCCTTTCCAATTAATTGTACTATAGTAAATAGACGTAGAATTTCTTTTTGATGTAATTCTGTATTTTTACCCTCCCCCCCCCGCCCCAAAGGGTTTGTGCTAAAGGAAATGTGCGTGTATCTAACATTTGGTTTGCGTGTATCAAAGATTGGTAAGCGTGTATGAAACATTGGTTTTCGTGTATCAAAGATTGGTAAGCGTGTATGAAACATTGGTTTGCGTGTATCAAAGATTGGTAAGCGTGTATGAAACATTGGTTTGCGTGTATCAAAGATTGGTAAGCGTCTATGAAACATTGGTTTGCGTGTATCAAAGATTGGTTAGCATGTATGAAACATTGGTTTGCGTGTATGAAATATTGGTTTCCGTGTATCAAAGATTTGTTTGCGTGTATCAAAGATTGGTTAGCGTGTATGAAACATTGGTTTGCTTGTATCAAATATTGGTTTGCGTGTATCAAAGATTGGTTTGCGTGTATCAAACATTGGTTTGCGTGTGTCCAACATTGGTTTGCGTGTATCAAACATGTGTTTGCGTGTGTTCATGGCAGTGAAAACTATCCAGCTGCTGATTGCGACCCCATATTACATGATCTTGGCTCCGGGCAAACAGATAATTTCCAGAGCTAAAAGCAGGGAAGTGGGGGGAGGGGGTGCAAAGCTCCAGACGAAATTGAGCGGCGCTAAGGATGACTCTAAAAGAAATAAAAATTAATTAATCGCGCCGTCGGGCTGGACTCCAGCAACATAATTGATTTTGGCTTGTTTGAATAAACAAGTCGTTGTTAGATTAAGGTTAAGCAATTGAGTGTATTTCATACAAGTAAACCTCCGGGACATTGCTAGTATTATTTTCTCATTATCTAGCCTAATTATTCCTTGTTTTTAAATCTATAAAAATTAATATGATATTACCTTGGTAGTTTATAAAGTTAATATTTGAAGGGCATTTTAAGATATTCAACTTAATTTAAACAAGAAAATGTTCAATTTTTGCATTAAATATGAACATAATGTGTTTTCAAATAGCATTTTTTCTAGTCCGTATTTTTGAGACAATTTGGAATGTGGTTGAAATGGTTGATATAGTTAAGAATGTGGTTGTAATGGTTGACACATTTGCTTTGTAGCTGTGCTGGCGTGTTGCTGGGTCAATGTATGTATGTGTGGACGTTTGGCTGCGTGGGTGTATAAGTAAAGAGCTGAGTGGATGTGTGGAGGTGTGGGTGTGTGGCTATGTGGATGCGTAGCTCTGTGGATGTGTGGCTGTTTGGAAGTGTGGCTCTATGGCCGTGTGGCTGTTTGGAAGTGGGGCTCTATGGCCGTGTGGCCGTGTTGATGTATGGCTGTGTGGACGTGTGGATGTTTTGATGTGTGGCTGTTTGGAAGTGTGGCTCTATGGCCGTGTGGCTGTTTGGAAGTGTGGCTCTATGGCCGTGTGGCCGTGTTGATGTGTGGCTGTTTGGAAGTGTGGCTCTATGGCCGTGTGGCCGTGTTGATGTGTGGCTGTTTGGAAGTGTGGCTCTATGGCTGTGTGGCAGTTTGGAAGTGTGGCCGTGTGGCCGTGTTGATGTGTGGCTGTGTGGACGTGTGGATGTTTTGATGTGTGGCTGTTTGGAAGTGTGGCTCTATGGCCGTGTTGCAGTTTGGAAGTGTGGCTCTATGGCCGTGTGGCAGTTTGGAAGTGTGGCTCTATGACCGTGTTGATGTGTGGCTGTGTGGACATGTGGATGTTTTGATGTGTGGCTGTTTGGAAGTGTGGCTCTATGGCCGTGTGGCTGTTTGGAAGTGTGGCTCTATGGCCGTGTTGATGTGTGGCTGTGTGGACGTGTGGATGTTTTGATGTGTGGCTGTTTGGAAGTGTGGCTCTATGGCTGTGTGTGACGTGTTGATGTATGGCTGTGTGGACGTGTGGATGTTTTGATGTGTAGCTGTTTGGAAGTGTGGCTCTATGGCCGTGTGGCCGTGGTTGATGTGTGGCTGTGTGGACGTGTGGATGTTTTGATGTGCAGCTGTTTGGAAGTTTGGCTCTATGGCCGTGTGCGACGTGTGCTGTGTGGACGTGTGGCTGTGTGGAAGTGTGGCTCTATGGCCGTGTGCCTGTGTAGCTGTGTTGATGTATACAAGTAAAGAGCTGAGTGGATGTGTATTTTCTAAGAACTCGGAGGACAAATTATGATTGAATTTTTTATTTTAATTTAAACTTTAGTTAAGCAGATTCATCGAATAATAGAAGTTTTTATTATAATAGACTTCTTACTGTAAAATAGACTTTATATCTTTGAATAGATTTGTTGTTTTCTAAACAAATGCCAAAAAAAAATTCTATTAAAAAACAAATTTTGACTCCTTTTCGTATCCTTTTCCCTTCCCATATCATATTACCTGTGTTAATCACCACAAACCCCGAGCCAGCCCCCAACCCCGACGCACACCACCTTCCTTCCCCCAATAACCTTCCACAAATTTTACATTTGGTCTACTCACTCCTCCTATAACGCCCCACACAGCGTTACATCGTAATAATCATTTACTGACTACTTATATCAGATTAATAAAACGACATTTGTCCACACGACGTTTGTCCACACGACATTTTCTACATGACATAGTCCACATGTCATATGCCACACGACATCTGTCCACATGACAACTGCAGCTATATTTTCACTTTGTTTCATTACACGCTTTTATTTTAACTCACACTGTTTGTATGTTGTATGTTGTATCCGTCAAATCTTGTAACGTAAAATTAAACCACTTCTGATGGTTGTAGAGATCTCAAAATTTTACCACAGATAGATCTTGGATGACAATGCATTGCATCAAAATTTCAGATCGATCGAATGTACCGTAATCAAATAAATGCATTTTTAAGTTTATCTTTATATATAATTTGTATCCGTGCTATTCTTGTCTTTCACGTGAATTTCACTGGAGTTCACCACCAGCCATCTGTGACCACATTCCAGGTGTTAAACAGCTCAGTAATACGAAACTAAATCTAAATTGACATGATAATACAAGAGGAACTCTTGGAATTTGTGTAGCCTAGTTGGCCGAATTGTAAACGTAATAGATTTTCTACCTGGAGGTACTGGGTTCAATTTTCAGGTGGGGAAACTGTTTTTTTTTAAATACATAAATTTGTAATTAATAATCTATCTTCTTACCACTATCACATTTAAGTTATAGACAACGAAGTTTGACTAATTAAATTGAATTGATTATGTCGAAAAATTTATTTAAAAATTTTGATACTAAAAAGTAGAAAATAAAATATTTTAAAAATCTTTTTTTTAAAAGCACACGCTTTTATTTACATATAGAAAGTGCACTATACAGAAAAAAATAAAACATTTCAATCCGTGAACCTATCGACTGCACATAAAAGCGTGGGGCCCTCATCACAACTCGCTATCATGTACAAGGCTGCGAAACATATTTACAAATGTATATGAATATTAATAAACATTTAAAGTTTCACAACTTTGATCATATACATGCTACTATCATATTAATTAGAAAAATGTATCCATATTCAAAAGAGTAGTTGCAATAAAAAATGAGTTGTGATGGGCGCACCACGCTTTTATGTGCAGTCGATAGGTTCACGGATTGAAATTTTTTATTTTCTTCTTTTTAGTGCACTTTCTTCTATACTAATAAAAGGCAAAGCCCTCACTCACTGACTGACTGACTGACTGACTCATCACTAATTCTCCAACTTCCCGTGTAGTTAGAATAATGAGACTTTGGCAAGTTGTTGAATAGCCTCTCGCGACGAAAATTGGCGTAAAAGAATTTTAAAATTAACACTCATGGGAGCCGGGGACCCAAAAACTTTTGTTTTCCTAATATGGCCTATATAAAATATGAAAATCACTAATTCTCCTATTTCCCGAGTAGGCAGAAGCATTAAACTTTGGAAAGTTGTTGAGTACAAACCCGCGATGGTAACGGACAAAAAATATTTAAATGATCACTTCCTGGGGGCCGGGGGCCCAAATGAAGTATTTTCCTGATATGAGCTATCTAAAAACTGAAAATCACAAATTCTCATATTTCCCGTGTAGGCAGAAGCATGAAACTCTCAGTAGTTGATAAGTACACTTCCGCGATGGTAACAAGTTAAAACAATATTAAATTATCACTTACTGGGGGCTGGGGGCCCAAATGTAGTTTTTTTCTTATACAAAAAAATGACTCATCAATAATTCTCCAATTTCCCGTGTAAGTAAAAGCATGAAACTTTGGTAAGTTGTTAAGTACCCTCTCGTGACGATACTAGCGTAAAAGAATTTTAAAATTCACACTCATGGGGGCCGGGAGCCAAAAACCGTTTTTTTTTCATATATGGGCTATATTGAAATTAAAAATAACAAATTCTTCAATTTCACGAGTAGGTAGAAGAATGAAACTTTTTGAAGTTGTTGAGTACACTTCCGGGGTGTTAACGGGCAAAACAATATTTAAATTATCACATACTGAGGACCGGGGGCCCAAATGTAGTTTATTCATCATAAGAGCTATACAAAAAACGTAAAATCACTATTTCCCGTGTAGGTAGAAGCATGAAAATTTGGGTAGTTGTTAAGTACAATTTCGCGATCGTAAAAGGTAAAAAAATAAATAAATTTTGACTTACTGGGGGCCGGGGGAAAAATTTAGTTTTTTTCTTATATTTAAAACTTACTCATCACTAATTCTCCAACTTTCCGTGGAGGTAGAAGCATGAAACTTTGGGAACTTGCTGAATACACTATTATGACGATAATTAGCGAAAAAGAATTTATAATTTTCACTCATCGGTGGCGGGGGCCCAAACCCGTTTTTTTCCTAATATGGGGTCAATAAAACTGAATCAACACTAATTCCTCATCTTCTCGTGTAGGTAGAAGCATCAAACTTTAGGAAGTTGTAAAAGAATTTTATAATTAACACTCATGGGGGCCAGGGGCCCAAAAACGGTTTTTTTTCCTAATATGGCCTATATAAAATATGAAAATCACTAATTCTCCTATTTCCCGAGTAGGCAGAAGCATGCAACTTTGGGAAGTTGTTGAGTAAACTTTCGCGATGGTAACAGGCAAAAAATTATTTAAATTGTCACTCACTGGGGCCGGGGGCCCAAATGTATTTTTTCTTATATAAAAAGTTAATCATCACAAATTCACCAAATTCCCGTGTAGGTGGAAGCATGAATTTTTAGGAAGTTGTTGAGTACACTCTCGGAATGGTAACAGGCGAATTATTTTTTTGTTTAATTATCACTCACTGGAGGCCTGGCACACAAATGTAGTTTTTCACCTTATATGAGCTAAATTACAAATAAAAAACCTTGGATACTGTGTAAATGTATTTTTACAAAACTTGGAAGATTAAAACTTGACGACCTATATTAAATTTCGTTAGGGTATTCAAATTATATTTTTACCATCTTTTGTAGCCGAGGACCCCTAATCTCTTTTTCGTAAACGTTTAAGACATTTTAACCATTCGATTTCACTTTTTTTTAAAACAAATATTGGCTGACAAATATATTCATCATAATCCAAATTTTAAAAAGCTGTTGTTTTGAACTACACATATTACATCGATAGGGCCCCCGGCCTTTATTTTAGTTTTTTTTAAAGACGTATTAATAGTAAATGTATTTTATTTATCCCACGTTTATTAAACTTTAGGACTTTAGGAAGGTTTCTTGTATTTAAAGTAAATGTTTTTTATAACACCACTTATTAGTGGCTGGGGGCCCGTATACCATTTTTTAAACATTAGTTATATAAAAGTTAATTTTAAAAGTGGTTACTGGGTAAATGGATGAATTATTGACCAACTTTGAATAATTTTTTTGCACGGGGGCCCATAATGTAATTTTAGTAGCCTATTTATTTTACACGACCTTGACAAATATTGACAAACAAATATATTCATCATGATCAGAATGAAATAAAATGGTGTTTTGAATTGGTGTGAAACGTACTTTCAACGCTTACAAAATCCTTACTTCCGCAGCAGAGCGCGGGTATATTGCTAGTTATGTAAATAAAAGCGTGTGCTTTTTAAAAAAAAATTTTTAATATTTTATTTTTACCCCTGTACTTTATACATCATGTTAATGTAATGACAATCACAATGGTGTCTTTATACAAAGTTGATCACCACGCTGTTCGTGATTCGTTTAACAGGTTCATGTATAAACATTAGTCAATGCTGTTTGACTTAAACACATCCTGTACTTTAAACATATTCTGTACTTTAAACACATTCTGTACTTTAAACACATTCTGTACTTTAAACACAGTCCGTACTTTAACAGATTCTTTACTTTAAACATATTCTTTACTTTAAACACATTCTTTACTTTAAACGCACTCCGTACTTAAAACACATTCTTACTTTAAACACATTCCTTACTTTAAATACATTCTTTATTTTAAACACATTCTTTCTTTAAACGCATTCCGTCCTTAAAACACATTCTTACCTTAAAAACATTCTTTACTTTAAATACATGCTTTATTTTAAACACATTCTTTATTTTAAACACATTATTTACTTTTAACGCAATCTTTATTTTAAACGCATTCTCTACTTTAAACACATTCTCTACTTTAAACACATTCTTTACTTTAAACACATTATTTACTTTAAACACATTCTCTAATTTAAACACATTCTTTACTTTAAACACATTCATTACTTTAAACACATTCTTTACTTTAAACACATTCTTTACTTTAAACATATTCTCTACTTTAAACACATTCTCTACTTTAAACACATTCTTTACTTTAAACACATTCTCTACTTTAAACACATTCTTTACTTTAAACACATTCTTTACTTTAAACACATTCTTTACTTTAAACACATTCTTTATTTTAAACACATTCTCTACTTTAAACACATTCTTTACTTTAAACACATTCTCTACTTTAAACACATTCTTTACTTTAAACACATTCTCTACTTTAAACACATTCTCTACTTTAAACACATTCTTTACTTTAAACACATTCTCTACTTTAAACACATTCTTTACTTTAAACACATTCTTTACTTAAAACACATTTTCTACTTTAAACACATTCTTTATTTTAAACACATTATTTACTTTAAACAAATTCTTTATTTTAAACACATTCTTTACTTTAAACACATTCTTTACTTTAAACACATCTCCTCCGCTGTCTACACCCATCCGTTAACAAGTGTTTTACGAATCAATTTATTGTGTTACGAAACTTTGCAGTGATTCAGTAGCTTATGTTTATCACACACACAAAATTAGAACGTAACAAGGTAACAACATTAGAATCTGTTAACTTTGCCCAACTTTGAGAGTAAGACGTAGAGAAAAGCTATTATCGAAGCCACCGATGGGAATAAGTGAAAGTTTAACAGTGTTTAGAAAACATAAACCCTGTTCACGAAATTAAAGAAAAAAAAATTATTTTAAAGATGATCCGAGGATTGTTATAAAATGTACATGTGATTTTAGGGCTGCTTTACCTGACTTTGGATGAACTCAATCTACCTGAGAAATTGGTGTCTTTTGTTGGGGGGGGGCATGCGGGGGGAGGGGGGAATGGGTTTGTGAAAACGTAAATTTCAAGTCTACCTTCAGTAACGTAAACCACGATAACCAACCCCCAGGGCCTACGAACAATCCCTTTAAGCTGCGCGGCTGCGGAGATATCTGACCGACGCCGCGCGGCAGCAAATTTCGACACATTTTCCACAAAAATTATTGCACATGAGTTTTTTATACTTTGCACTCGGATCAACGAACCTCAGACTTAGAGGGAACATTGCTACGAACTACGAACCCACCAAACAGACCCGCCACAACAGCCCACAATAGACCCGCCCCAACAGACCCGCCACAACAGACCCACCACAACAGACCCACCACAACAGACCCACCAAACAGACCCGCCACCACAGACCCGCCACAACAGGCCCCCCACAACAGACCCACCACAACAGACCCGCCACTACAAACCCACCAAACAGACCCGCCACCACAGACCCACCACAACAGCACACAACAGACCCGCCACAACAGACCCCCCACAACAGACCCGCCACAACAGACCCGCCAAAACCGTCCCGCCACAACAGACCCGCCACAACCGTCCCGCCACAACAGACCCGCCACAACAGACCCGCCACAACAGACCCGCCACAACAAACCCGCCAGAACCGTCCCGCCACAACAGACCTTCAACAACAGACCCGCCACAACAAACCCGCCAGAACCGTCCCGCCACAACAGACCCGCAACAACAGACCCGCCACCACAGACCCGCCACAACAGCACACAACAGACCCGCCACAACAGACCCACCAAACAGACCCGCCACCACAGACCCGTCACAACAGACCTGCCACAACAGACCCGCCACAACAGACCCACCAAACAGACCCGCCACCACAGACCCGTCATGCACAACAGACCTGCCACATCAGACCCGCCACAACAGACCCCCTACATCAGACCCGCCACAACAGACCCGCAACAACAGACCCGCCACCACAGACCCGCCACAACAGCACACAACAGACCCGCCACAACAGACCCGCCACAACAGACCCGCCACCACAGACCCGCCACAACAGCACACAACAGACCCGCCACAACAGACCCGCCACAACAGACCCGCCACAACAGACCCGCCACAACAGACCCGCCACAACAGACCCGATTGCAGTCCCGCCCCCAGTTGGCCGTTGTAATTAATTGAGCAGAACACTTAGCCCGCAGAAACTTGAGGCCACGTATTGAGCGTTATTTGTTTTTTTAAATTTTTTATTTTGTTGGTCAAGTCATTAGTACTCAGTCATAAACACGCAAACAGACACATTTAGTCACACACACAGTCATTCACAAACATACACACACAGTCACAATCACTCAGTCACAAACACACTCATTCACAAACACGCTCAGTTACAAACACACACACAGTCACAATCACTCAGTTACAAACACACTCATTCACAAACACGCTCAGTTACAAACCCACACACACGCGCGTTTACGATGTCGCCTGATTGGAAAGTTCAAAGCAGTTTCAACAAAAGCTTTGAGTGTTGTCCTTTTATTTTTAGATTGTTGGGACAGCTTTTGCCATGGTTGCACGCGCCTCTCCGCGTAATGTAAGGTACGCCTCTGACTATTCCCTCCACGTAATGTAAGGTACGACTCTGACTACTCCCTACACCTTATGTAAGGTGCGCTCTGACTACTCCCTCCACTTAATGTAAGGTACGTCTCTGACTACTCCCTCCACAATGTAAGGTACGCCTCTGACTACTCCCTCCACGTAATGTAAGGTACGACTCTGACTACTCACTCCACGTAATGTAAGGTACGACTCTGACTACTCCCTCCACGTAATGTAAGGTACGCCTCTGACTACTCCCTCCACGTAATGTAAGATACGACTCTGACTACTCCCTCCACAATGTAAGGTACGCCTCTGACTACTCCCTCCACAATGTAAGGTACGCCTCTGACTACTCCCTCAAGTAATGTAAGGTACGACTCTGACTACTCCCTCCACGTAATGTAAGGTACGACTCTGACTACTCCCTCCACAGTGTAAGATACGCCTCTGACTACTCACTCCACGTAATGTAAGGTACGCCTCTGACTACTCCCTCCACGTAATGTAAGGTACGACTCTGACTACTCCCTCCACGTAATTAAATGTAAGGTACGCCTCTGACTACTCCCTCCACGTAATGTAAGGTACGCCTCTGACTACTCCCTCCACGTAATGTAAGGTACGCATCTGACTACTCCCTCCACGTAATGTAAGGTACGCCTCTGACTACTCCCTCCACAATGTAAGGTACGCCTCTGACTACTCCCTCAAGTAATGTAAGGTACGACTCTGACTACTCCCTCCACGTAATGTAAGGTACGACTCTGACTACTCCCTCCACAGTGTAAGATACGCCTCTGACTACTCACTCCACGTAATGTAAGGTACGCCTCTGACTACTCCCTCCACGTAATGTAAGGTACGACTCTGACTACTCCCTCCACGTAATTAAATGTAAGGTACGCCTCTGACTACTCCCTCCACGTAATGTAAGGTACGCCTCTGACTACTCCCTCCACGTAATGTAAGGTACGCATCTGACTACTCCCTCCACGTAATGTAAGGTACGCCTCTGACTACTCCCTCCACGTATGTCATTTACACCAAAATTGTGGTAACACGGCACGGGGCTCTCCATGTAAAACAATTAATTTTGATGGTTTTATAATTGTTTTTCTTCAATGCTGTTGAACATAAATGTTAATTGTTCCAGGCGTTTGAACAAATTGAATCTTTCTAACAGTATTATTCCTAACTGACTGACTGCCGGACCATCTGGGGCATTTAATGGCGGGATCATTACAGCTCCAACAAAAGCCAGACTTGGTGTTGACACAATAGGAACAATTGGTTCTAAAGTAAATAAGTTTATTTTACAGAAACAAAGGGAGCAATAGAAAATTTAAAATATATCTTAGCAGAGATATCGTTCAAAACTAAATGATTTTATAAGAGAGTAAATTCCAAAACAAATCGGTCACTACCAATAAAATGATGCCATTTCTAACGGCCAAACTGGCACGTAGACAGCCTGGCCGAAATATGAGTTTGACATGAAGATCAACCAGTTCAGAGCAAGCTGGTCACCCTTGTACAGGACATTCTATTTCAATGTACCTTTAATTTTAATGGACTTTTTATTTTAATAAAAGAAATTTGTTAAAATTTCCGTAAAGAAAATCCTTAGAAATTTTATAACTTAAAATTATTTACATTTTTAAAAAGACTATTTTTTTTTAAATGAATTTATTTGAGAGCGCAATTTACATCTATTTGGGGCTTGTATAAACTCTATCAAAAGCCAACAGACCAAAGGGCATATACTCTTATGCTGAACTAGTTCAAATGTTTGGGCAGAGACAGCTGCAAGGGTAGGCTACTCTTTTTATACTGTTGAGCTGGTAACCTTGGTACCCAAGATATTGAAATGCTACCGACTAAAATGTTCAATTTACGACAGTGACTACGTGTACTGTCACTGTGTTAAAATGTTCAATTTACGTCAGTGAATACGTGTACTATCACTGTGTTAAAATGTTTAATTTACGTCAGCGACTACGTGTACTATCATTGTGTTAAAATGTTCAATTTACGTCAGTAACTATGTGTAATATCACTGTGTTAAAATGTTCAATTTACGTCAGTGAATACGTGTACTATCACTGTGTTAAAATGTTTAATTTACGTCAGTGACTACGTGTACTATCACTGTGTTAAAATGTTCAATTTACGTCAGTAACTACGTGTACTATCGCTGTGTTAAAATGTTTAATTTACGTCAGTAACTACGTGTACTATCACTGTGTTAAAATGTTCAATTTACGTCAGTGACTACGTGTACTATCACTGTGTTAAAATGTATAATTTACGTCAGTGAATACGTGTACTATCACTGTGTTAAAATGTTCAATTTACGTCAGTGAATACGTGTACTATCATTGTGTTAAAATGTTCAATTTACGTCAGTGACTACGTGTACTATCACTGTGTTAAAATGTTCAATTTACATCATTAACTACGTGTACTATCACTGTGTTAAAATGTATAATTTACGTCAGTGACTACGTGTACTATCATTTTGTTAAAATGTTCAATTTACGTCAGTAACTACGTGTACTATCATTGTGTTAAAATGTTCAATTTACGTCAGTGACTACGTGTACTATCACTGTGTTAAAATGTTCAATTTACGTCAGTGACTACGTGTACTATCACTGTGTTAAAATGTTTAATTTACGTCAGTAACTACGTGTACTATCACTGTGTTAAAATGTTCAATTTACGTCAGTGACTACGTGTACTATAATTGTGTTAAAATGTTCAATTTACGTCAGTAACTACGTGTACTATCACTGTGTTAAAATGTTCAATTTACGTCAGTAACTACGTGTACTATCACTGTGTTAAAATGTTCAATTTACGTCAGTGACTACGTGTACTATCATTGTGTTAAAATGATCAATTTACGTCAGTAACTATGTGTACTATCACTGTGTTAAAATGTTCAATTTACGTCAGTGACTACGTGTACTATCACTGTGTTAAAATGTATAATTTACGTCAGTGAATACGTGTACTATCACTGTGTTAAAATGTTCAATTTACGTCAGTGAATACGTGTACTATCATTGTGTTAAAATGTTCAATTTACGTCAGTGACTACGTGTACTATCACTGTGTTAAAATGTTCAATTTACGTCACTAACTACGTGTACTATCACTGTGTTAAAATGTATAATTTACGTCAGTGACTACTTGTACTATCATTTTGTTAAAATGTTCAATTTACGTCAGTGACTACGTGTACTATCATTGTGTTAAAATGTTCAATTTACGTCAGTAACTACGTGTACTATCACTGTGTTAAAATGTTCAATTTACGTCAGTGACTACGTGTACTATCACTGTGTTAAAATGTTCAATTTACGTCAGTGACTACGTGTACTATCGCTGTGTCAAAATGTTTAATTTACGTCAGTTACTACGTGTACTATCACTGTGTTGAAATGTTCAATTTACGTCAGTGACTACGTGTACTATCACTGTGTTAAAATGTTCAATTTACGTCAGTAAGTACGTGTACTATCACTGTGTTAAAATGTTCAATTTACGGCAGTAACTACGTGTACTATCACTGTGTTAAAATGTTCAACTTACGTCAGTGACTACGTGTACTATCACTGTGTTAAAATGTTCAATTTACGTCAGTAACTACGTGTACTATCACTGTGTTAAAATGTTCAATTTACGTCAGTGACTACGTGTACTATCACTGTGTTAAAATGTTCAATTTACGTCAGTATCTACGTGTACTATCACTGTGTTAAAATGTTCAATTTACGTCAGTAACTACGTGTACTATCACTGTGTTAAAATGTTCAATTTACGTCAGTGACTACGTGTACTATCGCTGTGTTAAAATGTTCAATTTACGTCAGTAACTACGTGTACTATCACTGTGTTAAAATGTTCAATTTACGTCAGTAACTACGTGTACCATCACTGTGTTAAAATGTTCAATTTACGTCAGTAACTACGTGTACTATCACTGTGTTAAAATGTTCAATTTACGTCAGTGACTACGTGTACTATCACTGTGTTAAAATGTTCAAATTACGTCAGTAACTACGTGTACTATCACTGTGTTAAAATGTTCAATTTACGTCAGTAACTACGTGTACTATCACTGTGTTAAAATGTTCAATTTACGTCAGTGACTACGTGTACTATCACTGTGTTAAAATGTTCAATTTACGTCAGTAACTACGTGTACTATCACTGTGTTAAAATGTATAATTTACGTCAGTGACTACGTGTACTATCACTGTGTTAAAATGTTCAATTTACGTCAGTGACTACGTGTACTATCATTGTGACCAAAGACCTGTCCTAAGATATAATCCAGACAGCTAGAAAAAAAAACACATACGGTTTCTGGCGGATAATAATAATTTCAGAAAATCTTTTTTACAATCGGAAATAAACTTTAAAATATGTTTTAAATGTTTGTCTACCCTCTTCCGCGGAGCCAAGCTGTAACTGTTTGCTGTAACTGTATGTTTGCTGTATCTGTATAATGTATGCTGTTTGCTGTAACTGTTTGCAGTAATTAAAAGCTGTTTGCTGTAACTGTTTGCTGTACCTCAAGTAACTGTATGCAGTTTGCTGTACCTGTATGCTGTTTGCTTTATCTGTATGCTGTTTGCTTTATCTGTATGCTGTTTGCTTTATCTGTATGCTACACCCTTCAAAAAAAAAGTCTTCATTCAGTTGCCCCTATACTTAATTTAATTTTTTTTTAATCCATTGAGGTTATATCTATCATTTATAAATTCCCATTTAGGCCTACTGGTACAGATGTTATGTAAACAAAAAAAAATGGCATCCACGTAAAGCAGTTTATTAAGAACCTCAAAGAGCGGTAGCCTCTTCCCTCAAAGTGCGCTACTGACTACTGCAACAACTTTTGAAACTCTTGAAATTTTTGTGACGTCTTTAAACTCTTTATGTCTCTAACGGTAACCGGTCTTAGGGTAAAATGTTTGTTCTAGCGCTGATGTTGGTTATTTCAAATTTTAATATTTCCCATATCGGTGCCCCACCTAATGCATTTTTTAAAAAAATATTTCAATAAGTCTAGTTTAAATCGCCTTTCGCAGTGAGTTATTTTTAGAACGATCCAGAGCACGACCGGATTCAGACTTGATAGAGTAATAAACTATTTGAGATATGCCATGGCGCCCATGGGGGCCCTTTTTAAAGTCCAGATTTTTTAAGTTCTATGTCAGTGTCAAATATGAAAAAAGTCCGTGGGCCCCCCAAAGAAAGGGGGCCCTAAGCTATAGTTTGTTTAGCAAAGAGGAAGAATGGCGTTATCTGAATAGGCTATTAGCATTAATTAGAATAGACATAGATAACCTTATAAAGTAACACAGAGTGCGCTGTGTGCAATTCAGGAACCTTCGCGATCGATGAACGGTAGCAGCGCTTGCTCAGTCGTATTACACCAACGCTACTCCTTAGCTCCGCCCACTTTCAATGCGCGCGCACGCAAGTGGCTCCGCCCTGTCCTACAGCGGTAGTTCCCACCTCTTCGTGACTTGTCCTAGGCCGGTGCTCCAGCGCCTAACTGCGCCCCCCCCCCTTTCAAGTGGTAGTGCCCCCTCTATTCCTGGGGTAGTGCACCCTCCCCACTAGCGATTATATCTCCCCCCCCCTTCCAGTTGTGGCCCCTACCTTCCAGCGGTAGTTCCCCCTCTGTTCCTCGAGCAGTGAGTACATTTTGTGCGTGCTAATAATTGGAATGCATCTTTATGTATTTAAATAATCGTTTGACTTTTTATCTCATTTTTTTCTGTCAGTTTGTTTTATAAGCTCAACTTATTTAAAAACTGTCTTCAGAATTGCCATCACTTGGGAAATTTCCCCCAGATTTGGGAAATGGACCTCCCCGCCCGTCCCGCTTATTAAAACCTAAAACCCAAGAGGTAAACAGGAGGAAAATGAATAAAAAAAATAAAATATTTAATAAGAGAGAAAGGAATGAAGAAAATGGTCGGCGGGGTAAAGAATAAAGAAGAGTCCATCCAGCTCTGGGGCCGTCCATAAATGACGTCACGCACCTAAGGGGGAGGGGGGTCTCACTTTTGTGACGATGCGTGACGAGGGGGAGGGAGGGGGGTTGAAGAAATGTGACGTCACATCAAAAGGGTAACTTTAAATAAAACTTCCACTGAAATATTTGGTCGCTTACAATTTATTTAATGACTTTTTTTTTCTTTTTTTTTAAATCAGTGCTTCTCAATGTGCTTGTCGGTAGGCCATCAGACGCTGGTTGGCGTAAGCTATCAAGACACGACAATTAAAACTTACTATAATCCTTTAGTTTGAGAATCCACAAGATAACACATGAAATCGTTACACTGCGTCGTTTGATGTTGACATCAAAGCCTTTGTGATGTAACCGCAGCTCCGTTTTGTTCTCTCATGGCAAGAGTCGTCGATTTTTTTTTGCCACAATATACAAGTTTATGTGTGCGTTACCCCCCCCCCAACCCCCAGACTCTAGGTCCTGCTCACATGACTCGGGGATTTGGGGGAGCATCTTTAGCCCCCCCCCTAAAAAATGCTACTGGTGAGTTTTACAAGCATGACAAGTGTCTAAAAATGATCTGAATAGGATTATGTGTATATATTTTCAGTCAAAACGACACGGATTATCCTTTTTCTTTAAAAAGGGGGGGGGGAATCTATTTGATAAAATGAAAAACGTTTTAAGTTTGATATAATTGTTCGATTGGTTTGTGGTCAAACGCCCCTGGCCATTCTAGTCTTCTGGATCAGTGCTTCTCAAAGTGGTGGTCCGCGGACCGGTGCCGGTCCGTGGGCCATCCGCTGCCGGTCCGCAGATGTTCTAAAAAAAAAGGACCGAAAAATTTGTCAGTCAGGGTAAATAGTGCACCGGTCCCCGGTGCAATGGAGAAGATTCCTGCCGGTCCACCATACTAAAAAGTTTGAGAAGCACTGTTCTAGATATAATTGTAAATGAGCCCATTTAAAATTAGACAACTATTCATTAACTGTATTGAATGCATCAAATTCTTGACATCGCAATTCGAGAGGAGCACAAAACAACGTTTTCTTCTTAGCTCAGTTTTTAAGCCATTAATTTTAAATATCACAGAAAGGATACGTGATACAGACAAGTCATGTGGATTAATATTATTGTCAATCGTGTCAATATAAATGAAAGTAGCGTAGATTTAGGTGCCTTCGTATAGTACGTAGGTAAGAAATCTACATAGTTGTCAAATTTTTAAAAAATGCATTTTCTGGAAGGAACCGGTTCAATAATGGGCATATGATCCAAGCCTACACGTACACATGACGTATTTTAATATATCTAGTGGGTTGTAGTGGATGTTATATGTCCCAAATGAGTCTTCATTACCCCCAAGAATTCTATTTTTGACCTCAGATGAGGTTATTTACCTTTGTTCGCCGAACTCTTTCTTACGGGATACCCGTCAGTCAATTGAGGGATTTTTAAAAAATACATTTTAAAAATGTTATTTTTGAATAATTTTTTTTTCTAAACAAAGACGTTAACCGTGATGATTAATAGTCAATGTTTAATTTGTATGCATTAAAATGAAATATTATCTAAGGAAGTTAACACAGTTCGTTTTCTGAAGGCCGATTAAACGTTTTTAAAAAAATGCTTCACGTGGGTTACGATATTACAATGTAGATCTTCACTAAATAAATAATAAATACTTAAATGACAATAAAAGTGATTTGAAATATATTTATTTTCAAATAGAAAATAAAGTTGTTGTTTTTGTTTGTTTGTTTGTGTGTGTGTGTGGGGGGGGGGTCAAAGATTTGTGACGAATTTTTAGAGGAGGGGGGGGTCTAAGTTCTTGTGACGACGCGTGACGAGGGGGGGGGGTAAAAAACCGGCCAAAATCGTGTGACGTCATTTATGGACAGCCCCTAAGGGTAAGGAATCCAAAGTGTTCGCACGCGTTTGAAAAGCAACAAATATAACCACTCTGAAAATATTGTTTTAAAATAATCATGGAGTGCTTGATTAAATTAATTTTAAATTGATTCATTTAATTTTTTTAAAACGCTGATTCCATAGATATTTGCATAGACTGTAACTTTTTATCTTGAATCGTCGAAATTATAAACGATTTCATTTTTTAAAAACGAGACAACGATATCATCATTTTCAAATACAAGGGCATGCTTCTTTCATTCATCGTAAAATATGTTATAACTATTATTTTATTTTAAGTAAAACAATTTGACTACTCGAGAAAATAGTTTAATTTCTCCGACAGAGCTAAAATATAAATAGAAAGCATAAAAAGTCATTCATCAATTTCTTTACTACATATCCCCATGTTGTCAAAAGGGTATATTCTGGCCTGAGGGGGTATATTCTGGCCTGATGGGGATATATTCTGGCCTAACGGGGTATATTCTGGCCTGAGGGGGTATATTCTGGCATGAAGGGTATATTCTGGCCTGAGGGGGTCTATTCTGCGAATTTGTTCCCTTTTGTTTTAACAAATATTTCTTTTTGGCAAGACGACTACCGAAAATCAATAAACGAAAATAAATGCAATGAAAGATACAGTCGTTTTGTATCAGATTTGTTGACAGTGAAACCAATATAAGAAAGGAATTCATCTCTTTTGTTCCACTTGTTCGCACCACGGGAGGGGCGATGGTCTCTAAGATCTTGACATTATTGATAAAATTTTGGGATCACAGTACAGAATATGAGGGGCCAGTGTTATGATGGGGCCAGTGTTATGATGGGGTCAGTGTTATGATGGGGCCAGTGTTATGATGGGGCCAGTGTTATGATGGGGCCATTGTTATGATGGGGCCAGTGTTATGATAGGGCCAGTGTTATGATAGGGCCAGTGTTATGATGGGGCCAGTGTTATGATGGGGCCAGTGTTATGATGGGGTCAGTGTTATGATTGGGCCAGTGTTATGATGGGGCCAGTGTTATGATGGGGCCAGTGTTATGATGGGGCCAGTGTTATGATTGCGCTGCATATCTATGTCGGGCGCTGTCTCATGAGTTCAAGCGCGTATTCTGCGAGAGGCCCCTTCAGCGGTAGGTACACACACTGCAGCAATCACAATTTATACCTAGTGATCACGCATTCGTACGGACTTCCCGATGTGCGTAATATGATTGACAAATTAAAAGAAGCCTGCATGGTTTTTTTAACGACAGCACAAGCGCGAAGCCTTGTTAAAAAACGTCATAGAAACAAGTCTTCCATTTGACAGTGCTACATGGAAGGCACATCTAGATTTGTGCAAAACAAGATGAGCTGAGTGCCACGAAGCATACAAACACTTCTATCAATCGTATGTTAACGTTGTTCAGACTTTTGAGATAATTTCACTGCCACATAAAGAAAACACAACGACCAAGGATTGGATTCAAGTTTGACTACTAATGGTGATTGGGACTCGAGTAACGTCACTTCATTCCTTGTGTAACTTCAAATTTATTGTGACGTTTATTGAAACGTACAAACTTTAATCTAGTCTGGGAGGAATAACAGTCCAACTTCAGAAAGAAGCTATTGACATCATTTGGCTATGTCACTTATCGAAAACGTCAAGCAAGAGTTTAGAGCGATTAAAAAAATGTAGATTCTTATTTTCAAAACACTTATGATCATATTGTTATCATGGCGCAGTCTGTAGGAGTTGAATCCCCAGAATTGCTAATCGGCAAATCTACCGAAGCAATGTGAGCGCAGAAACGCCAATGCAACATTATCAGCGGAACTTAATTAATCCATTTCTGGAGCACATCATTGCTGAACTAGATATGCGGTTCTCTGGCTTAACCAGGACGTCCTCACAACTGTTAGCTCTTGTACCAAGTGCTGTTAGAAATTGTACGTATGAAGATCTCAAATGTGCTTTGGATTTATATGAGCACGATCTGCATCACAAGAGGTGCTGCCCGGAAGAGTTCAGCGTGTGGAAATCATGGGGTTCAGCCAATGGGAAGAGTCAAAGCTTCCAAAAAATAGACTTACCTAGCTTCCATTGGTGCATTTACATTACGCTTTCGATATCAACGAGGACAGTGTTTTAAAGATATTTGTTAACAAAAACCCAAGAAGGATTTACATCGAAGATGTTCTAAAATAAACTTTATAGCATTCTGGTCTCCCGTCTTGTCAGTTCCGTACCGTAATGTATGTAATTCAAACTCTTCAACACGCGCGCCTGCAGATTTCATTATTAACAAGAAAAGGAATGAATGATCGAGTACTTGCATTTCTTAAAATAAAGTACTATTTCGGAAATTGTATGTAGCCTACAGTGTTAATAATTTATTGCATGAAAATCTACTTTTTTGGTCACTGTACGCACTGAAACCAATTTTTTTATTTATTTTTTTTTGCAAAACGAGGCACAAAAAAAAGACGAGAAGTTTAATCAACGCCCTCAATAATTCCTAGGTACAGAATTATTGATTAAACATTCTCATCCAAGTTTGAAGTCATAGCACCATATATTGTAGGTATCTGAACATGAAATGCCTTCGCGCAAGTTTACGACCCCGCTGAAAAAAAACTCGGTACGGCCTTGGACATAGGGATACAAAAAAACAACACTTTTCTTATTCCGTGATAAAGTACAAACATACAAATTCTCGTGCTTCTCGTCTGGATTTCGGATGTGGAAACATGAGTTGTATGATCAAACCAGGGAAACCAACATCTAAAACCCTAATAAAAATTCAAGACTAGTCTTTAAGCATGAATAAGCGTAGGTCGCAATAATCTTCTATGTTGGAGGAGAGTCTGTAGGGCCTAACAGTAACAGATAAGACTATTGTGGGAGGGGTGCTGAAACAAGCATAACGACATGACATAACTATTTTATTACTATTAACTGTTTGGCTTCCTTAAGTCTCGTGAGACGACGGAATTTTCTGTGCTCCTGTGGGATTTACGCACATGATCTTGCAGCTTCTGCTGTGGCTGTACAATCCCACTCGCGAATGGCAGCCTTTGCTGCACTTCTGACACTTAAAGGTAGTGCTAGGGGTTGGCTGAATTGCTCTGCTTTTCCTCTTTAGGCGAGTTTCGTCTGCGAACTGTTGCAGGTTTCTTTCTCCTGCTTCTAGCCCAGCAGCCAATGCCTGTCTCCAACTGCACCTGTCCCCAGCGAGTTCCTCCCAGCTATTTATGTCAATGCCAATTCAATAGCTTTGAGGTCTCTCTTGCACACATCTTTGTAACGGAGGTGAGGCCGGCCTGTGGTCCTCTTTCCTTTGACTATAGCTCAGAATAGATGATGTCCTTTGGGATTCTGCCATCCTCCAATCTGCGCACATATCCCAACCACCTAAGCCCACGCTGGCGAAGAAGAGTTGTCATGCTTTCGATTTTTTTTTGTTATTAACTATTACTGTTAAACTTTATGAATTTAATTTATGTCAATAAAAAAAATATTAACTTGATACGGAATATTGAATAGTATGTAACATGTACTATATATCTGTTAAATTAATTACTTTTTTTTTAAATATATCTTTATTTCTAGTTATTATTGACTAAATTAATAAATAACTTGATTGATTTTTTTTAAAGACGTTTAGAAGAATATTTTTAAATATTTTTTGAACCGTAAATTTAATTTTCTAGTTTTTGCTTTCTTTTTAAAAATGTGTCGACAATTTTGTTTACAAATGGCGACTTAGTGACTATAATGAGACATGCTTTTGCCCCACGACACATTTAACTGATAACCTAATTGCCTTATTAGGTAAATACATCATGAATTATTTGGGAACCTTAATATATCATTATTTTTATTTTATTATAATATTTTATTAAATACACAAAAGTCTAGATATTACTACTATTTTATCCAATGATGCTGACGCTGATGGCGGTGGCTAACTTCTAATTCTACTTCGGCTTCGCTGTCAGTGACGCTGTTCATACTTTTACTTTTTACTGAAGGCTAGCTTTATTCCCTTAGCCAAAAAATGTGACAGTTATACTGACTTTATAATTAGGAGCATACTAATCTATAGTAAATAGACTATAAATTATAATAGGTCGTTAGGCTAATACTAGTAATACTAATAGTAGTACTAATAGTAATAATAGTCTAAGACTATTAATAGTAATAGTAATAGTATTAATAGCGAATGACTATTGTATTTAATTCGTAAATTTTAGATAGGCTAAATTATACTTATTAATATAGCCTGTACATGAAATGAACATCATTATTCATTACGATTATCAAAACTAATTTCCCAGAAGAATAGGTTAGGGGCTGGGGGCATTTAAATTTAAAGTATTACTAATACTTATAGTAATAGTAATAGTTTTAATAATAAATTGTTTTTACCTCTCTATTACTATTAGTGTTAACCTTTTGATAAAAAATATTCCATGGCTTTTATTTAGTTATTATTACGTCTTATAATAGTACCGATCATTTTGCTATCTGTTGAAGTCAGTCATAAATTTAAAAGGACTTGATGTTTTACCCCCAGAGGCGTAATTAGTAATAGTAATAACAACTTGGCATCGGGGCAGTTGTCAAGGGCGCCAAGTGCTAATCACTAATCCTTCAATAATCAATTTATTCTGTATAATTGAGTATTTTCCCTATTTCTCAAGGGCGCCAAAAATGAATTAGCAAAGGGCGCCGAAAACCCAGTTACGCTTCTGGCCACCCCTTCTCAGTATGATAATGATAATAAAATATATTTTAATTTATATGTTAATAATATCTAATTTCTAATTATTTATATAGCATTGCTTATTGATATCTATTGGTGTGGAGGGTATAGAAATAAATAATATGTCATTTTAAACGTCTTTCAAGTTTTCAAGTGACTATATAAGTATGTTATTGTCACATATTGTTTTGATTTTATGAATTTTAACAAGAACACGAGAGGACCTGCATACCAAAATTCTGCTATGGTTGGTCCAAACTCTGTACTTATTATTTTTTCCCAAAGGCTATTAAGTAAGTTAATTAAAGCATGCAAAAGCGTAGGACTATAATTGTATAGAGTATAGAAAAAGAGGGAGAGTCTGAAAGAGTAACAATAACAGTGAACAGAACAGATAACACAGGCATATGGAAAAATAATAAAATGGTTAATGGAACTTTGAGCCCTTCTTGAGTGCTCATATAATATATAACACAAACTGCTGGCACTCTCATTGTATTTTTATAAAATAATAATAATAAATATAAAAATTAATTTTTTAAAAATGAGTGATCGTTATGGGATTCTATCTACCAATACGACTAACACAATTTCCCTCGGCCTATCCACTCCCCTATCGATGATCATAATAATTAATGATTTTTTAAAATTATAACTATAAATAACCAATAAAATACCAATGCGCATGCGTGACTGTGTGAATAACATTATACAATATTCCCACAGTTGTGCAAATAATCACTCCGTTCCATCCGTTTACTGAATACTGAATGCTCATACCTAAATACACTCATGTCGCATAAAACACAAGGTTTATGATGAAAAGAGCAATGAATCCCCATAGAATATTTTGCGATAGGCAGAGCTTGTTAACATTAACTTTGTCACGTCAGTTGGTACAATGTACGTGTTACATAGGACATAATCATAATAGTAATACATGTAGTTATATTATATTATCATATATATATTTACTCTCAATTATGTAGCCTGACGCTAAGGGACATCTCTCTGCTTTTTTTTTAAAATTGGATAATCATTTTGGTATCCAGATTAACATTAAACACCCTCCACACTATTATTAATAATTGAACAATTTCATGCGGACTTTCGATAAGAGTTATTTTTCGTGCAGTAATTTGGTGCGCTGCTTTCTAAAATTTCTCGCCGTAAAAAAGATATTATATGACTTCATTGATTTAGCTCATATTTTCAAATTTGGAAAAGGGAAAGATGTAAAAAGAGGATGTGAAGATTGTTAATTATGAAATGCTTTGCGTACATTTCAGGAAATTTAATATATCGTATTTAGTTAGCTGGCACCCCAGCACAACATCCTCAATTATCACTGACTCACTCATTCTGTAACGCTGAAAGCACACTATGATTAAATAAACAAGGACAAGTTAGTTGGGCTTTTGAAAAAGGTGGGCGCCGTAGACGCCCTTAAAAAAGGGTGCGCCGCAGGCGCCACGGCGCCACAGCACAAACTAGTGTACTATATAATATAGTCATAGTCATAGACCAGTGATGGCGAGCCAATGGCACGCGTGCCACAGTGGGTACACTGAGCCTCATCAGCCGGCAAGCGACTAAAATATTATTTCCTTAAGGGGAAGTGCGGCTAAGAATTTGGCAAAAAATTACATTTACAAGTATTTCTAGTTTTTGATATAATTTGGTTTTTAAAGCCATTTTTTAATATAAATTACATTAAAATTTTTATGATTATATCTTAGAACATATTTTACCCCCATTTTTGGGTTCATTGGAGTGTTGGTACTTGCTATAAATAAGTGGGTTTTTGTTGAATTTTGGGCACGTGGCCCCAAGAAGTTTCGCCACCACTCTCATAGACTATAGTAGCAAATTTATAGTATTTTTTTTTATGTCATGTCATGGGGTCTTTAAGAAATATTTGTCTTTTTTTAAAATAAATTTAATGTACTTATAGCATTAATGTGCTTTGACTGTTGACAGTTCTTTGTAAAAAAATTTCTCTCAACAATTTTAATGATGATAACCAAGCGAGATGAATCTTTCACTTTCAATTCCTAAAGGGATTATAATCTAGTTTCCTCTTCTTCTACATATTCTTTTGGCCTTAGACTTAGTCTGAGCAACCTGCTTCATCTGCTGAGCAGTGCTGCCATACAACATTGTCTTCACGTGGGACTCTCTTGCCTCCCTAACCTCCCCGGCCATGTCTAGCGCGGGACACGAAGTCAACAAGTGTAGTACTGTTACAGAGGCTTGGCTGCAATGACGGCAGTTCAAGTCCCTGTTATGGTCTAGCCTGTTGAAATATGAGTTAGCTGGGCAGTGCTCTGTTCGCATTTGAGTCACTAAACTCTGGTTTCTGTGGCAGTGGATTTCAACCTTTTCCCAAAAAGCATTATCATAAGCTCAAGTAGAAATCTTTAACACAGTCAGTTTTCTTTTTCAATACCTGGTTCCTAGTTGAAAACCATTTCCTTGGATATTGTTTTTACAAAAGATGCACTGTGTAACAGTTCTTATACATTTTCAACGATTTCTATATCAGTGTGATTGGTTTCCAGTGACATTTAATTAATTATGGAGGCTGATGAAATCGAGGAAGAGATAGCACCGGTAGTTCCAGTAGTAGAAATATCAACACATGGCCAGCTTAGAGAAGCTTGGGGCCCTTCAAATAACAAGTAAGTTTGAATAATTTTTGGAAATTAAATTCTTATTAAACCAATATATTCTTCCTTAGAAAATAACATTATCTGCCAATGGTTTATAATTTTTTTAAAGAATTGTAATATATTTTATCATTATAGCTCTGATAATTTTATCTTCGTCTGTAGAGATAATATTATGGTACTTGGGTAATACTTATATTCTGGTAGTAAAGAAATGTTCAACTCTAAATATAAAAACATGGATAGAATTAGTGATCATGACAAAAGTAAGATAAATATTTTTAATATATTTATTTGTTCCAGTCAACATAACGATGATGTGGACAGTGATGGTTACGAGGACGATGACAGAAGTGATGAGCATGAGCCAACACCCACAAGAACTACAACCTATCCTGACCCACATTACAAATCTATCAATGGAAAAATGAAAGTTGACATGACTCCACCGGATCAGAAATTAAAGAAATCTGAAGACTTGGCTAAAAAGTTTGCATCAGCTGGAAAAGTTAGTGTCTTGTATTGTAACAGTAACTTACAACAAAAAAAAATCTTTAATCACAAGATTTTTCTATTTATCCATTTAACCATTTTTGGAACTTCATTTTTAGTTTGAGCAAAAAATTTAATAATTTTTTTTTGGCATTACAATTTAAAACTAGGATTGAATTCATAAAAAAACTTGTTGATTTTTTTTCCCCTTATCCACACAAGATATTTAAAAAGAATTTTTTTTGCGTTCCATTTTTTAAAATACAAATTTGATTTTAAAAAACTTATTCAGGCTGATAAAGCTATTGAAGAACTTATCAAGTGCGTTGCCTACTCAAGAATAGTCCATGGTGCTTCACACTGGCGACATGCACAGTGTATAGCCAACCTGGGTGAGGGTTATCTAAATCTAAAAGGTGAAAACATGAACTTCAAATGTACATCTAGTTTCAATATATTTAAAACAATACAAATGATAAGGTTAATATTAACAGTTAATTTTTCATTCCTTCTATTTCTTTTGGGAATTTCTTTTTAGCCTACCACTTGCAAGCAGAGTATCATGCAGAGACTGCACGGTCCATCATGCTACATGGCAGCCACACGGCTACATCTATGGAGGAGAAATCTACGTTGTTTGCTGTCCTTATACAAATCTACAGAATAATGGGGCAAGCCGCAACAGCTCTGAAGAAGTAACTCTCATTTCAACAATAATTTCTCAAATAACTAAATACGAATGTGCTCAGTGTGTCCCTTGAATTTAAAATTGTGTTTAAAAAAAACAATAATTGTTCAAGAAGTATTACTTGAAGAATTGGTTTTTTTAATACATGTATTGTTATTTTTTTAAATACTTTTTTGTTTTAAAAGTTCATAATGCAAAGCAATTTTTATGTATTCCATGTATGATTTATATTATGAGTGAAAATTGTATTAAATATTTTGATCTTTTATATTCTTCTTAAGATTCCCTGAGGCTGAACAAGCTCTAAAGAAAGCTGATAAAATCTCTCAAGAGCGGAGCAAACTGCCGTGTGTCACAGACAGGGAATGTGACCAGTTGGATATTGAACTGTTTCAATCAATGGCAAGGTATCTACAGTTTATTATGTATACTTAAGATACCCTAAAATAATCTTTAATAAATACTTTATTGAACTTTTTTTTATCAAAGTACCTGATAGACCTACTTACATGTATTTCAATTTTTACTATGTTGTCTTTCAGTTGAAAAATATTGATGTATTTTTAAAAACTCAACAATATGCTGCATAATACTTGTGATTTGCATAAAATGATTTTTTTCACTTTGTTTAATTGGAATACTTTTTAAAAATGCTTTTCTCTGTTTTCTGTCCACAGATTATATGCCAAGGAGAAAAAGCATGCGTTAGCTAGTGAGAAATATGACAAGGTTATAGAACTAATGACCAAAGAGTTTGGAACTGACAGCCCGCAAGTCATGCAAGCAAACACTGAATATGGCAAGGTAACAATAAATGTTTTGGTCACCATTTTTTTTTCTTCTCTATTCTTTTCTGCAGTAGTGAAAGTTCTAAATAAATATTTCATAAATTTGTGATAAAAATTTAATTTTTCTAAAATTTGTTTCAAAGCACACAAATAATAAATTATAAAACAATTATTTCTTCTAAATTCTTTTGTTCGGTTCATGAATATTCATTTCAGCTGGAGCAGTCTAAGGGTAAATATGCTAATCATGAAAAAACAATACAACTTTTCTTGGAAGCTCACTCAATAGCTTCCGCAATGTAAGTTGATTGTTTTTTATCCTCGTTCCTTGTCAAACTTTTTTATATTTTTTAAATGTTTATTTGGTTTCTTAAATAGATTTTAGATTCTTTTGATTTATCTTAGAGATATAGTAGAAAAAATAATTTTGGTTTATATTTTTTATAAAAACAATTGCTTGATCCTATCATTAATAACACTGTCAGAGTGGAGAGTGAATTTATGGAAAGTAATTTCATTTTAAAATTGTGAAAATATTTTTTAAATAATGATGTACGTACAGTTGTTCTAGATGAATTTGGAAAAAAATAATTTAATTTCATGAATGAATTTCAATTTATCCGTTAAAAAAATTTTGAAATAAATATTTTGTAACAGACACAAAGAAGGACACCCAGATTTGATTGACACAGCTCTTAATCTCTCTCAAGCGTATGCTGGTACCGGGTGGGAAGATGCTGAAGGTAATATTCCCCCGCCCCTCCCCTCCCCCAAAATTCAAAAGCAGTTTACTGAAACCAAATATCCTCGCGTTTTTTCTTGTGTAAAAGTCAAAGTCAAAAAGGCTTTCTTTTTTTTTAAATTTTGTGTTTAAACTACTATCTCAACTTTGCTTTTGAAAAGTTATATAATTTAATAGTCTATCATAGTAAATTTGCTTAACTTGCATCTATTAATTTATATTCTAGAAATAATAAGATAATATTCATTGACTGTGGTTTAAAAACAAATTTTATACTGTCTGGAGAATAAAAATAATTCAAAGCTAGTTATGCCCCCTTGTCCATTTCACAGGTTCAGCTCTGAGTTACATGGAAGAATGTTTAAGTTCATGTACCACAATTTATGGACCTAACAATGCCAAAACTTTGGAAGTGCAGGACCACCTGGCAAAAATGTTAATTAGAATGGACAAAATGGCTGTATGTACGCATGTACTTAGTTTAAATTGTTAGGCCTTAACATTACTGAAATTATGGAAATAATATTTATCTAAGAATTGTGCTAAACTTGACTCTGATATTTCCTGAAGGGGGCTGGGAGCTAGAAGTTTGATGAAGATTAATTTAAATGTATTATAAAAGCTTTTTTGATTAAGGCTTCGGTAGAAAATAAGATAATTCAAAGCACAGCAATGAAGTCTTGAATTGAACCAAGGTCCTTGCTATCATTTGTGCCTGTTAAAGAGTAAGAATATGAACTACTTTCTCGTTTTAATTTAATGTATTTCAGTTATCAATTAATTTAATTGCTGTCCTGTTTTAGGAAGGTTTACAGATTTTGCAGTCTAGTTTGCCATCAAAGTGTGAAATATTTGGAGATTACTCAGAACCTGTAGCAGATACTTATAAGTTAATGGGAAGTGTTCACTTGTCTGAAGGAAATATCGAGAAGGCCTTACGTACTTATAAAAAGGTAAAATAATTTATATATATGAAGGACATATCAAATCACATTAGAATTATACAAGTTTTGTGTATATATATATAATATATATATATATAATATATATATAAAACTTCAATAATAGAAGTTTTGCATATACGTTTCACAGACAAAACGGTCCCGGACAAAACGGCCCCGACAAATGGGCTCCGACATAACAGCCCCAACAAAGCGGCCCTGAACTAAAAGATAGACTAATAGTAAAAAATTCAATCAAATATTATATTCATATTTTTACTCACCGATTCAGTGTCAGGTTTAGCTCACAAGAAACAATAATAATGACATCACAAGAAGGAATTTAATAGCCTTTACGCGATATGGTACCAAGTCACTGTTGTTTGTTGACAAGAAATGTTATAATAACATCACAAGAAATAATGTTACAATTTTACCACTTTTTTTAAGGGTGAAAAAGTTGACAAAAGCTTAAAATGCAAAAAAATGTAAATTTTTTGTTAAAAATGTAAACAATTTGTCTTGTGCCGTTTTTTCCGGGGCTGTTTTGACAGGTCAAAACTTATATGCAAAATTTATATATAAAAGTTTATATGCAAAACTTCTATAATTCTAATGTGATCTGACATGTCCTTTATTTGTATTAAAAAAACTCCATTTAACCAGAGAAAATGGCTACCAACCACAAAAATATTAAAATTATAATACAAATAAAATTGTTTTCTAATATTTAGCAGTTTCGTGATGGGATTCATAATTTTTTAAAAATTAAAATTAATTTTTTTGACATAAATGTTCATGTTTCTGTCCTTGCAGTGCTACACAATTGAAGCCTTATTGCTTGGGAAAAATCACAGAAAAACAAAGGACACGCTGAGAACTATGGAACTGTTATTAGCGTGAGTAGAGCTGGTCACCATGCATGTCCTTACAATTTCTAATGGATGCTTGAACATGAACATTTGGTTTGAGATTACAACACTAAAAATATCTGCCAGAAAAGAAAGAAATTTTTAAAAATATTTTTTAAATATATGCATGAGATGGAACATTGTGAACAATTTACAATCTTTATGATTTCTTCAAAATTGTATTTAACTTGCAAAAGAGTATTTTGAAATAAATGAGTTTTTAAAAAAAAACTATTTTTTTGTTGACAGAAATCCTGGCGTGTCCCACAAGTTTGTGCTCAACAAGGAGGATAAGCTGCTGAAGAGACCTCGTTTTAATAATGTTGTTGGGAGAACAAAGTAGAAACAAATAAAATTAAAATGTATCATTTTGATCTAATTTTATTTTCCCTACATTTTTATTTAATGTATTTGATGGGAACTAATTTAATACCATTGAATTTTGTTTTAGCATTTAATTTGCATAGTAGATAACTCTATGTATAAGAGCAAACCTACTCATTTGAGTGTGTATTTTGAATGAATATTCATATCTTGATTATAGTGTAATGAATATTTATAGACACTAGATAGGACATCACACATAAAACATAGTTAAATTTTGTACGTTTTAAAATGGACATTGTTGTATCCGAGGACCTTGTCAAAGAAAATAATGTCTTGTATTTTATTTTAAGGATAATATACAAAGGACTGTGTTCAAGAGAAAAAATAAATGTACAAGACATGTTTATGTTTAAAAAATAAAGACAGGAAAACTGAATGCCAGTTTGGCATAAAAATATATTTGAAGATCTCAATGTAACTCTTTTATTATTCTGTTGTTGAATTGTATATAATAATAATTTGATAATTTATATAACGGCAGTACCCAAGCAAGCAACTGGGCTCACAGCGCTCTGCATAACAATAGACATAGTAACACACATCATTATCAATTCATTCAATGTAAAACATACATATCCTAAAATTTAGGCTAAATACAACATATAACTCATAACTGGTGTCAAACTGATCAAACTATTTAAAGAGATGTTCAGTGTGATGCCTTGATAATCTGAAGAAATGTTAAGCGCTGAAAACTCTGTTCTAGATTTACATTTTCATTTCTTACCTCCCCTACCTGTCCTCATTTTATTTGTAGCTCTTTCTGGTTTTGGATAAAAGTGCAGCTAAGTTTTCATTTTATTTTATCTGTTTTATTAGTTTTTGTCTATTTGTTTGCTGAGGAAGTTTTTTTTTCCAAAACTTTTGATGTTCTGTGACGTCCTGTCAGGCCTATACTCACCCTGACAATAATCTTTTCTTGTCTTATTTATGACAGACGCTTCTCCTATACAGAAGATTATTATGTTCTAAGCTTATCCATGGTTTATGTCTTGAATTTTTATTAAAGTTTTGAATGTTGATAATGTATTGGTTTCCCTTGATTGCTTGGGCAACCCATTCCACTGTCGAATTCCAAACGGGAAGGATGAGAATTTGTATGTGTTTGTTCTTCCATACTGAACAAGAAAGGTGTTGTTTTCCTTATAACATGTTTTATACATGAAGATCACAAATATGTGTTACTGATTACTTTCACAATCACTTCATTCTATTGGAATAGCACAATTTTAGGAAACTTAGACAGCGCATCACATTAAAAAATTTATTTCTTCATTGTAATATTATACATGTATTTCATAAAGTAATTCTTAAAATTAATGTAATTTCTAAAATATTTTTTTTTCTAAAGTAAACATTAAAAAGTTGGCATGAAAAATTTCTCATATGTTGATTTTTTATTTAAAATCCAAAGTACTTTTTAAAAAAGTGCTTTAAAAGTTAGTACTGTGACATTGTCAGTACTGTTGGGATCCAACATAACCTGGTGAATTCCTTTGATGTGCAAGTCTAACAGGTTTTGGCCATGTTGTTTTCTTTAAGAAAACCAAATACTGCTAACGAAAAGCTAAGATGAAAAAAAAAGATTATTAGTATCCTAGAAGGTAAGGAAAGGCCTACTGAGGAGAATCCATCTTCACGAAGTTCTAATTAAAAAATCTGTAAGGGTCATTTAAAAAATCCGCACCCATAACCTGTACAGTGTACAGGGACTTTTTTGGCTTGCTGGCCCGTTATACACCTGTTGGTATAACTTCCACACAAGATGATGGACCCATGAAAGGTTTATTCATGATCCCATTGCTGTGTCACATAAAATAAAACAGAGAATGGCAGGCAGGGGCGTAGCTATGGCAGGGGCGAGGGGGTCTAAATTCGAAAGTCCCCCCGGGCCCCCACAAACAAGTGGGGCCCCCAAATTAAGGTCCGATTTAGTTTACATTAAATAATACGCTCCGCCATGTATGTGGGGCCCCCAAGGAGGTTAAGCCCCCGAGGCCCCCAAACCCTACAAATTCCTAGCTACGCCACTGATGGCAGGCGGGTTAAAATTTTGATTTAAAAAAAAATTAAAAGTAATTGTCTAGTGTTATTCAAGTTCATTAAGTGGTTGATAAGTTTTATTATTTCCTGAAAGATTATAATTGTTTTGTACTTGTGCCTCTCACGGACTTCGAGGTATTAAATTTTGAATTTACCTACTAAATATGGTTGATTGTTCCTTTAGAAAATGTACACCCTCTCGTCCTACAGATACAACTTTAAAAAAAAATTAAGTTCTGTTACAAACTTGTGAAACGTACTTTAACGTGTTTGTCAACAGGTCATACAAAACTGAGGAGCCATTACATCTTTGACACATGATGGACACACACGCGAACACAAAATACCTCTACAGTCTATAATTCTGGTGAGACTTGACGTGTCATGATCTCATATATTTAAATTCTATGCTGTGTTTCTGTTAAGTACTTGTTCGTCGATCTTTCTCTATTTCATTTTCTCTACTTAGTTTCCCATGGTATAGTTGGTAACATTATTGTATTTATTTAGTACTGATAATGGACTTTCCGAAACATGTACACAAGTCCATCAATCAATCTTTACATTTATTGTTTTAATCACATAAGTTGTTTGAGTATCTTGTATTGTATAAATACTAAATAAGACGTCTTCACATAATAATAATAATAATAATAAGTTGATAATTTTTATAGCGCTGTATCCCAGCAAAGAGCCGGGCTCACGGCGCTTTACATGGAGATAATAACATACGACATATAATAATTAAATAAACTTTCATATCGTAATAACCACATAAATGACAGTACGTTACATATAAGCTACGTTAATCATTAAAAAGAAATTTTGTTTCTTTAATTTTGAAAATAAATTTTGAAAAGATGCGTCTTAAGTGCAGTCTTGAAGAACTTGGTAGATGAAATATTCCGGATGTGTAATGGTAGAGAATTCCATTGCTTGGCTGCACAAAAAGAGAGTGACCTTTCGCCAAAAGTTTCAGTTCGTGTCTTAGGAACACAGAGAATGCGCGTGTCTTCAGAAGAGCGTAGCTGACGACTGGATGAGTAGACCGACAGAAGCTCAGTAAGATAGGAAGGGCATGAGTCAGAAAAGAAGTTGTGACACAGAACTGCCAGTTTGTAATCAATTCGGACTTGTATTGGTAGCCAATGAAGTGAGTAAAGTAGCGGAGTAACATGGTCATTTTTTTTTAAATTGGGGGCCTTTAGAACTAATCTGGCAGCTGAATTTTGAACATTCTGTAGTTTTTCAATGCATTGTTTTGGCGCACATGACAGAAGAGAATTTCAGTAATCCATACGAGCTAGTACAAGAGCACAGACTTTTTGTTGCACTAACTGTTAAGTAATGACGGATTGAGCTGATCTGACGAATGGCAGTGTAGGCAGAGCGACAGATGTGATTGATGAAGTTGTTGGTAGACATATTGTCAGAAATAATATAGCCAAGATTCCTACTCGATGTTTTGAACAGTATATCAGAACTAGCCACCTGAATAGAATTCGGAAGAGACAAAGTACTGCGTGATTTATTGTTGGAGAATAGGAGTGCTTCTATCTAGTCATCATTCAGTTTGAGTTTGCTGAAAGTCATCAAAGACTTTACCTCACCAATGCACTCTTGCATCAATTTGAAAGTGAAGTTAATATCAGAGGGATCAGTGTGAGTGAATAGCTGAGTATCACTTGCAAATGATTGGCTTTTAACTGAATGCTTTTCGAGTAGTTGCAGTAGTGGCCTTGTATACAGTACGAAAAGTACCGGACCCACAACGTATTTCATAGAAGTCATTTAACAAAGATACGTTACTGTATATCATAGAAGTCATTTAACAAAGATGTGTTACTGTATGTCATAGAAGTCATTTAACAAAGATATGTTACTGTATGTCATAGAAGTCATTTAACAAAGATATGTTACTGTATATCATAGAAGTCATTTAACAAAGATACGTTACTGTATATCATAGAAGTCATTTAACAAAAGATATGTTACTGTATGTCATAGAAGTCATTTAACAAAGATATGTTACTGTATGTCATAGAAGTCATTTAACAAAGATATGTTACTGTATATCATAGAAGTCATTTAACAAAGATACGTTACTGTTTGTGATAGAAGTCATTTAACAAAGATACGTTACTGTATGTCATAGAAGTCATTTGACAAAGATACGTTACTGTATGTGATAGAAGTCATTTAACAAAGATACGTTACTGTATGTCATAGAAGTCATTTAACAAAGATATGTTACTGTATATCATAGAAGTCATTTAACAAAGATACGTTACTGTATGTGATAGAAGTCATTTAACAAAGATATGTTACTGTATGTCATAGAAGTCATTTAACAAAGATACGTTACTGTATATCATAGAAGTCATTTAACAAAGATACGTTACTGTATATCAAAGAAGTCATTTAACAAAGATATGTTACTGTATGTCATAGAAGTCATTTAACAAAGATATGTTACTGTATATCATAGAAGTCATTTAACAAAGATACTTTACTGTATGTGATAGAAGTCATCAAAGACACGTTACTGTCAGGCCCGGATTTCCGCCTAGGCCCACAAGGCCCAGGCCTAGGGCCCCAGCCAGCTAAGGGGCCCCGGTGGTGGAATCTTTACATAAGCCTAAAAGCTTGGCTTCATTATCAAAAAGCTTTATCGAAAATAATATAATAAATATTTTTACTACATTTTGCATACACTGCCTAGTAGTCAAGTGCACGGGGTTCGTTTGTGTTGGTTTGTCATTGTAAGCTGCGTTCTGAGCTGCTGTTGCGAAGGCGTAGGGTGGGTGTGACAGATTGCACCACCAGTAAAAAACGGCATGACCCCGATTCCCCCCTCCCCATACCACACACAGGACAAGACACCGCCTCAGCCAGGATTTGGGTTTCAGATTATAGATAATTGACAGGGACCGGGAGGAACATTTTTTAATGTCTGACTTGACCAGAGGCCAGGGAGACGTCACAGGTAGTTTATGGGGACCTGCCAAAGGTTTCAATGAAGTTCGTTTTAATGCCTTTAACTAGATGGCCTTCTACAATTTCCCCTGCATACCTTTGGTCACCAATATAGTGACAGGGAAAATGTTAGATCCGGGAATAGGAAGCCAGGGATGCAAGAGAGAAGACGAGGAGCCACCGACTAGGGAGCCAGTGTGTCGAGGGACAACGCAGTACGGAACAGAGACGCTTCACGCTGGACCAGGTAACACTTTTCTTTTCATATTGTTGTGCTTTATACAATTTAATCGTATGATTGTATGTTTATATGTAATTATGCACAGAAAAAAAGATTTACTTGAACCAAGAGAAATTCTTGAATTAAGAAAATTTGAGGAAAACCGAAATTGTCTTGAACTTTGAACAAATGAACAAATAAACAACAAATTGAAACATAAAAACATTAGACAAAATAATTAAACAAAGTTCTATGGTTTAATGACACTCGTTTTTATATTCCTTATAGAAATAACCGATGTCACGATGTCTGACTTCAATAAATATCTAAGCGGGTTCAAGACAAGAAAACGGAATAAAGAAAAAATTGAAAAAGACAAAGAGCTTCTTCGTAAAGTTCCTAAGTTAAACACATTTTTCGTCTCGTCTTCGTCTAGACCTAGTTCTGGCTCTAATCCTAGTAGTACTTGTGCATTAGCCAGTAGCAGTTGCAGCAATGCTGCCGATGACCATCAACTCCGAAAAACTTGTCTGACTGCAACGAGCTACCTGAAAATATTATTTCTGAAAACTTTGTAACAGCTAAAAAAAAGTATTCTTTAGAAAACCCTGAATCTAATTCTTTAAGTGACGATCCTGCTGAGTGGATGCTAGACGAAGTTACCTTGGAGTACTGTAACGATAACTATATGTAACTCTTTATGTAGGCGTTCTCACAGTAAATAATCTTGTGTACAATAATTCACTGAAGAATTCGTTTATCCAAAACAACTTTAATAAATATATATTTTATACACACAGATATCATTTGAGGTAATATAACGTGGAAATCTTGAGGCATACACCATACATCTTTCCTCGACGGAAATCTACACACAACTGTTCGCCCAACACTTTCAACCAATAGGAATGCTCCTTTCTTCCCGCGTCCACCATTCACGTGACCTTACGTCACAAAATTATGTTAATCACATGTGACAAGTACCTAGTTCAAAATGGCGTGAAACAAAATATTGATGCCGACTTTTCTTCTTCAAGGCGCCAGTACGCAGATAAAATCATGTATCTATCGCTGTCACTTTTTAGCCGAACATTAAGCAATGGTGAAATACGACCTCGACATTGGCTCATATTTTCCAAGAGCAAGGGTGCCGTGTTTTGCGCCCCCTGTAAGATGTTTGGAAAATTGGGGTCACTAGCTAATGAAGGGTTCAACGACTTGAAAAATGCAGTTCAAAGAATGAAGGAACATGAGAATTCGGACGAACACAGGTCAGCACTTGCGACACTAATAGTTAGGAAGAATGATGGCGGTAGAGTTGACATGAGTATTGTTCTTCAAACGGAAGAAGATATAAAATACTGGCATGAGGTTTTGAGGCGCATTGTGGCTGTTGTTAGGTCACTTTCTGCACGCGGATTGCCGTTTAGAGGCCTATGAGAGATTTGGATCAAAAAACAGTGGGAACTATGTTATGACTCTAGAACTTTTGGCTGAGTTCGATCCTTTTCTTGACTTACACATAGAACGCCATGGTAACAAAGGAAGTGGTACAACATCATATCTTTCGTCAAAAATATGCGATGAATGATCAATATCACGGCAGATAAGGTGATAAATAAAATTGTGACTGAAATAAAACAAGCCAAATATTTTTCAATCTCTGTGGACTCTACTCCGGACATTTCTCATGTAGACCAACTTTCTTTCATAGTGAGGTATGTCTCTGAAAACGGATGGCCTGTCGAACGATTTTTGAAATTTATTCCAAATTGTGGCCATAAAGCGGAAGACCTGGCTAAAGTTGTCCTAGAGACATTGAAAAATAACGACTTGGATATCGCCGATTGCCGGGGGCAGTCTTACGACAATGCTAGCAATATGTCGGGTGTATATTCTGGTCTTCAAGCGAGAATAAAACAAGTGAACCCTCTGATAGATTTCGTTCCCTGTTCGGCTCACTCACTAAATTTTGTTGGATCCTGTGCTGCCGAGTCTTGTCAAGCTGCTGTATCTTTCTTCGGAATTTTGCAGTCATTGTATAATTTTTTTTCGGCATCAACACACAGATGGGAAATTTTACTGTCGAAACTGAAGTCAAATTCAACAGTCGTGAAGAGTCTTTCTCAGACAAGATGGTCTGCTCGAGCTGACGCCTGCCGAAGTCTATGTTGCTCCTGGGATGAGATCATGGAAGCTCTTCAGTTTATTGCCAAAGATGCAAATGAAAAACCATCTACGCGCTCCGAGGCTTCATGTCTTCTGAATTCATTAGACTCTATTGAGACTTGCTTTTTGTCACTTCTCTGGAATGACATCTTGGAAAGGTTCAACAAAGTAAGCAAATCTCTCCAATCTGTTAACATCGACCTGGGTAAAATCGTTGAACTTTATCAGTCTTTGGTAACATACCTAGAACATTTAAGGAAACCCTGTACATTTGATCATTATAAATTGAAAATTATTGAAAAGTCCTGTGAAAATAGCTATGCATTTGACATGCAAGCGTAAAGTCCAGTTCGACGAAGCAAAAGGAAACGAGACCGAATTCTCTAGAAGGGAAAGATTCAGATGTACCATTTATAACGTCATTATAGATAGACTAATTACAGAACTACGGAGACCCGGTTCTGCTTATGAGGAGTTAAGTAAAAAGTTTGACTTTCTTACGAAACTATATGTTTTGGAATCTAAAGACATCCTAGAAGGAGCCAGAAACCTTATAACTTTTTATCCAGGGGATTTGGATAGGACTTTGGAAAACGAGTGTCTGCCCTTGTAAGCTCATTTGTTATCGAATGATGAAGTTATGGAGTTATCGTCACTGAATCTATACAAATACTTAACGGAAAAAGGCTTTTTGGACATTTATTCCTACATAGGAATTGCGCTCCGAATACTGTTGTGCACACCAGCGTCAAACTGCTCAGCAGAACGGTCTAAAGAGAGTAAAGAATTACTTAAGATCAAACATAGGAGAAAACAGGCTCAATTTACTGTCTGTAATGTACATATAGTCAGAAATAATGAAGTCAATTGGCTATGATGACGTCATTCGTTCTTTTGCACAGAAGAAAGTTCGTCGTAGGATTCTATAAATTGTATTCAATAACGTAAGTATAGTAACATAGACTGTATTGTTCTGATGTTTATTAAAGTCATTAATTAAAGTCAATTAAAATTGTATGTTCTTTAGTAGTGAATTGCAAACTTTCCAAAATAGCTTCGAGATGGTTTGGGGGGGGGGCAGAATGTTAAGTGCCTAGAGGCCCTGAGTCTGCTAAGTCCGGGCCTGGTTACTGTATGTCAGAGAAGTCATTTAACAAAGATATGTTACTGTGTTTGACGAGCCACCTACGGTCCCAGCGTAAAACATGTTCGTCATCAGCCCCTCCCCCCCCTTCCTCCCCAATTAACTGTTGGAGTCCCTGCCCGAAACTTTCCCCTCCAACAAGTTCCCTAACTGAAAAGACCGGTCGGACGGTAACTGAGTTATGTGCCCTGCCTGTTGTTGATCTGATTTGTGGTTCTTGGAAGTAGAAAGTTACGTTGCATTCAGTTTTGATCAATTCTCTATTCAAATTTATTGAAAGGAAATTGTTTTTGTTTGTTGTTGTTGTTTTTAATTTTTATGTAAAATCATTTATTTTTTAATTTTTCAATTTAGACCTTCGACGAAGTCAAAGGGGTTCCATTTTCTTGATGGCGCTGGCGTTTGAAAACAACGGTAAGAATAACTTTGAATACTTTGTTTTACTGCTTACGGTACTTAAAATGCGAATCTACTTAATTTGAAAACAAAAATTGAAGAGGTATCAATAAAGCGTTTTCTCGATGTACTCTACCAAAAATATATTCGTAAAAAATAATCCCATCCACATAGATTATAGGTGATAATATCACCGAAAATCAATTTGGATGGGATTTTATAAAAATATATTTTTTGTTAGAGGAGATGGGAAAAGGCTTAAATGGAGGTTGCAGTTATGTTAATCAAGTCAAGCAAAGAAAAAGCAGATGATAAATCATAAAATTATAAATTGTTTAAAGTTTAATTTATCGGACTGGAAGGAGCCGTCCATAAAGTACGTCACGCTATTTTTGACCATTTTTAACCCCCCCCCTCCCCCAGGCACAAACTGTCACAAATCTTGGACAAGTACGTCACACTTTCGAACAAAATTTTGTATTAACAACATAATTAAAATTTAATATAAAACACCGTGACATCACACATGGCCGGACTTCCCTCCCCTGTCACAAACTGTCATACTTTCTTACAACCACCCCCTCACCCCCTCAATTGTATTTTTCGTTATTGAAAAAGAGTATGGAGAAAAAAGCTAATGTAAAATAAGTTTTGAGACTTTCCTTTTATATACTTTAATTAAGTTTATTTTTTCGTTGTTGTTTTTTTAAATTTATTATTTATTTTGACATTCACTCTTGAACATTTAAAATTGTATCCTTTCTTGTTTTCAAAGATGCTTGGGTTCTGTCCCCTTACTGCTTCTGCCCAAACAGAGACTGGCGTAAGTGAAATGTTTTATGCATCAAGTTTAAGTCAGATGAACTTAGAATCAGAAATGAAGAAAGGGGATACCAGCAAAATAAAATTTACATTTGAAAAAAAAATTATGAAGTCTATCAAGTCATTTATATTTTTATATTTAGGAAACTCGGAAACTTTAACTTAATCGATAGAGCGTAAGTTTTCTCTTTTTTCAGGAACGTCACTATAAAATTTTATCGACACGCATACTCTCTCTGGCTGGGTCACTGTCTATAAATTATGAAATCATGGATAACATTATTTCAATACAATTTTAAGAACTGGTCGAAAACGAAAAGGTGTCTGGTAATTAAGGGAGATAACCAAATCACATGTTCCTTTTTCTACAAGCAGGGACGTGATAAGACATGGTGCTTTTTGGGGAGAATCAGAATTTATGAACAATTTTTCCACTGGTTGTGGAAATACTATAATGTACTCATATTTGACATGCAAAATGCGGATATTGGTGCCATATAAAACTTTGAGTATTGCCGGTCGGGTGCCCGCATTGTTCGCATGACAGTTTATAGTGCATGCCATAACAACTCTTAGTGATTGACAGTTTGTAGTACATGCCCTAATATCTCACAGTGATTGACAGTTTATGATAAACGCTCTAATATTTCATAGTGAATGGTGTTGATATTACACGCCCAAATATCTCACAGTGATTGACAGTTTGTAGTACATGCCATAATAACACTTAGTGATAGACAGTTTGTAGTACATGCCCTAATATCTCACAGTGATTGACAGTTTATGATAAACGCCCTAATATTTCATAGTGAATTTTGTTGATATTACACGCCCAAATATGATTGACAGTTAATTTAACACGACCCCCCCCACCCCACCCCTCAGTTTCGGTGGAAGGCCTGAGCTACATCGACGGCCCTGTCGTAACACAAGTGGAAGGCGGGGGCCTGGCTGCTCTCCCAGGACTGAGCAGACACGAAACAGCACTGTTGGCTGCTCTGCTCATGGCCCTTGCCGTCTTCCTGTTCCTGCTGTACCTCCTCGTCTGCTGCCTGTGCCCGTTCGGCCTGTGCTGTGGGAAGAAAGGATTTTGCTGCGCCAAGGCTGACGACAGTAAAAATGCGTAAGAGAATATGTTTTGTATTTTTTTAACACCATTAGTTAAATCGTTAAACCTTGAAACACTAGATGATAGAAGAAAAAAAAAGAGCAAAATAATAATAATACACGGGCAGTTAATCCTAACTTGGAAATGCAACACAAATATAACCTAATACAGCCCTCACATAGACGTAGGGATAAAAACATGTTTTCTTATTCCGTATGCAAGAACAAACACAAACGAATTCTCGTTTTTCTCATTCGAATTTTGGACGTGAAATGGGTTGCCTGAGGAAACCAGGAAATCCAACACTAAATCAACATTTAAAACGCTAATAAACATCCAAGACTAGACATAAAGAAGCACGAATAAGTGTAGGACACAATAATCTTCTGTGTAGGAGGAGCGTCTGTAACAGATAAGATAAGGGGGTGGAAAACTATTAAGGGAGGGATGGGGGTTCTTAGTTGTTGTTTTTTTTAATTATCTGAATGTAACTAACAGATTTGTCAATAATTTTTTAGGAAGTCGTTCACAGGCAAGGGAGGCTCCGCTGTAAACCTCACAGCTGTGTAAGTTTTATATTAAGAATCAGCTTCCATCAGATTCAGTAGTGAAGTCTAAACCGTAATTCGAGTTTGTTTCCGTCTTGTATTTATTGACACTTTACGCAAATATTAAAAATTCAGATATCTAAGTAGATCTACTTATTAACCCTCTTATAACCCCCTCCCCCTCCCCCCCCCCACGAGCAATGTTCCCTCTAAGGTTCATTGGTCCTTGTGCAAAGGAACAAAATTCGTGTGCAAAGTTGCACAGCATCATTTTTTGGTGCAATATAATACAAATTTTGCTGCGCGGTAATTCTCAACTGCTGCGCGGCATCGTTCAGATATATATGTGTGGCCGCGCAGCCGCGCTTCTTAAAGGGAACACTGCCCACGAACGTGTCTATTGTGACCCCCGTCTTCTGAAATGAGTCAAATAAAATTTGATTTGCCTTTTGAATCGCTTTTGTTCCACAGAGATATGAAGATACCAAGACCTTGGATGGACAGTTACACAGGGTAAGAAAACAGGGGAGACGATCTATGCGAAAAACAGGGGAGACGATCTATGAGAAAACAGGGTAGACGATCTATGAGAAAACAGGGTAGACGATCTATGAGAAAACAGGGGAGACGATCTATGAGAAAACAGGGGAGACGATCTATGAGAAAACAGGGTAGACGATCTGTGACTTAGTATCACGAGTATAAGTCTTTTCAACATTGAAGTGAACATTTGCTTCTGGGGGATGGGAAGGGAAGGGGGCTGAAATTATTTCTTCTTTTTTTTCAAAATTTGGCTGAATAATTATATAAAACGGCGTGGAGAAAAATTGATGCCTGTAAATGAGATCTTCAAGACTTCAATTTAACATCATGACTATACTGTGTGGGTCACTAGGGTTGGTGTCACCTAGTGCGGTGTACCTCATGGCGTCACCTAGTGCGGTGTACCTCATGGCGTCACTCACGAATCACCTCATAGAATTGCTGAGAGTCTGCCTGTGCCAAATAACGGAACATACAGAATCTTTACATTTTGGCGTCACCCCTTGTGATCAGGGTCGTCTTAACGCATAGGCCCGCTGGGCATTTGCCCGGGGGCCCACGAGCATAGGGGCCCCATGGGAATATGTTTATTTATATATATTATGCATATTGATTTTTTATTCCTGGGGGGGGGCGCACTCTGTCTTTGCCCAGGGGCCCAACACTATTTCTTTGCCCGGGGGCCCAAAATGGTGTAAAGACGGCTCTGCTTGTGATGGTGTCACCCGGTTTGGTTCGCACCCCCGCCCCCCACCCCTCCTAGTGACGCCACGGCTGCCATAAAAGTTGAAAATAATTCAAATTTACCACTCCTCTGTCTCTTGATCCAAGTAGAGGTAATGATAATAGTCTTCTGTATAGAAAGGGTGTCTCTAATAGACAGGATATGCTATAGGAGCCGTCCATAAATGACGTCACGCACTTAGGGAGGGAGGGGGGTAACACATTTGTGACGATGTGTGACGTGGGGGAGGGGGGTGTTTACGAACTCTGACATCAAATCAAAATGCGCAACTTTAAATAAAGTTCCACATAAATATGTAATTGCTTACAATTTATTTGATTACGTTTTAATGGCTTCACGCGTGTTACGATACTAAATACATACTTAAATGAAAATAAAGTGATTTGAAAACTGAGTTTAAAATATAAAATACAGCTTTATGGGAGGGGGGGGCGCGCGCCAAAGCTTTGTGACGTCATAATGAAAGAGAGGGGGGGTCTAAATTTTTGTGACGACGTGTTAGAATAGGGGATGGTGGTGAAAAATCGGCCAAAATCGCGTGACGTCATTTATGGACGGCCCCATATTACTGGACATAAACATTGGCCGCAGGGAGGCGTGAACTTCTCACCTACTAAATTTACATGACACAACATGAAACGTGCATTCGAACATCTCGCTTTTATAAGAGCGTCAATGAATTCTAGCTTCTAGGAAATCAGTTTTGAGCTTCTGTTGAACCCCCATGTACGCATTTATGTAGGGAATCTCTTTTGATCAAGTGATTGTCAGTTGTTGGGAATGATGATTGGGTCTATCCAACTTGATGATTGGGTCTATCCAACTTGATGATTGGGTCTATCCAACTTGATGATTGGGTCTATCCAACTTGATGATTGGGTCTATCCAACTTGATGATTGGGTCTATCCAACTTGATGATTGGGTCTATCCAACTTGATGATTGGGTCTATCCAACTTGATGATTGGGTCTATCCAACTTGATGATTGGGTCTATCCAACTTGATGATTGGGTCTATCCAACTTGATGATTGGGTCTATCCAACTTGATGATTGGGTCTATCCAACTTGATGATTGGGTCTATCCAACTTGATGATTGGGTCTATCCAACTTGATGATTGGGTCTATCCAACTTGATGATTGGGTCTATCCAACTTAAATTGTCACCTTGCCTTCATCAACCGAGGTCCAGATATCACAACTACCCCTCACCCCTCCCATGCACACAATCAACTTTTTCGCCAGAGTTCAGAAGGTCGCGAATAAAGCTGAAAGCTTGGCATAATATAACAAATTTTTTTTTAAACGTTTAAAAAAAACAACTTTTTTTACTATAAATTATAAACTATAAATTATAAACTATAAATTATATAATTACTATAAATTATATACGAGACGTAACTAAAAGAATGTTCATTAGCCTATAATACGCAGCGCAAGACAGTCCAAAAATACAAAATTTTAATTATGTCTCGTAAAAGTAAAACATGGTTAACACAATATTAATCGGGAATATATTTTTAAAAAGTATTGTCAATATAATACGCAGCTTATTGCACGACAGGAAATGATGTTCGATATAATACACTCCGCGACACTCCAGCATAAAAAATTAACATTTTACATAGAGATAAATAAAGATATTCTAAAAATTCATTAATTTAATCACAGTACACGCGATCGATCTGAAATTTTGATACCTCATTTTTATAATCGGCACGAGCCTGCCTGCAAAATTTCAGCTCGCTAGCTTACGAGGAAGTGGGTTAAAATCGATCCAAAGTTTTTTTCGGCAAGCAAGGCCGCAAGCATGACGCCACTAGTTAATATAAAGGATTTAAAAAGCAGGTGGAGATTAAGGGTGGGGCGGTTTTGAAAACAACGAGGAAAGCGGTTGGAACTAGTTTTTATTTTTTTTTGTTGTTTTTTTAATAGAAGGGAGCACAAGTGAAATATACATTAGACCAGTGATGGCGAACCTATGCCACGCGTGCCACAGACGGCACACAGAGCCTCATCAGCCGGCACGCAACTAAATTATTACTACCTTAATCAAAACACTGCTGGCACTTTGAGTTGGCACTTCGCTATATGAAAGTGTGTTTTAATTGAATTTTGGGCACGCGGCCCCAAGAAGGTTCGCCATCACTGCATTAGACCAACTGTGGTCTGAGGGCGTCCCTGAGTTCCGAATGGGTACCCGACATCAGTTTGGAAGTGAAAGGTCTAGCCACCCAAAGAAATTCTTTGTATAATAAAATAAAAATTAGTTTTTTATATCTTGATTTGCATGCAGGAACAAAATTCCAAAACACTCGGACTCGCGTATTCTATGATTGTCTAACATTGACATTGACTGTAATCGGTGCCAACATTTCAGGTACTCGGACTCGGAACTAGAAAAAACAAAACGATCCGCAGGTGTGACCAAATGGGATGATGACGAACACTTGTGGGGAAAAGGAAGTGAGTATCACTCATTGCTAAAGGAAGTGAGTATCACTCATTGCTAAAGGAAGTGAGTATCACTCATTGCTAAAGGAAGTGGGTATCACTCATTGCTAAAGGAGGTGAGTATCACTCATTGCTAAAGGAAGTGAGTATCACTCATTGCTAAAGGAAGTGAGTATCACTCATTGCTTAAGAAAGTGAGTATCACTCATTTCTTGGTAAACACTTGAAAATTTTGAATGAGAAATTAAAAGGTTGAAATTGATTAAAGAATCTTTTTCAAAAGAGAAGTCACACAACATAACTTACACCCTTCATCACCCCTACCCCACTTCTTTTGTTTTATGCGTTTGTTTAGTTTTCCATTCAATTCTTCATTAAATTAATATTCGTCAAGCTCCCCTTTGCTAAAAGTGAGAACCCCTGGCATCAAAAATATATGACTTGGGGTCATTATTACTTAATGACCTAGATGTGGAAGAAAATCAGAAGCCCCGAGCCTAATACTCTTCATGGGTCTTCCTGGAAGACCCTCCCAGCTATCTGGCCCCCTCCCCCAAGAGGACGTAACAGCTGGGACCCCCCCCCCGGGGCGGTCGCTTCGGTTTCGTGTTTGTCGCATTTGAACATGATCAATACTTTTAGTTATGTCTCATATATAAGGGATTTATAGTCAAAAACTTTGTTTTTAAAGGGGTTGTTTAAGTTAAGTAACAATGGTTAACTATATCCTGTAGGTACTCGAGGCCTCACCAACAGTGCGTTCCACGGGGATACCCTCAAAGCTGGGGGCTGGTTCTCAACATCTGACTTGGACAGTGTCTATGGAGGGCGAGACAGAAGTCTTAGGTCTAAACAAGCTTGGAAGGCTGCGAGAAGTGGAGACAAAGGAAGGGAACTTATTTCAATGAATGATGGATACTATCGTAAGTCTGGTTGATTTTGGTGGTAAGGTTGTTTTTTTTTAAATTTAGAACAATTGTTTAATTTAAAGTGGACATTGATTCATTTATCTTGATTCTTCTTTCAGTACATGTATAAGAAATGTGGATACCTGGCAACTTGAAAATAATGACGATTATCTATCTATCTGAGTTTTGAACTTGTCAAGAAATTAAGCTATCACCTCGGGTGTAATTGAGATAATTACTCTGATTTCTTCAGTATTTCCTAGTTTGATGGCAAAAACAAACCGTATACATCCTAGTAATTTTGTCATCCTATAAACCAGGAGTATTGTTTTGGCACGGGGGTTACTTTACTTAGAGGAGGGCGGCACAGTTTAAAATGGATATTTGATATAGAGAACATTTTCCCAGCAATTCTTTTTCACACACGGGCATGTTTCAGCAGACAAAGACTTACAAAAGTCAACTATAATGTCACAGCATTACACATTTATCCCATTGATTAATCTAAATTCGCTTCAATTTAGTTCTAGCTGCAGCTCCTTGGGTACTTTATCAATTGCATAAATATTGTAACAAATTAATTAAGCGCCTATTCTTTGACTGAGATTTTTGGGTAGGATGATGGACAACAAAATTGATTGCATAGGGTTCTGTTACCCGGAGAAACTTCACTATCTGGTGACTTTTTTTTCTTTCTGGTGTGTTAATTAGGTTTATTCGTTAGGTATCAATTAAGGTAGGAAATCTAATAAGACCCTAGTGCTAAAAGTACTTCTGTCACATTTTTTGTCAAATTTATTCCAAACAGTGAGCTTTCAACATCTGGAATAAACCAACCAGCTGTAGAAAAGTTGAAAACAATAGGTTTTTTATCAGCTTTAACAATCAAAAAGCTGTCATCAAAGAGACAAATATTAAATTAAAACTTTATTATCTCAAAATGCGTGTTTTGGGACTTAAGTATTTTTAGCTCTAAACTCTTCTAATTTCAAAAAATCGAATACCGTTAACCTGCGATAGAAAACTGAAATGGTCTATCAATAAATGATACATATCTACTGAACAGTTGCCTCGGCCAACAAGGATCATGGCAACTCTTCGATGAGGAGGCGAAGAAGCTTCAGCGACTTTATAGACCAGGTGATGAGTCCATACAGCACAGAGGATGTCAGCCACACCAGGGGCCTCACGTCTGGAAGATATGGCGAGACGGTTGGTAGACACTCCGAGATTTACAGCGTCTCGGGGCAAGGCGGGCTTCAGGGTGGGGACCAGGGCCAAGTTGTGGAGTCTGCGGTCTACAGTAAACGCGAGGCTGTGAGGTCACTGGCTCAACCTGTATCCATGTCTGACAACGGTAGGTACTTGGTGTAGAGATTAGGTGTAGAGACTTTGTTTAGAGATTAGGTGTAGAGACTTTGTTTAGAGATTAGGTGTAGAGACTTTGTTTAGAGAAAAGGTGTAGAGACTTTGTCATATGAAATCATGTGTCTTTTATTCGCAACTTTACGTATTTTATACTTGGTGTAGAGAATTCCACAATTTACCAATGCAATTCGCTGTTGATATCTCCCTGCCGGGGGATGTGTTAGAAAATCCAAATACATATTGATTCAGATTAGGGGTGTACCGGATTTCGGCTCCAGTAAATCGGGAATCCGGCTATTTTTACAAATCTGGCTTTGGCATAATTTCACTTCATAAATACGGCCAAATCCGGCTGGCCGGTAGAGCCATAAAATGTATATGATTCTTATAATAACTCCAGCCCGGCAAATCCGGTCATTTTTACGAGTCGGCTGGATTTCACTTTATAAATCCGGCTCTGGTCGGATTTCAAAAATTTGAATCCGGTACACCCATAATTCAGACACAAAATAAACTCTACGAAAAATCCAGCCAAACAATGGACAAATCTTTACCCAGGCCAAACGTCTAGTCCCATGAACGTCATCACCGAGATATCCCTGGGGAACCAAGCAAGGGAGGCGGGCCCTTCAGGAAGCATGGTAGTCTACAGCGGTGACAGTGGCAAGCCAGATAGCTATGGCCAGAGCTACCTGACTACAAGCATGACCAGTGCTTACAACGGTTCCGATGGGGGCACGGAGAGGAACGTCCAAAGGTATAAACAGAGAGATACACACGGTTCACACTAAATGGCTATATGTGTATAAGTATATAATACACATAAATATGGATATATTGAAAACCACGCTTAAATAGGGAGAAAAAAACCAGACATAGTTTAGTTGGAATGCATTCATAAAATCTTTCCAGCGATGTTTAACAGTTAAGTTAATAGAAGCTTGGTTTTTTTTTAAAAAGGGTTGGCAATAAACTAAGAACAGAAATAGTGTTGTAGGAAGCTGGGTTGGGTTTAAATGAAATACTTCTATACTTTTGAAAACAATATAAATGATGACATGTTAATCCCATGCTAATAGCAATACAGAGCCGTTAAGTTGAATGTGTGCTACCATTCCACAACTGCGCAGAACATTCATGTTGTTCATCTGTAGCATTTGAATTTATGCTTACATTCCATAAGACTGTAGTTTAGAACATTCAGGTTGTTTATCTTTAGCAATTCTTCTAAATTCTCATATTATGAACTCATGTATCTCACAGAGACGGCACCTATCCCCAACACAACATGATCACAGAGATAACCTCATCCTACAAGAGGCGGGTCATTGAAGAGACGGAGACAGTCGCTATATAAGTATAGCGTTACAGAACAGTTATATATCTATATGTCACTAATAAATTATGGTGCATCATTACCAATATTCTGTAAAAAAAAATAATACTAACTATCGTTGAACAGCACTTTAACTTTAAGCATTTTTTCCCCTTGAAAGGCCATTACTGTCGGTAATTACTATTATTTTAATATTTAAAATCAGACATCTAGGTGATAATTCAAAAGAAATGTGCACAAATTATTGAAAACTCTTGTGGTACAGATGCCCATGAACGTTATGAGAAACTTCAACAAATATATTGTTATTGTGTTCGCGTTGAGGTTATTTTCGGTAAAACCCTAATGTCTGTAGAGGAATTTTGAGATGGCACAGACGACAGTGAGTTTAAATAAACAAAGCTCATTGCAAACAAGTTCATTTCTATTCTTGGAATGTTTGTTTAGTTACGTGTTTACTGTAACATCATGGGCTTCCTTGTACATGCAGTTAACTACAAACTACAAGTTTAACCAATGTCTCTTGTCCTTTGTTTTCATTAAAGCTGAGAAACCTCTCCGAGACAATTGACATGGAAATGTTTTTCTTCAATTGAGATACACATGTACTACCACCCCCCTCCCCAATCATCAACAGAATTCTGACAAGCAGAAGTTCTGGTTGCAAGTGTTACATGTAATTGGAAGACTAATAGACTTTTAAAAACAAAAACTTCAAATTAGTTTATCTTCTTACTACTAAAGAGAACCCACCCAAATGAACTTCTCATCTAATGAAGTTACAGGATTAGTAGACAACATGTTCTCATGGGAGGACTTTATCACATTAGTAGACAACATGTTCTCATGGGAGGACTTTATCACATTAGTAGACAACATGTTCTCATGGGAGGACTTTATCACAATAGTAGACAACATGTTCTCATGGGAGGACTTTATCACATTAGTAGACAGCATGTTCTCATGGGAGGACTTTATCACATTAGTAGACAACATGTTCTCATGGGAGGACTTTATCACAATAGTAGACAACATGTTCTCATGGGAGGACTTTATCACATTAGTAGACAACATGTTCTCATGGGAGGACTTTATCACAATAGTAGACAACATGTTCTCATGGGAGGACTTTATCACATTAGTAGACAACATGTTCTCATGGGAGGACTTTATCACATTAGTAGACAACATGTTCTCATGGGAGGACTTTATCACATTAGTAGACAACATGTTCTCATGGGAGGACTTTATCACATTAGTAGACAACATGTTCTCATGGGAGGACTTTATCACATTAGTAGACAACATGTTCTCATGGGAGGACTTTATCACATTAGTAGACAACATGTTCTCATGGGAGGACTTTATCACAATAGTAGACAACATGTTCTCATGGGAGGACTTTATCACAATAGTAGACAACATGTTCTCATGGGAGGACTTTATCACATTAGTAGACAACATGTTCTCATGGGAGGACTTTATCACATTAGTAGACAACATGTTCTCATGGGAGGACTTTATCACATTAGTAGACAACATGTTCTCATGGGAGGACTTTATCACATTAGTAGACAACATGTTCTCATGGGAGGACTTTATCACATTAGTAGACAACATGTTCTCATGGGAGGACTTTATCACATTAGTAGACAACATGTTCTCATGGGAGGACTTTATCACATTAGTAGACAACATGTTCTCATGGGAGGACTTTATCACATTAGTAGACAACATGTTCTCATGGGAGGACTTTATCACATTAGTAGACAACATGTTCTCATGGGAGGACTTTATCACATTAGTAGACAACATGTTCTCATGGGAGGACTTTATCACATTAGTAGACAACATGTTCTCATGGGAGGACTTTATCACATTAGTAGACAACATGTTCTCATGGGAGGACTTTATCACATTAGTAGACAACATGTTCTCATGGGAGGACTTTATCACATTAGTAGACAACATGTTCTCATGGGAGGACTTTATCACATTAGTAGACAACATGTTCTCATGGGAGGACTTTATCACATTAGTAGACAACATGTTCTCATGGGAGGACTTTATCACATTAGTAGACAACATGTTCTCATGGGAGGACTTTATCACATTAGTAGACAACATGTTCTCATGGGAGGACTTTATCACATTAGTAGACAACATGTTCTCATGGGAGGACTTTATCACATTAGTAGACAACATGTTCTCATGGGAGGACTTTATCACAATAGTAGACAACATGTTCTCATGGGAGGACTTTATCACAATAGTAGACAACATGTTCTCATGGGAGGACTTTATCACATTAGTAGACAACATGTTCTCATGGGAGGACTTTATCACATTAGTAGACAACATGTTCTCATGGGAGGACTTTATCACATTAGTAGACAACATGTTCTCATGGGAGGACTTTATCACATTAGTAGACAACATGTTCTCATGGGAGGACTTTATCACATTAGTAGACAACATGTTCTCATGGGAGGACTTTATCACATTAGTAGACAACATGTTCTCATGGGAGGACTTTATCACATTAGTAGACAACATGTTCTCATGGGAGGACTTTATCACATTAGTAGACAACATGTTCTCATGGGAGGACTTTATCACATTAGTAGACAACATGTTCTCATGGGAGGACTTTATCACATTAGTAGACAACATGTTCTCATGGGAGGACTTTATCACATTAGTAGACAACATGTTCTCATGGGAGGACTTTATCACAATAGTAGACAACATGTTCTCATGGGAGGACTTTATCACATTAGTAGACAACATGTTCTCATGGGAGGACTTTATCACATTAGTAGACAACATGTTCTCATGGGAGGACTTTATCACAATAGTAGACAACATGTTCTCATGGGAGGACTTTATCACATTAGTAGACAACATGTTCTCATGGGAGGACTTTATCACATTAGTAGACAACATGTTCTCATGGGAGGACTTTATCACAATAGTAGACAACATGTTCTCATGGGAGGACTTTATCACATTAGTAGACAACATGTTCTCATGGGAGGACTTTATCACAATAGTAGACAACATGTTCTCATGGGAGGACTTTATCACAATAGTAGACAACATGTTCTCATGGGGGGACTTTATCACTTTAGTAGACAACATGTTCTCATGGGAGGACTTTATCACATTAGTAGACAACATGTTCTCATGGGAGGACTTTATCACATTAGTAGACAACATGTTCTCATGGGAGGACTTTATCACATTAGTAGACAACATGTTCTCATGGGAGGACTTTATCACATTAGTAGACAACATGTTCTCATGGGAGGACTTTATCACATTAGTAGACAACATGTTCTCATGGGAGGACTTTATCACATTAGTAGACAACATGTTCTCATGGGAGGACTTTATCACATTAGTAGACAACATGTTCTCATGGGAGGACTTTATCACATTAGTAGACAACATGTTCTCATGGGAGGACTTTATCACATTAGTAGACAACATGTTCTCATGGGAGGACTTTATCACATTAGTAGACAACATGTTCTCATGGGAGGACTTTATCACATTAGTAGACAACATGTTCTCATGGGAGGACTTTATCACATTAGTAGACAACATGTTCTCATGGGAGGACTTTATCACATTAGTAGACAACATGTTCTCATGGGAGGACTTTATCACATTAGTAGACAACATGTTCTCATGGGAGGACTTTATCACATTAGTAGACAACATGTTCTCATGGGAGGACTTTATCACATTAGTAGACAACATGTTCTCATGGGAGGACTTTATCACATTAGTAGACAACATGTTCTCATAAGGAGGACTTTATCACAATCCCAAGACTTATTAGTGCTGCAATGCCCTTCAACCATATTAGGAATCTTAACGTTATCCTTCATTGAATCAAAATTTAAATTTAAAATAAAATATTACACACCAAAGTTGCTTGGGTTTATTTTAGACCTTAATTAGCACTGACATCTGATTGTTGTTCTGGGTTTATCTATAGTATGACTTTTTAAACTAATTTCCATTGACATGCCACCAACAGAACCTGTCTATCGGAGGTATATGTTCAACATGCTTGCTACCAAGGGAACTTGTATATTAAAGTTAAAGTTATTTGTGAGATGGATATGCATAAGTACCTCGACAATCAGCTTAAGAGATGAACATTAATATACAGACAAATTAGGATGACAAATACAAGAGATGAACATTAATATACACAGACAAATTAGGATGACAAATACATGAAGCATTGTAAAAAAAATTTATTGCCTTAAAAATTCCCCTGAGTTTCACATTTTTAAAATGAAAAAATGTAAATACACCGCATAGAATTATACAAGTATAGAAGACTGATATAAAAGTGACTTATTATTACATGTACATGGAATTAGAATGGACGCTAACTCCTGTAAAGGTTGAGCACTGATATGTGGACGTTTCATTAATAAAAATATAAGGACAGTGCGCAGAAATATGTGAGTATATATTAAATATCAAGTGACTTCTTCAATCATGGAATGGACAGTCACTTCTTTAAAAGGTTAATTTGAAAAAAAAATTTAAATAATATTGTATATTTGTATATTGTTGCATGAAAAGACTTTAAGTAAAAGTAAACTTGTAAAAAGCACAAGTCAACGCCCAGACAGTAAAAGATCTTCACAAGGTATCGTGTACATTACGTAAGAATTTATCCTATACATTAAAAATACTGATTAGTTGTCAATTTATTACATATGTACATCAAAATCTACATTCGCAAAATGTTTTTAAAAATGGTTATGTCGCATATCAATTTACATCAAGAAAGGTTTTGACAAGTGAAACCTTAAATAAAAGACACAAGGCCACAAGCTTAACAGAGAGCTGATAGCGCCACAAGCTTAACAGAGAGCTGGTAGCGCCACAAGCTTAACAGAGAGCTGGTAGCGCCACAAGCTTAACAGAGAGCTGGTAGCGCCACAAGCTTAACAGAGAGCTGGTAGCGCCACAAGCTTAACAGAGAGCTGGTAGCGCAAAAGATGCCCCCCATGTGACCACTTGAGGACTAAGTTATAAAAAAATACATGCATCTTCTTATGATTTGTAAAAGTCACCCTTTAAAAAATTAATCTGTGCCAGATAGAAGGGAGGTCAGGTCCTGAGTTATTTGGGCTAGAATAGGATCCTCATCTTGGGATGATTTATACCCTGGGCCTGAGGATGGATTAAAATATCAAATATCACATGTATTGGCTGGACACAAATTTTTTACTTTCAAATTGCAAGTGATGTTAAAAAATAGTGCAAGTTATTTGTAGGTAAAATAAACGAATTAATGCATTGGATTTATTAAAGGTTACATTTGATCTTATCTGGTATGAAGAAAAAAAATTCAAGAAATTTCAGTTCAATACTTTAAGATGTTTGTTTCGTCTACTTGAAAAACGTTTACACTGCCCATTTTTTAACATCTATTTAGATGTTTTTATAATGCCCTACTGTCAGCTTTTCCCCCCATGTACAATGCAAAAAGGAAATAGCATCATATATGAACTGCAAATTAAAAAACCAGTGTCTCAACTCATTTGATGTACTGAGGAGTCCAGAAATCTATAACCTTAACAATGACATAAGAAATTACAAATGTGTAAAGAAATTACCTTCTGGGAGACCCACAGGGGAAGCTCTGTTATCCAACTGTGTTGTGTAACTCTCCGGCTCTTTCCCTGGCTCAACTTGAGGTTCATTATTGGCTTCACAAGTTAAAAACTGACAGGGAGAAAGTGATGTTGAAAATATAAGAATCTGAGCCAGAGATTATTTCCCAGTCCCTGCCATGTAATGAGGTCATTGAAATAGTTAATAATATTTTTTTTTAATTTAAAAAAAGCTTGACAGTTAACAGTATTTAGGATTCAATGAAAATGATTTTTTGCAAACATCTGTAAATAAATTATTTAAATTAAGAAAATAAAAGTATTTTAGTCCGATAAACACTGACAATATGTTGATGACGTTAATTTCTGCTACACTTGAATACATTCATACCTAATGCTCTTAGTGCATGAAACACAAATGGCAGGAAGAAGGTAGAAAGGGGGGGGGTTGAATAAAGTGAGACCAGAGAAGACACCTGATGTAACTATAAAATTAAGACCAGCAACATTATTATAATTATACAATATATAGTAACTTCACATTGTGGTTAAGTTAATTGCTTTTTTTTTCTCATTAGTCAAACAAGGAGTAAATATTTGCTAAACCAAAAATATTACAATTTTTTAAAATTAAAAGTATTGAGATTATCTCTCTATTTATTGTTATGGAAAACAATTAGTATTGTAAAGTTATAAAAACAAACAAAAAACAATACTTAAAAATGTGTTTAAATTTTAGTTATAGTATTTACAAACAATAAACAAAAAATATAATCAATTTGTAAAGATCAGTAACCTTTTACTTTTTGCCACAAGCATTTTCTGTCTCAAAAAGCCCAAACAAACGTATTTTAAAGTGTTTGAATAATAAGTGCAACTTGCAACTTGTCTATAAGGTTGAGTGGTACTCCCTTAAAACTTGAATTTACAGCTTTAGAGGTATGTTGTCACTTATTGAAATCCCATTAAATTGCACAAACAGATTTCCCAACTACATTCATACACTTCTACATCCACACTTATAGCAATCAGTATTTTAAAAAAAGTAAAATTAGTACAATTATAACAGAGGTAAGTAATCAATATAATTCATGCTTGCAATAAAGAAAATAGAAATTAAATGAATACTGTATATTTTCTGTTATGTCAACTTAAAGAGTTATAGTAACAGCATAAAAATGTCACTTCAAATAGATGTAAAATGTTATTATAACAAAACTGATGTAACTGATGAAATTATACCTCTTTGTAACGGTATAATCCTCATTACTTGAAAGTCAATAGAAACTAAAAAGATACTTGGGATAAAAAATGTAACACTCAAATTTTACATCCACAGGAGTGAAATTATACATCCACTGCAGTTAATGGTGACAAAACAATCAGTTGCAGGCAACTATGTGGCATCATCTCTTGAAACTGACTGCGTGGTGTCATCAGTTAACTGTGTAGAATCATAACCTGAGGTTAACTGTGTTGTATCAGCAGAATCTGTCTCTAACAAAATGTCCTTAACCTTTTCAGGCTCTGCATCTTTCAAATCTGCCATGACCCAGCTAGCCTCAACTTGCTCAGATTGTTCGCCAATTTGAAAATCATCACCTTGATTACTTGCCCCTTGTCCGGTAGGCTTGACACCAACTTCAGTATTTATGTCATGCTCCATGACCACAAGCTTTGTGTCTTTCCCACCTAGTCCACTAACCTCGCCTTCATCTTTGGGGCCCTCCCTGAACATGGCACCTATTGCCTGTATCTCGCCGGACATACTGGAAAAACTCGCCAACAGCTCCTTAAGGATGCTTTCGCTTTCAGCTACTTTGTCTTCCAGGTTGTGAACACTGACACTGGTCATGTCCATAACAGTGACCAGCTCCTTGTGCAACAACTCGGTGTCTTCAGTTCTTCCGGCCAGCAAAGTCAGCTCCTGCCTCAAAGTGTTCATTGCATCTGACAGGCCCTGGAGCATATCCTTGATAGACTTGATCATGCCAGACAACTGCCTGTTGTTAGACTCGTTGCCCTCACATTTCTCCAGGGCTATCTCGATGCAAGACTTCATGTCTTTGCTCATGGCAGTCTGCGTTTCAAGGGTCTGGGAAACCGAAAGGATCTTGCTCCTCAGGGATAGGATATTCTCAGCCTGCTGGTCATGAGAGCATTCAAGCTTGGCGTAGGTGGTCTCAAACTTTGCGCCCATGGTCCTGGATGTTTGCTCTATTTGGTTAAGGCGCTGTGAGAACCTAGTGAAGCCAGACAAGTGAACCTGAGAAACACTGGTCACTTCCTTTTTCAACTTTGTTACTTGTTCATTTAAGGCACCCAAAGATGCCTCTAATGTGCTCTGCATCTTGGTCAAATTTTCCACTGCATCCTTGGTGTTTTGATCTGGCTTAGAAACTGGGTGAAAATCTTTCAACGACCGGAACTGTCCTATGAGCTCTTCAATTGTTTCCGAAGGCACCTCTCTAGAAATCAAGCCATCTACTTGACCTTTACACGTTGCGAATTCAGAGGAGAGTTCTTTCAGCAACCTGTTATTTCCTGAGTTTTCTCTGGACATGGTCTCAATCCTTTTATCCATATCCGTCTGGGATTGAAATATTTTGCTGATATTCTTTTCAACACTGGATCTGCTCCTTCTGAGCTGAATATCCAAGTCTGAAACCTTAGTCTGCAATCCTTCAAAACCCTTTTCCATGTTTGATTGTTTCCCCTGGCACCCTTTGAGAGACGCTTCCAGGGAGTTCAGTTTATCTGAATGCCGCTGCTCAAGTTTGGACTGATCTACTGCGACAGCGTTGATTTTTTTATCAACATTTGCGTGTTCCAGTTTCAGAAAATTTATGTCCCTGTCAGACTTGTTTTGAGCAGTGCTAATGTTGACCAGATTGTCTTCCCAGCGACTGTTGGACTTTTTCAGCTCTTTATCCAGCTTGTCCAAATCTTTGGAAAGGTTATCCACATTCCTCCTGGTCTGGGATTGCCATTTGGACATCTCATCCATACGGCGCTGCTGGTTGAAGACCCTACCCAGCTGCTCCCCGTGCTGACCCAGCATCTCCATCACATCCTTCTTATGCTGCTCATAATTGCCGACTACGTTATTTAAGTACATTTCTAACGACCCGTGCCTTTCATAAATAAAGTTTAGTTGTGTTTGCAACTCGGTGTGCATTGCACCTAGTGCTGTAAGTTCTAACTGATGAGTACATACTTGTGGTGCTTGCTGCTCCTCGGTGGCTGTGCTCTGAGCTAGATTTTGCCCTGTGCTCTTTTGTTGTGCTGCATCTGGCTGTCCTGCTGTCTCTTGGGATGCCGACGGAAGTCCGGCAGCCTCCGTGGGTTTTGCTGGATGCCTGACAGCTCCGGTGGATGTCTGCTGTGGTGTTCTTGCTGCTTGGGAAGTTGAACGCCGAGGTCTAACTGCTTCTGTTGATGTTACTGGAGGCCTGACTGCTTCTTTGGATGTCTGTGGTGAAGGCCTGACGGCTTCTTTGGATGTCTGTGGTGGAAGCTCAACTGCTTCTAAAGGAGAGGGAGGAGGTCGTGTCATCACAGTAATAGGCTTCTTCTGAGGGCTGACAACCTCTGCAGTTTTCTCTGCACCAGTTATTGGCTGAGCCTCAGCTAAATGTCTTGGCCGACTAGGTCTGGATCTATCCTCCTTTGAGACCGAGTACAGATCCGACAGAACATCGTCAAGCACTTCGTGGATCCCCTTTTCTAAAGACACCTGTCCCTTGGCAACATCGGCAATCAACCTCGTGATGTGAGGGAAGTCCCCCTTTTCAAGCCTGACCATCGTCTCCAAGTCTTTAACCAAGTCCGGCCTCAGAGGGGGCTCGCTTTTACGAACTTGAGGAGGAGAAGGAGGGTGGGTAATGTTTGTCAACTTGGCACGGATGCGGTCAATCATTTCGGGGTCCGCTAGAACAGTGTAAATTAAAAATTCAGGCATCTGAATTCGAATGTTACTCATTTCTAAAAAGTGTCATTTGATACCGATTCAAAATAAGGTTTAAAAATAACCACTGAAAACTTACCTTTCATGTTCCAAATCTGAGTTGTCATAAACATGACGGTCTCTTCTAGAATGGAACTGATTTTCTGAAAGCTGATGATGCTCCTGTCATCCATGCTGACCCATTGTTTGCACACAGTGATGACCTGGATGATATAAGGAATGAGGATTAGAGGCATTTGAACACTTACCCTCAAAATGATAAATGAATTCAATCATCCGGGTTTTAAAAAAGAATTATTGTAGTTATAAAGCTCAAATAATAAAACTTAGTCTTGCAAATAAAAGGAATTTAAATGCCAGATTTTTTTTTAAATATACAAAATTTCATCAATAGAATTAATGCATACTACCTCTTTGATGTAATCATCCACAGTGCCTTGCAACTGTTCACATTGTTTCTCAAGAAAGTCCAATTTAACTTTGACATAGGTGGCAGAGGTCTCATCCACTGTTGCCATTTTTTAAGGTTTTGAAATTGAAACCTACATCAATAAGGAACAAAAAAGTTATTTGAAATAAATTATTTATTTGTTATTAAGTCAGGTTGGACCGTAAACTTTTATTAGACTAAAACTTTACTATTAGTAGTAGTATTACACTTAAAATATGCCTATTTAGAATAAGGTTAATCATCAAGTGTGATGCCTGGAAGTTTTATGTATTTTTATTTTTTAATCTACTTTCTGTTGATTTTGCTTTACTTACTGTTGCATAGTTGACAGTTCTCAATTATTTAAAAACAAAATTCTCAGTTACATCTATACTAATAAAAGGCAAAGCCCTCACTGACTCACTGATTCATCACTAATCCTCCAACTTCCCGTGTAGGTAGAAGCATGAAACTTGGGGAAGTTGTCGAGTAGCCTCTCGCGACGAAAATTGGAGTAAAAGAATTTTAAAAATAACACTCATGGGGGCCGGGGGCCCAAAAACGTTTTTTTTCCTTATATGGCCTATATAAAATTTGAAAATCACCAATTCTCCCATTTCCCGAGTAGGCAGAAGCGTGAAACTTTGTGAAGTTGTTGAGTACAATCCCGCGATGGTAACGGGAGAAAAAATATTTAAATTATCACTTCCTGGGGGCCGGGGCCCCAAATTAAGTTTTTTCCTTATATGAGCTTTATAAAAACTAAAAATCACTAATTCTCCTATTTCCCGTGTAGGTAGAAGCATGAAACTTGGGGTGGTTGTTAAGTTCACTTCCGCGAAGGTAACAAGCAAAAAATATATTTAAATTATCACTGAATGGGGGCCGGGGGCCCAAATGTAGTTTTTTTCTTATATAAAAAAATGACTCATCACTAATTCTCCAACTTCCCGTGTAGGTAGAAGCATGAAACTTTGGGAAGTTGTTGTGTAGCCTCTCGAGACGAAAACTGGCGTAAAAGAATTTTACAATTTTACACTCATAGGGGGCTGGGGGCCCAAAAACGTTTTTTTTCCTTATATGGCCTATATAAAATTTGAAAATCACCAATTCTCCCATTTCCCGAGTAGGCAGAAGCGTGAAACTTTGTGAAGTTGTTGAGTACAATCCCGCGATGGTAACGGGAGAAAAAATATTTAAATTATCACTTCCTGGGGGCCGGGGCCCCAAATTAAGTTTTTTCCTTATATGAGCTTTATAAAAACTAAAAATCACTAATTCTCCTATTTCCCGTGTAGGTAGAAGCATGAAACTTGGGGTGGTTGTTAAGTTCACTTCCGCGAAGGTAACAAGCAAAAAATATATTTAAATTATCACTGAATGGGGGCCGGGGGCCCAAATGTAGTTTTTTTCTTATATAAAAAAATGACTCATCACTAATTCTCCAACTTCCCGTGTAGGTAGAAGCATGAAACTTTGGGAAGTTGTTGTGTAGCCTCTCGAGACGAAAACTGGCGTAAAAGAATTTTACAATTTTACACTCATAGGGGCTGGGGGCCCAAAAACGTTTTTTTTCCTTATATGGCCTATATAAAATTTGAAAATCACTAATTCTCCTATTTCCCGAGTAGGCAGAAGCGTGAAACTTTGGGAAGTTGTTGAGTACAACCCCGCGATGGTAACGGGAGAAAAAATATTTAAATTATCACTTCCTGGGGGCCGGGGCCCCAAATTAAGTTTTTTCCTTATATGAGCTTTATAAAAACTAAAAATCACTAATTCTCCTATTTCCCGTGTAGGTAGAAGCATGAAACTTGGGGTGGTTGTTAAGTTCACTTCCGCGAAGGTAACAAGCAAAAAATATATTTAAATTATCACTGAATGGGGGCCGGGGGCCCAAATGTAGTTTTTTTCTTATATAAAAAAATGACTCATCACTAATTCTCCAACTTCCCGTGTAGGTAGAAGCATGAAACTTTGGGAAGTTGTTGAGTAGCCTCTCGAGACGAAAATTGGCGTAAAAGAATTTTACAATTATACACTCATAGGGGGCCGGGGGCCCAAAAACGTTTTTTTTCCTTATATGGCCTATATAAAATTTGAAAATCACCAATTCTCCTATTTCCCGAGTAGGCAGAAGCGTGAAACTTTGTGAAGTTGTTGAGTACAATCCCGCGATGGTAACGGGAGAAAAAATATTTAAATTATCACTTCCTGGGGGCCGGGGGCCCCAAATTAAGTTTTTTCCTTATATGAGCTTTATAAAAACTAAAAATCACTAATTCTCCTATTTCCCGTGTAGGTAGAAGCATGAAACTTGGGTAGTTGTTAAGTACACTTCCGCGATGGTAACAAGCGAAAAAAATATTTAAATTATCACTGAATGGGGGTCCGGGGGCCCAAATGTAGTTTTTTCTTAATATAAAAAAATGACTCATCACTAATTCTCCAACTTCCCGTGTAGGTATAGCATGAAACTTTGGGAAGTTGTTGTGTACACTCTCGAACGAAAACTGGCGTAAAAGAATTTTACAAATTTACACTCATAGGGGGCCGGGGCCCAAAAACGCTTTTTTTCCTTAAATGGCCTATATAAAATTTGAAAATCACTAATTTCTCCTGTTTCTCGAGTAGGCAGGAGCATGAAACTTCGGGAAATTGTTGAGTACAACCCGCGAGTAACGGGAGAAAAAAATTTAAATATCACTTCCGGGGGCCGGGAGGGCCCAAAAATAAAATTATTTCCTGCATTTGAGTTATAAAACTAAATATCACTTCCTGGGGGCCGGGGGCCCAAATTAAGTTTTTTCCTTATATGAGCTATATAAAAACTAAAAATCACTAATTCTCCTATTTCCCGTGTAGGTAGAAGCATGAAACACTAGGGTAGTTGATAAGCACACTTCCGCGATGGTAACAAGCGAAAAAAATATTTAAAATAACACTTAATGGGGTCCGGGGGCCCAAATGTAGTTTTTTCTTAAATAAAAAAACTGACTCATCACTAATTCTCCAACTTCCCGTGTAAGTATTAGCATGAAACTTTGGGAACTTGCTGAGTACACTCTCTCAACGATAATTGGCGAATAAGAATTTTAAAATTCACACTGTTGGGGGCCCGGGGCCCAAAAACGCTTTTTTTTCCTTATATGGACTATATAAAATATGAAATCACTAATTTTCTCATTTCTCGAGTAGGCAGAAGCATGAAACTTTGGGAAATTGTTGAGTACAACCCAGCGATGCTAACGGGAGAAAAAATATTTAAATTATCACTTCCTGGTGGCCGGGGGCCCAAATGAAGTTTTTTCCTTATATGAGCTATACAAAAACTAAAAATCACAAATTCTCCTATTTCCCGAGTAGGCAGAAGCATGAAACATTGGGAAATTGTTGAGTACAACCTCGCGATGGTAACGGGAGAAAAAATATTTAAATTATCACTTCCTGGGGGCCGGGGGCCCAAATGAAGTTTTTTCCTTATATGAGCTATATAAAAACTAAAAATCACTAATTCTCCTATTTCCCGTGTAGGTAGAAGCATGAAACACTGGGTAGTTGATTAGCACACTTCCGCGATGGTAACAAGCGAAAAAAATATTTAAAATAACACTTAATGGGGTCCGGGGGCCCAAATGTAGTTTTTTTCTTATATAAAAAACTGAAATTTCACTAATTCTCCAACTTCCCGTGTAGGTATTAGCATGAAACTTTGGGAACATGCTGAGTACACTCTCTCGACCATTATTGACGAATAGGAATTTAAAATTCACACTGTTTGGGGCCCGGGGCCCAAAAAGGCTTTTTTTCTTATATGGACTATGTAAAATATGAAATCACTAATTTTCTCATTTCTCGAGTAGGCAAAAGCACGAAACTTTGGGAAGTTGTTGAGTAAAAACCAGCGATAGCGACGGGAGGAAAAAAATTAAATTATCACTTCCTGGGGGCCGGGGGCCCAAATGAAGTTTTTCCTAATATGAGCTATATAAAAACTAAAAATCACAAATTCTCCTATTTCCCGTGTAGGTAGAAGCATGAAACTTGGGGTAGTTGTTAAATACACTTCCACAAAGGTAACAGGTAAAAACAATATTTAAATTATCACTTAATGGGGGCAGGGGGCCCAAATGTAGTTTCTTCTTATATTAAAACAGACTCATCACTAATTCTCGGATTTACCGCGTAGGTAGAAGCATGAAACTTTGGGAAGTTGTTGAGTAGCCTCTCGCGACGAAAATTGGCGTAAAACAATTTTAAATTAAGACTCATGGGGGCCGGGGGCCCAAAAACGCTTTTTTCCTAATATGGCCTTTATAAAATATTAAAATCATCAATTCTCCTGTTTCCCGAGTAGGCAGAAGCATGAAACTTTGTGAAGTTGTTGAGTACAATCCTGCGATGGTAACGGGAAAAAAAATAATAAATTATCACTTCCTGGCGGCCGGGGGCCCAAATGAAGTTTTTTCCTTATATGAGCTTTATAAAAATTAAACATCACTAATTCTCCTATTTCCCGTGTAGGTGGAAGCATGAAACTTTGGGCGGTTGTTGAGTACCCTCCCGCAATGGTAGCAGACGGAAAAAAATTAAATTATCAGCTCGATAGGATCACGGGAAGTGTGTCATTTTTTTACTTTTCGTTTTTGTTTTTCTGCGGGACTACAACAGACAGACAGACAAGACGGTGAAGTTAATATATGTATTATATCCATCATGATCCATTTTGAAATCAATTTGTGTTTTGAATTTGTGTTACGCGGGTTCTCAATGCTTACTGAAATCCTAATTTACCGCAGCAATGCGCGGGTATTTTGCTAGTCTATACTAATAAAAGGCAAAGCCCTCACTCACTGACTGACTCACTGATTCATCACTAATTCTCCAACTTCCCGTGTAGGTAGAAGCATGAAACTTTGGGAAGTTGTCGAGTAGCCTCTCGCGACGAAAATTGGAGTAAAAGAATTTTAAAAATAACACTCATGGGGGCCGGGGGCCCAAAAACGTTTTTTTTCCTGATATGGCCTATATAAAATTTGAAAATCACCAATTCTCCTATTTCCCGAGTAGGCAGAAGCATGAAACTTTGGGAAGTTGTTGAGTAAAAACCCGCGATGGTAACGGGAGAAAAAATATTTAAATTATCACTTCCTGGGGGCCGGGGGCCCAAATTAAGTTTTTTCCTTATATGAGCTTTATAAAAACTAAAAATCACTAATTCTCCTATTTCCCGTGTAGGTAGAAGCATGAAACACTAGGTAGTTGATAAGCACACTTCCGCGATGGTAACAAGCGGAAAAAAATATTTAAATTAACACTTACTGGGGTCCGGGGGCCCAAATGTAGTTTTTTTCTTATATAAAAAAACTGACTCATCACTAATTCTCCAACTTCCCGTGTAGGTATTAGCATGAAACTTTGGGAACTTGCTGAGTACACTCTCTCAACGATAATTGGCGAATAAGAATTTTAAAATTCACACTGTTGGGGGCCCGGGGCCCAAAAACGCTTTTTTTCCTTATATGGACTATATAGATTATGAAATCACTAAGATTCTCATTTCTCGAGTAGGCAAAAGCATGAAACTTTGGGAAGTTGTTGAGTAAAAACCAGCGATAGCGACGGGAGGAAAAAAAATTAAAATATCACTTCCTGGGGGCCGGGGGCCCAAATGAAGTTTTTTTCCTTATATGAGCTACACAAAAACTAAAAATCACAAATTCTCCTATTTCCCGTGTAGGTAGAAGCATGAAACACTAGGTAGTTGATAAGCACACTTTCGCGATGGTAACAAGCGAAAAAAATATTTAAAATAACACTTAATGGGGTCCGGGGGCCCAAATGTAGTTTTTTTCTTATATAAAAAACTGACTCATCACTAATTCTCCAACTTCCCGTGTAGGTATTAGCATGAAACTTTGGGAACTTGCTGAGTACACTCTCTCAACGATAATTGGCGAATAAGAATTTTAAAATTCACACTGTTGGGGGCCCGGGGGCCCAAAAATGCTTTTTTTTTCCTATATGGACTATATAGAATATGAAATCACTAATTTCCTCATTTCTCGAGTAGGCAAAAGCATGAAACTTTGGGAAGTTGTTGAGTAAAAACCCAGCGATAGCGACGGGAGGAAAAAATATTAAATTATCACTTCCTGGGGGCCGGGGGCCCAAATGAAGTTTTTTCCTTATATGAGCTTTATAAAAACTAAAAATCACAAATTCTCCTATTTCCCGTGTAGGTAGAAGCATGAAACTTGGGGTAGTTGTTAAGTACACTTCCACGATGGTAACAGGTAAAAACAATATTTAAATTATCACTTAATGGGGGCCGGGGGCCCAAATGTAGTTTTCTTCTTTTATTAAAAACATGACTCATCACTAATCTCGGATTTACCGCGTAGGTAGAAGCATGAAACTTTGGGAAGTTGTTGAGTAGCCTCTCGCGACGACAAATGGCGAAAAAGAATTTATAAATTCAGCTTCATGGGGGCCGGGGGCCCAAAATCTTTTTTTCCCCTTCCATTGGCTATATAAACATTTGAAAATCACTAATCCTCCTATTTCCCGAGTAGGTAGAAGCATGAAACTTTGGGAAGTTGTTGAGTACACTTCCGCGATGGTAACAGGCGAAGAAATATTCAAAATTTCACTTACTGGGGCCCAGGGGCCAAAAATGTAGTTTTTTCCTTATATGAGTTATATAAAAACTGAAAATCACTAATTCTCCTAATTCCTGTGTAGGAAGTAGCATGAAACTTTGAGTAGTTGTTAAGTAACATTCTGCGATGGTAACAGTTTAAAAAACTATCTAAATTATCACTTACTGGGGCCGGGGGCCAAAATGTAGTTTTCTTCTTGTATAAAAAACTGACTCAACACTAATTCTCCAATTTCTCGTGTTGGTAGCAGCATGAAACTTTGGAGAGTTGTTAAGTACACTTCCGCAATGGTAACAGGTGGAAAAACAATTTTGAAATTCACACTCATGGTGGCCGGGGGCCCAAAAACGTTTTTTTTTCCTTATTCTGGCTTTATAAAAATTAAAAATCCCTTATTCTCCTATTTCCCGAGAAGGTAGAAGCATGAAACTTTGGGTAGTTGTTGGATAACATTCCGCGATGGTAACAGGTGGAACATATATATAAATTATCACATAACGGGGGCCGGGGGCCGAAATGTAATTTTGTTTCGTATATGAGCTATATAAAAACTAAAAATCACTAATTCTCCTATTTCCCGTGTAGGTGGAAGCATGAAACTTTGGGCGGTTGTTGAGTACCCTCCCGCAATGTTAGCAGACGAAAAAAAATTAAATTATCAGCTCGATAGGATCACGGGAAGTGTGTCATTTTTTTACTTTTCGTTTTTTTGTTTTTCTGCGGGACTACAACAGACAGACAGACAAGACGGTGAAGTTAATATATGTATTATATCCATCATGATCCATTTTGAAATCAATTTGTGTTTTGAATTTGTGTTACGCGGGTTCTCAATGCTTACTGAAATCCTAATTTACCGCAGCAAAGCGCGGGTATTTTGCTAGTTATACTATAAAATTGCTTCAAACTTTGTTTCCTTAAGTTTTTGTGCTCAATGAATGATTGACTCAATGGTCCTCAAATTTAATATAAAGGCTAATTTATATAAATTTTTACGATAGACCATGACCCAGAGAATCTAAATTTAACTTTTCTGACAAAATAAAATGTAATATTTTTAAAAATATATATATTTTTAATTATATATTTTTTTAATGTTTCTTTTTTTTTCCCTTTTTTTTTAAAACTTTGTTTTACATTGCATTTATATAGCTTACATCAAGTCACAGACAGAAAGATCGTAAAAATGGAAGGGGAAGGCTTAGTCTCTTAGTAGGTACTTCGGTATGACAAGGGAGACTACTAATTTTTTTGTATCGGAAATTAACTTCGGCACAGGAGGATCCCAGTTTTTAATTTTCCGATGAGGGTGGAAAACCATTAATAAATAGGTACTTTCCACACATATTTCATTTCCTTTTCCGGTCTGCAGCTCTCGGATACATGTTGGTCTACATTTGAATAGGTCTCAATCGTATCTTCAATCCATAGGTAAATTGGAATATCAAAGCTTATATAGGCCATCTTCACCTCAAAAACTTTTGCAGAAATTTGAAATTCAAAGTCTTTAGCTTTCATATTAAATCTTGTCTAGCTTTATCAATCGATTGATATGTGTGCCAATTTTCAAGAGCTAGGATGTGAAGAACATTTTTTTTATAATTATATAATTTTCACAAGCACTGACCATTCATTATTATGAAGTGGCCTGCCCCCTTTTAATGGCGGAAGTCTCTGATACTTATAAAATATTCAATTATTTTGACTTTTAACATTAAAATATTTGATAGTTGAACTTTAAAGATGATCTAATATGGACTTAGTTCAATAATATAATTAATTTAAACGGCTAAACCCTGCAGAATTGATATTATGAAATTTCATAATATTATGAAATTTCATAATGTACCGTGTGCAGACTAGTTGTCCTTGGCAACCATTACTATTCACTTAACCTCATTTTGGCTCCACTACTACTACTACTACAGACAATGTCTTTGTTAGTTTCATTCATTAGTTTATTAGTTGTGGATGTGTGCAAAAAACTTTCAACTATTGGTCAGGGTTAAATTAATTAGTCATGAGCCAAAATTAAAGGTTCAAAAGAAGTTCCTAATATTATTTCTACATTTATATAGAGGTAGAGGACAGTTCACTTTGACATATGTAGGTCATGATAGTTGTGTGAATTTACCTGTGTGAATTGGAACTTGTAAACACAACAGAAACTTTGTTTAAATTAAGATAAATTTTACTGTTATACAAAGTTAAATGATTTATTAATAAAGAATATTTTAAAAACAAAATAAAGAACTAATAATTTTAATTATAGCATTGAATCAATGATCAATGATTGATACTGAAAATAAAATCATTATTAAAACAAGAGATAAAGTGCGTGGCGCGAACACCTGAATTGAGGTCACAAAATGTGGGGATAAAATGCATTGGGGATTGGGACAATTTGAACCACACAGGGTGTCCACCCAAATCTGGTCCAAAAAAATCCTACCAGCCACCAAAAAATCCTACCATCCAACCGACAAGTAAAAGTTTTTATTCGGACAAGTAAAAGTATATATTCGACAAGTAAAAATTTAACTTTCGGTATTGTATGTTCACATATTTTGTAAAAAATAACATAAAAACTGACAAGAACAACACAACTACATACCTTCATTCTACTTCAGCAATATATTCATATAGACTAGAATATCACATCTGTACTTGATATCCGTATAGTCAAATTATTCATCCTTAAAGAACTTATCATTGTACTTTATAGATTGTACTATATAGATTTCTATATGTTTAGCACATAATTTTCAACACTGAACAGGCCTGATTTTTAATCTATTTAATCATAAAAAATAAGCTTTGATTTGAAACAGAATCTAGATCTAAACCTATTTAAATAGTTGCTTTAATAGTTGTGACTTTGGCATACCGTGACTGTTTAAATATTTTAAAAGAAATTAACTGAACTAGATCTAGATTTTAGACGTGGCTAGGCTAAGCCTAAGGTTTTTTTCGTTTTTAATTTTCACAAAATACTAGATTAGAGAGATCTATTGACTTCAAGCAGACAAAATGGCGACTGCTGCTAAAGCAGCTAAACAATAAGCACAAAAATCGTAGTTAACACTGCTCCCATACATGTTTTGGAGATATAACAAAATTAAATTAATAACTGGAATGAATCTTCATACTTTTCTTGACGTTTTATGACCGTTTTTAAGAAAATATGTTGATTTATAAAGATACAGGGCCTTGTCAAAGTTTTGAATCGAATGGTCATTTTTCTCTCTCTTCCCCTTACTTATCTATACAGACGCTCCTTCTATGCAGAAGATAGTTGCGTCCACAGACCATGACAGATGATCTGTTGGCAAGTGATGCAGCGTTCACATGCCACGGCTTTGTGGGTTCCACGCATTACCCAGCCGCCTAACTACATATAGTGTTAGGTACCCATTCGGAGCGGGGTGACTCAGGGACGCCCTAGGCCCCGGGAACAAACCCTTGCCTTCACACGGATTCGAACCCGTGACCATCGGTACGACAGACCAGTGCGCTGAATCTAGACTAGCTATTTTGCTGTCAAACATAGATCTATATCTGCCTTAACTTAAAAGTATCCCCCATTAAAAACTTTTACAATACTTTAATAGTTGGGGATAGATATCTATTATTTACTCAGATAATGATATATTTTTAACCAAAATCCTAATATAAATATCTAGATCTAGTATATTACACTAATTACAATTACGCGGTTACTAGATTTATACTATGGCTAAGCGTAAGTAATTTCACAATCTGTATCTCTTTAACGAGAATTATTTTGTTTAATATCTGTAATTTGTTTGTATAAGCTTAGTTTTCGACTTTTGTTTTAAAACACACATTTAAAAAAAAATAAAACTATAGATATATCTACCTAAAACTAAACCAGGTCAACAACTTACGATTTCCGTACACAGCACACAAAAAATGATATTAATCCAATTATTTAACCATTAAATTTAAATCATTTTCACATGCTTCAGATTGAAATCGTAGAATGTTAAAAAAATGTAGATGACATTAATTAATTCCAAGGTAAAGTCCGTTTAAATCAGAATGTGCACAATATTCACAGTATGCTAGGTAAGATGTTTTAACAATGAAATACAGATAACAAAGTTTGTGATTGAATGATGAATAAAAATCAAGAAATTCGGCGCCATAGGTCGTCGTAGGATGATAATATCGATAAAGGTTTGCTTTAGTTAAGCCTCACAAAGTAACATACAGAATTGTATTACGTTAAATCTCATATCGATATGGACAGGGGACTCTGTCATAGGTCAAGAACAATTTTTATACCGCTGAGAACTATTGGTATTTTCAAACCAAAACAATGTGCAACGTGAGCTGCATCATTCATTTATTTATATCTTTTATCCGACCGAGGAACTTTTATCCTACCGAGATTTTGTTTATCCGACCGAGGATCGTTTATCCGACCAAAATCCGACCACAAAATTTTTATACGACTAAAATCCGACTTTCCGACTTCGGTGGACACCCTGCCACACTTTACTTTAAACATTCATAACTTTAAAACTATAAATCCTAAAATTATAATTTTGGTGTTAAAATTTACTTTAAAATGCGCTCTATTTAACTATGCTATTACTATTGGTTATTTATATTTTTAAAGTTTATTTTTTTACCCAAGAGCCTACTCTTAGTTAAAGTAATTTTGAATACAAAGTGGGTAGACACCGCGCAATGCGCGGCATCCACTGTAAAGCTTGGGTGTCGCGTAAACGTGACGTCACATTTTGCTCTTTTTTATTTATAAGATTTTTAAAAATTCCAACGGTACATGAGCTTCTGTGGTCTCACGGTTAGGACATTAGATTCTTGAACTCTAGGTGTCAGGTGGCGGTTCGAATTTCGTTTGAGTCTAAAGTTTTTAGTTTCAGTTTTAGGGTCTGGGTTAGGTTTAGTTGTCTATTTTTTAAATTAAAATAGAAAAAGAGTTTCGTTTGAGTCTTTTTTTTTAAGGTTGTAGTTTTAGGGTCTGGGTTAGGTTTAGTTGTCTATTTTTAAATTAAATTAAATAGAAAAAACAACAAATATAATAATAATATAGCAACCAAAAATATGATTTATCGAGTGCTTTGCTTTTACCAAATTAATTTTAAAATCATAAATCTTTTTAAAAATAAATTTTAAGCTATTAAGGTGGACTGGGTATACCAAAATAAACAGACTGTGTAATGCGTGTCATCCACCCAACTGAATGGACACCGCGCGTTACGTGGTGTCTACCATCGGCCTTTTGAATAACTCCATCGTTGATATTAACACATGTCACATGATATTTTGAGTTTATTCATGTAGCTAAGATGTAAATTTTAAAAAAAATTGAGAACTGTCAACATAATTTGTCATAATAACAGGAAGTAGTAGACTTGAAATAATAAATAAAAAAGGAAAGTGTTATCCCCAGAATTCTGCGAATAACATTCGAAGTTGAATTTTATAAAATTAAAATGTTATAGAGTGTTATAGTTATTGTGAACATATCCTCATATCCCTTCTGACTTCTGGATGCCAAACTCCATGGTTAATCAAATTTTTAAATTAAGATTCAGGTACAGTAGACTCCTGAGTACTTTTGTACTGCCGTTTTTATTTACTATTTATTTAATTATTACGTTCATTCACCTTTGCCAGCGGCCTTTCACTTTGAGGCTTAGACTTTACTTTAAAATTCCACTAAGACTAATTCCAATTCAAACGAATGCAATCACTCCAGCCTGAATAAAATGTCTTCACAGCTCCTTTCTATCAACATCAAAGGGTAGATTCACAAGATGATACCGATGAAATATTTAATAGGAAGTGGTAGTTCTTATAGTCATATCATGCATGACAACCACAGGCAAAATGAAATTTGAATTGTTCAAGCTCAAGCCTTCCCGTCTTGCCGTAAATTCACCCTATCCGTCAAGGGAAGCCAGTCTTGTCTAATTTACGAAAACAGAAAACTTAACGGAAATAAAACTAAAAGCGTTAATATTAATGCTTTTAATGAATTAATGCAATCACATGAAAATTAAGAAATTAAAATTAAATTTTAAAATAAATTGAATGAAACATTTCAGTTATTTTTAAAGGCAATTACAAATAGACAATTAAAATAACACTAAATTTTTACTATAGTTTTTATGTTACCAGTTTTTATTGTAATAATGCGAAAGATGATGACGAATGACCGCGACAACATCACGAGTAAACAATTCTAAGATTCGACCTGTTACTGTTACAAAGTTAGAATGAGTGCAAGGTTATTAAAGATGAGTTCTAATTCAAAATCTTTAGCCATCATCGCTACTTTTAAACGGTATTTATTTGCTACCACAAATCTTTACGTAGCTGGTGACAAACCTACTTCTCCCAGTGATCGTGAAGGTAAATTTTATTTTGAATTTAAACTTTAAACGTAATTTTTACGTAATACATTTAATAATTAATAATTATTTCCTAAAACTTAAACTATTCTTAAATTAAATGGAAAACATGTAAACAGTAAACAGGGTATCAGTTAGCCTGACAGGACGTAACAAAACTGCGAACGTTTTGACAGAGAGCCTTCCTCAACGAACAAAAAGCCTGATTCTGATTGCAGTCTCACCCCAATTATTCTTAACATTAACATTGAAACATCAATAATAATAATTGAAAGGCTTGAACTTTAGTACTTTAACTTGAAGACTCAAACTCAAATGTACTAGTACTAGTACTGTAGACCAACAAGTTCAATGTCTAAATATGTCTTCTTTAATAAAATAAAATGGAAATTAATGAGCTTGGCAGCTTGGAGTGGGGAGGGTTAAATTTGGTTACAATATTCAATGTCAATATAAAATAGAAGTAGAAGGAGCGTCTGTTACAGATAAATAATTAATAATATTTTAATATGGTCAGATTACAATAGGGCTACTAATTAATTAGTAATTAATACTAGTTAGAGAATGTTTACCCACTCAAACAATTTTAAGTTTAAGAAAACATTTTTTTAGTCTGTAAAAGCTGCTGGCTATTTGAGGCTATCACAGCTTTTATATTACTAAACTTAAATGTCTGAAAATTCGCTTATTTTAAAAAAATTAATTCATAATGAAAATTATTTAATTCCTATTATTACAGCTTTGCGTTTTTTAATTTTAATTATTTAAAATCTGTTATTAACAGGGAAAAAGACAAAAGGTAGTCAGGCTCCTCGTAAAAAAGAAGGTGAACAAGAGAAAAAACCAAAAGTAGCAAAGAAAGAAGGTGAACAAGAAAAAACAACAAAAGTTGCAAAGAAAGAAGGGGATCAAGACAAGAAATCTTCAAAGCCTGAAGAGAAAGGTTTATATTATATTTTTTAAAATCAGGGTTCCAATTGAGGCAAGGAAAGTGGGGAGAGGGAGAGGCTGATGCAAATGCTTCCAATCTGAGTTAGAGGTTGGGAGAAAATCCCCACTTTTTGTCTACTTTCAAATTTCTTCAGATAAAAATGGAAAACGTATTAGGATTCTTTTTTTTTAAATTTATTGGAAAGATTTTCTTACCAGTTTTTTATAGTTTATTAATAAATATTATTATTGAACAGTGAAATATGTTCTAGCAAATTAAGTAATATTCATAGTAAACACCCACTTTGAAAACCAATCAAAATGCAAATAAAAAAACAAACCAACAGAATTAATAAGTCAGAGATCTAGAAGGGGATAATTAAGTTTCGCCCTCACCAGGGGAGGGGGAAGATTAATGGCCCTGGATGCAAGCATTTGATGTATAATATAATAGACTTGGTTACAAATTATATTGTACCTTTTCCTTTATATTCATTAATAAAAATTTACCATTTCTATCATTCTTTACCATTTGGCACAACTATGTAACATTTTAGTGATTTGTATAAATCTTAATTTTAGTGTGTTTCCTATAAAGAAGAATTAATTATTAGTATATAAATTTTACTATTGCCAACAAACCATCTATTTAATTTTCTTTGCAGCTTCTGAGAAAAAACCAGACTCCAAAAACTAGTTCTTGTGCTTTGAATGTGCTGACCATGTAAAACAAGGACTGAGGCAAAGAAAGGAGTTGCGTTATGGTCTGACCCTGGCACATTTTTGTACATAAAAATGAGACAAAGTTTTAGCAAAGTCAAGATACACAAAAGTTAAAGCGAATTGTTTTATTTTACTACTGATTTCTACACATTTTAAGTGATACTGAATGCTCTGAAAGATCGGGAGCAAAATAAAGAGTGAATAAGAAAAAAATATAATAAACAAGGGCAGCAGTCAATGAAAGTAGCCTACATTATTAAAAATATTTTTTTTCATTTAATAAACTCATGGATTTGGAATAAACTCTATCATAGTACACCTTGTCAGACAAAAAATGATTTAAAATGTAGTAAGTGTTGTTTTTTTTAAAATGTAAAGTACATCCACAATGAGTAAGGGTCAAGGACACGCGTGTCTTAAATCGGGCCCACATCTCAGTTTTCTGACCCGTTTTTTCAGCTTAAATAATTTATTGACTCGTGGATTTTTCTGTAACAACAAGATTATATTTATTTCTAAAAATGGCCAAACGTATGTGCTGTTTTGAGTACAAAATAAGATGACTTTAAGTGATAGGAAAAATTGATGACCTTTCATTGTTTACCGACGTAGAGATTGATTACAAAAAGTTGATGAAATTATGTGCTGTAATGTATATGAAATTTAATGATGTAATTTTTTTATTTTTTTTCCAACTTGGAAAAAGGAAATGAATTTTAAGAGAGTTTTTACATCATGATTTTTTACACAATTTTAGCTCTAGTTATATTTCAACATATTTTATTTATTGTAAAGCATTTAGTATAAAATAAATATCTGTATTCTATAAATTTGGCCATTTAGGAATTTCTGATGATGGATAAAAATTATCAAAAATCGTATGGTCCTCTTTTTTTTCCCACAAAAAAATATCGCCTTAACTCACACAAATTACAAACAAAAAGACAATCCTAAAATTAAGAAGCCTGCAACCCAGTATCAATGTATGTCATTTTTTATTATCATCTTAATCCGCCCCTCACATATTTTTACCTCTAGGAATAAGACCCTCTTAACAAAAAAGCTTGGATACCCTGGGTTTGTAGATACACTTTTTACCAAAAAAAGTTTTCTTTAAATGCGACCATTGTTTGTTTTATCAAAATCGTTGTGAGTAAGCATTTTTGGGGGATCCTAGTTAAATATTACTTGTATTCCTAGTGAATTGCATGTACACTTAATCTAATAAAGGATAATTTTATGCAATCACTCGGAAATTGCCCCTCAAGAGTGTGTGTGTGGTTTTTGTTTTAACACATTAATCTCTGATTTTTCACATGTGCAGACTAAAAAGAATTATTTACTCATAAGTAATTTTAAATAAATTAATAACTGGATTTTTAAAAATGTAATATAGCTTAAATAAATATCATAATACATTACTGTAATTAAAATTAAATATTTGTATTAAAGCTATCATATCTAAGGACATTTACACTGAACATCTATTGCACAATTTGTAGTTTGATGCAAAACAATCTCTCAGCCTTAAGCCATTAAAAAATACTGTTAATTGGATTTGATTAAGGTTTCCAGCTCCTACGTCCCCTTTAATGACCATGGACAAGGCTTTGCTTTGGCTTCAAGTTTCTTTATTTGCTTTTGTTCCCCCACATCACAGATCGATACGTGATTTACCAGCACTTTTCAATCAGCTATTAAAACTTAGACCTTTTGCGCCAAAGCAAAACTGATACTTATATTTTCAAGAAGTTTTGGAAAAAAAAATGAATTAAATTTTCAGTTTCAGACGGGAGTGCTAGTACTTCTTATCTCCAGGCTTTTTTTTAGCAACAGCAAACTATAATCTCTATAATTATTTATTATATAATAATATTATCTATTATTTATTTTTCGTGTTCCTCCTTAGTCTTTTTTATACACATGTAAATGTGATATTTTTAAAATATTTATTTTTTTAATGTACATAAGGTTAATTTTTATTTGTTTGCTAAATAACATTATTTGTTTATTAATAATAGTAAATGCTTATACACTTTTTAAGAAAATAAAACTCATCCTATTTTTATTGATCTTTATAAGGAGAGAGAAATTAAAAACATATTCTTTAGAAAAAGCCAACGACTCAATGTCTCAATTATTACATTGTAAGTTATGTTGTGCGGCTGTATTTTAATTTCTGTTGAAAGGTTTTCGTGTTTTAAAGCAAAGTAAATAGGGAAGGAACTTATAATAGAAAATTCGTCACTTGAGTGAATTATGTCCCTTAAGCTGACTTGCACGTTTTCAACTGTGATAGAAGGTTTATAACTGTTTGTTTCTTTGTTTTTAATTAATTAATCGCCAGTTTCCATGACAAAAAAGGAGAATACATATAACATAAATTTTCTTAAATTTAGTACGCAGACACAAGCTGTGCCATGAGATAGACAAGTGTGGTGTGGCATACAGCCGTAAGCGCTGTCAATCGCGTGATGTATGGTAACTCACACATGACAGTGAGACATACTCATCGGCCCCTCCACCCCCCCCCCACCCACACAACGCGGCTTATCTGACACTTACACACAATAACAGTTTTATTGTGTGTCATGCACATGTCATTGTGGGTCTGCTCGTGGGCCGCGCGTGCAGACTCACCAACTAACTCAGATTTGGGGGGGGTGTGCATTTTGAAAAAGCCCGTGTGCAAAATTGCGCAGAATCCATTTTTTTAAATGCCAGAATTTACAAAATTGGCTGCGTTGTCGTTCTAAACTGCTGCGCGGCCTCTGTCAAATATATGCGCAGCCGCGGAGCTTAAAGGGAATATTGGATGACATGCAATTTCTTCTAAAATACCATTTCTTATAATTGTATAGTGCTTCCTGACATACCATTTCTAATAATCGTATAGTACTTCCTGGCCTACCATTTATTATAAATGTATAGTACTTCCTGACATGCCATTTCTAAAAATCGTATAGTACTTTCTGAAATACAATTTCTTATAATTGTATAGTACTTCCTGGCGAACCATTTCTGATAATCGTATAGTACATTCTTACGTACAATTTCTTATAATGTATAGTACTTCCTGGCGTACCATTTCTGATAATCGTATAGTACTTTCTGACATACAATTTCTTATAATTGTATAGTACTTCCTGGCATACCATTTCTGAAAATTGTATAGTACTTTCTGATATACAAGTTCTTATAATTGTATAGTACTTCCTGGCGTACCATTTCTGATAATCGTATAGTACTTTCTGACATACAATTTCTTATAATTGTAAAGTACTTCTTGACATACCATTTCTTATAGTTGTTAAGTACTAAGCACATACATTTATTCTGTAGTTATATGAAAGGCGGTGCATGGAATCGAAGTATTATTCTTTTAGTCAATTTAGTGTTTGAAGTATGTTACATGCAATTTGATTATGTTTGCAGATATTTGACTATCTCTCTCTCTCTCTCTCTCTCTCTCTCTCTCTCTCTCTCTCTCTCTCTCTCTTTCTTTCTCTCTTTCTCTCTCTCTCTCTCTCTATCCATGCCATTCTTTACTCAAATAAACAAATAAAATATATCGATGGCGACAGTATGACGGACATGACAATGACAGGGTAATGGACATTCCAGCGACCTTGGATTGGACAGCTCAATAACCTTGATTGGGGTGGGGGGGGGTGGGGAGTGTAATGAGCGCACTGAGATCAGCTAAATGTCAAGGCCGTTCGTTCTATTTCGGGACGATGACACCTACCCTCACCAAAACTTACGGCAACCCCCAACCCCCACCCCGGACCTGTCTTCCTGTTTCTGGTCCCGACGACACCGCGAGCCAAGCTCGACCACGCGAGTGTGACGCCGCAACCCGTTAAAGCCCTCGCTCTCTCCTCGGTGTTGTTGTGTGTCATGAGTCATGCATAGCTATAGTTCCAGTTCCAGCCTTGAAACTGTTTTTTTTTCAAACGCTCATCTGGAGATGTTTTAAAGTCCAGTACCTAAGCTAAAAAAAAAGAAAAAGTAACCACCGAACAAAAACCACACTTATTCCCGCATCTGTTTGCGTATTCACCGCTTAGTGTAAATGTGTGTGTGGGGTGGGTGGGGAGTGGTGGCGGGTTTGCGTTTTCTCATTTGTTAATCGAAAGACGCTCTTTCTACACAGGAAACTTTTGCGTCCTATGCATATCTATGGTTTTTGTCTAGTTACGGTGGAACTTTTTCCACTTTCATTGATGGGTGGAATTTTAAGAGTATAGATCATTGAAGAACAAAAAAAAATTAAATAAGCGTGAACTTCTGGTAAAGCATGCGTTCAGCCCGGGCGTCATTGACTTTAAAACTATCACAGTTATAAGAATATACATCCATGTATCCAGCGTGGATCTCGTGTCTGGTGATACCAATGTGTTGTTGTTCGGCTGCCCCCCCCCCGCCCCACCTTTTCCTAGATCTAGATTACACCGGATTGTAGAAGGTTCTGGGTGTAGGGGAGTGTGGTACAGAGGATTGTGGTGTACGGGATTGTGGTGTAGGGGATTGTGGTGTAGGGGATTGTGATGTAGGGGATTGTGGTGTAGGGGATTGTGGTGTACGGGATTGTGGTGTAGGGGAGTGTGGTGTACGGGATTGTGGTGTAGGGGATTGTGGTGAACGGGATTGTGGTGTAGGGGATTGTGGTGTACGGGATTGTGGTGTAGGGGAGTGTGGTGTACGGGGTTGTGATGTAGGGGATTGTGGTGTACAGGGATTGTGGTGTAGGGGATTGTGGTGTAAGGGATTGTGGTGTACGGGATTGTGGTGTAGGGGATTGTGATGTAGGGGATTGTGGTGTAGGGGATTGTGATGTACGGGATTGTGGTGTACGGGATTGTGATGTAGGGGATTGTGGTACAGGGGATTGTGATGTAGGGGATTGTGGTGTAGGGGATTGTGATGTACGGGATTGTGGTGTAGGGGATTGTGGTGTACGGGATTGTGGTGTACGGAATTGTGATGTTGGGGATAGTGGTGTAGGGGATTGTGGTGTAGGGGATTGTGGTGTAGGGGATTGTGATGTAGGGGATAGTGGTGTACGGGATTGTGGTGTAGGGGAGTGTGGTGTACGGGATTGTGGTGTAGGGGATTGTGGTGTAGGTGATTGAGGTGTAAGGGATTGTGGTGTAGGGGATTGTGGTGTAGGGGATTGTGATGTACGGGATTGTTGTGTACGGGATTGTGATGTAGGGGATTGTGGTGTAGCGGATTGTGGTGTAGGGGATTGTGGTGTACGGGATTGTGGTGTAGGGGAGTGTGATGTACGGGATTGTGGTGTAGGGGATTGTGGTGTAGGGGATTGTGGTGTAGGGGATTGTGGTGTACGGGGGTGTGGTACAGAGGATTGTGGTGTAGAGTGTAGAGGATTGTGTTTGTACAGGATTGTGTTGTAGAGTGTAGAGGATTGTGGTGTACGGGATTGTGATGTAGGGGAGTGTGGTACAGAGGATTGTGGTGTAGAGTGTAGAGGATTGTGGTTAACGGGATTGAGGTGTAGGGGAGTGTGGTACAGAGGATTGTGGTGTAGAGTGTAGAGGATTGTGGTGTACTGGATTGTGATGTACGGGATTGTGATGTACGGGGTTGTGGTGTACGGGATTGTGGTGTTGGGGAGTGTGGTACAGGGGACTGTGGTGTAGAGTGTAGAGGATTGTTTTTTACGGGATTGTATTGTAGAGTGTAGAGGATTGTGGTGTACGGGATTGTGATGTAGGGGAGTGTGGTACAGATGATTGTGGTGTAGAGTGTAGAGGATTGTGGTTTACGGGATTGTGGTTTACGGTATTGTGGTGTAGAGTGTAGAGGATTGTGGTGTACGGGATTGTGGTGTAGGGGAGTGTGGTACAGAGGATTGTGTTGTAGAGTGTAGAGGATTGTGGTGTACGGGATTGTGTTGTAGAGGATTGTGGTGTATGGTATTGTGGTATAGAGGATTGTGGTGCAGGCCAGGGGTCGGCAAACTTTTGAGACGCAAGATCCAAGAGTTACGGTTTACAAAATGTCCCAGTTTTTACAGAGCCACTGACATGAGTTTTGAAAATAAAATAATATAATTACATGTACATGTATTAATATTTACGCATGGAACTGGTGAGCCACATCTTGACATCGAAAGAGCCACATGCGGCTCGCGAGCCGCAGGTTGCCGACCCTTGGTGTAGGGGATTGTGGTATAGAGGATTGTGGTGTAGTGAATCTTGGTATAGAGGATTTTTGTGTTGCGGATTATGGTGTAGAGGATTGTGTCAGTAATAAACGCAATGATGGGAGGTAATGCTATATGCAACCAAAAAAAAATAATAATAACAGCTGTCCAAAAAAAAGCCTAGTGGGTGTTACAGCCCACAAAAGTAACTAATACTCGTGACATGTGGGCCCCCCGGTCATGTACCCTCCCCGCCACCCAACCCCCCTCCCACTTCTGATCCTCACAAGACCTGGTCTATTAGCCATGCGGCCCCGATGTATGTGTACGCTATTTATGACTTATTGTGTTATTAAAAAAGAAAATTAAGTGGGGAAGGGAAGGAGTAACTTCGGAGTTATCAAGGACTGCAAGGTTGATGGGTCACGTGGCCATCTTGATTTGATAAACCGTCCGTGTTAATGTCCACGTTGTCGACATTGCCGGCTAATGTGACCTCCAGGGGGAGGGGGGAGGAGCGGGGTTAAGAGTGGTAGACCAGCCGGGGGCGTGTGGTATAGTCTCAAAATAATGGATTGAACCAAATTCACAATTTTACATAACTGTGGAATCTTTTGTCCCTGTTGTTGTTTTTTTTTAAATGTAACTTTCGATTCTTCCTTCCTTTTCTTATATCCTGTGTTGGGTTTTTTTTAAATATTTTTTTTTATTTTAAATATTTACTTAATCATTATTTCTCCATGAATTAGAAGATATTATATAATGTAAATTAAATTCTTGTGTTAGTTATTTGTACCGATGAAGGCATTAGTCTATGTTTATATTACTCTTTAATTTGTCTTATCTATACAGACGCGGAGTGACAGCGCGCTCGACTGGCGTACCGATGGTCACGGGTTCGAAGCCATGTGAAGGCAAGGATTTGTTCCCGGGGCCTAGGGCGTCCCTGAGTCACCCAGCTCCCGGGAACACTTGAACCCGGGAACAAAAACACTGCCTTCACGGGGATTTCAAACCCATGAACATTAGTACGCCAGCCGAGCGTGCATGCCACTCGACCATTATTTTTATTACCACGTTTTTATTAACTTCCTTTCGTTCCTGTCTGTCTGTCTTTCTGTCTGTCCACAAAATTTCATTTTTTTAAACGTAAAATTAAACCACTTCTGATGGCCCTAGAGATCTCAAAATTTTATCACAGATAGATCTTGGATGACAATACATTGTGTCAAAATTTCAGATCGATCGAATGTACCGTAATTAAATTAATGCATTTTTAGTTTATCTCAATATAGCATCTGTATCCATCTGCTATTTTTAACATCCACGTGTAACCAGAGTTCACCCCGTGACCACAACCCCGTGGTATTAAAACCTTTGGCGGGCGCTTATGAGGTGTATGGTATAAAAATAAATAGGGGTAAAAAAATATTTTTAAAAACATGTTTTTTATAAGTGGACTAAATAGAATAAAATAAATAGAGGTAGAAAAAAGATTTTTAAAAACCACGTTTTTATAAGCGGACTAAAAAGAAGAAAATAATTTAAAACTTATAAGTTCAAGTTCTGTTATTTAATATGACTAAAAACGTTGGGCGGGCGCTTATGAGGTTTTACATATGCAGTTCACTCATTCTCTCACTTATAGATCTCTATTTTGCCTTCTAAATTATAAAGCTTTAATTTTTATACCAAACACCCGCCCAACGTTTTTATTCATATTAAATCACAGTACTTGAACTTATAAGTTTTAAATTATTTTCGTATTTTTAGTCCACTTGTAAAAACGTGTTTTTTTTCTAAAATCTTTTTTTTAAATCTCTATTTACTGTTTTGATCACACAACTCTTTTGTGTGTCTTGTATTTTGTTTAAAAGCTTTATCGCAGTGGTATAAAATATGATATAGTATATTCTCATCGATGGTGTGCGTATAACTATAACTATAATTAGATTAGTGTGGCGCTCATACGGTCGTGTTGACTCGCAGGTATCGACCGAATGATCCAAGGTCGTTCGTCATTGTCAACAAGAGTGGCTTCCTCTTGGGTGTTGTTTATCTACGGCGGGTCAGATTTTCCTTGCAAACAACAAAGCAAAACTTAACGATGGCACCAGCAAATAAATGAACAAAACCGTATAATAAAAAAACAAAATAATTAGATACACTTTCTGAAACCGAATACGAACTTTTCAAATGACACTAGCTGAATGCATATTATGTTTCAGAGGCGTAGCCGGGTACATATATACATGGACGCCAAGGTATCGGTGCTCCAAAATGAGGCTTACAACGTCACACTATAATAACAAACAAGGGTGGAGTATTTTAATTAAAAACGGGCGCCTATTTTAGAGTTTGTCCCAGTTCGCTAAACATCCTAAGTCTCTATTACTGTATACTAAAACACACAGACACTAACATAAACATGAATTACGGACTATTGACCTTGTCTGATAAAATGAATGACAGTTGATGATAGTAAAGGATCAGTCTTTCTTTAAGCCCCACAAAAAAAAATTTAATTTTTTTTTAACCCATTCAAACACTTTTCCCCTTTATAGGACACGGTGGCAAGTGTTATAAAGTGTTAAGCAATATCTTCTTATCTTATCATATCTATACAGACGCTCCTTCTATGCGGAACATTATTGCGTCCACAGACCATGCCGGTCTGTTGGCAAGTGACGCAGCGTTCACAGGCCACGGCTATGAGGGCTCCACGCATTTCCCAGTCGCCTTTGTTTCCCCAACTAGTGTTAGGTACCCATTCGAGGCTGTGTGGACTCAAGGACGCCCTTGGACCTGGAAACAAATCCTTGCCTTCACGTGGATTTGAACCCGTGACCATCGGTATGTCCGTACCTAAGTTCATTCCTACTCTATGTAGTGGCCTGCAATCGGACACCATAGACTTTTAAAATCACAACGACGACAAAAGAGAAATACACCCGGCGTTCGTTGTTACGCGTATACTCAAGCTTATCCCATAACGCCAGGACATATTGGGAGATAGTGGCGGAACCCATTTTGACCAGTTGGTGACCGGGCCGTCGACCAGTAACCACCTTGTGGACCAGCTTGTTGTCGCCTGCATGGATGAAGTATTAGCCCCCCTCTCCCTCCCCCCTCCCACCAACTTGAAATAGTACGGCAAAATAATCATCAAGTGGGTTCAACAACACGCTGCTATTGTGATGTGTGTTTCAGGCCAGTGGTTATCAAACACAAGACGGGCACCCGTCCCAAGGGTGACTGTGATGTATCCTTCTGGGCAGTGATTCTCAAACAAGACGTCCCCCGCCCCGATGTGACTGGGGTGTCTTCTTCTGGACAGTGATTCTCAAACAAGACGGGGCTTCATCGCAGTCGCCCGTCTTGGTCTTCTAGAGGTCAACTAGCCACATGTTGGTGGCCAATCATTGTCACTTTCCCCAGGGCCCAGGCAACCCAACCCAAGCTACGTCACTGCCTCCCCCTTCCTTACATTCGCCTCTGACGTTATGTATAGTCGTTGCCAGCAGGTTGAAAAGTTTGGTGTTATTTGTTTCAATTATTTCTTTGTTATATGTTTTTATTATTATTATGTTGTTATACAATTTAATTACTTTATCTTCCCTACTTCAGTGACCAGATTACCAGACCTTTTTTTTTGGGGGGGGAGGAGGGAGTGGGGGTGGGTGGGCCTTGAAATTTAAGGAGCCTAAGTTGTGAATAACTCTGCATAGAATTTACATAACTTAAAAGAAGCGGGTTGTGTGTGTGTGTGAGAGGGGGAGGGGGCGAGCTCCGAAATTCATGCGACGGCTGCCCCCTTCTTCCTCCACTTTGCTGCATCCCCAACCGGAACATGTCCACTGTCCGTTGTCCAATGCTGTACCGAGATCTATAAATGAACCGCTGCTACCCTGGCAACAACGTATCGATCTTATAAGTTAAAAAAATAGTTACTTGTCCCGTGCATTGGAAGGGGGAGGGAGGGGGTGGTAGTGAGCAGTAGACTCGCATGGAAGCTGGGATTGTTATAGAATATTAGCATTTACCTAGTTGTCATAGAATGATGGAGCCATAGATAGACGGAGTCATAGAAGGATGGAGTCATAGAATGATGGAGTCATAGAATGACAGAACATAAGAATGATGGAGCCTTAACATGATGGAGCTATAGAATAGTGGAGCCATAGAATTATAGAGCCGTAGAATGATGGAACCATAGAATTATGGAGCCATAGAATTATGGAGTCTTAGAATGATGGAGCCATGGAATCACGGAGCCATAGAATGAAGGAGCCATGGAATGACGGAGCCATAGCATGACGGAGACATAAAATGATGGAGCCATATAACGATGGAGCCATAGAATGATGGAGCCATATAATTATGGAGTCATATAATGATGGAGCCATAGAATTATGGAGTCATAGAATGATGGAGCTATAGAATGACGGAGCCATAGAATGACGGAGCCATAGAATGATGGAGCCACAGAAAAGTGAAAACTATTCTGTCAACAATCCCACATGTATTTACACGCCAGGAATCCTCACTGTTGTTATGCTCAAAAACAAGTATCGGAATTTGTGCCGGAATCTCAGCTTTCACCATATTGAGGTCACACCTTCTTCGCGGAATGTATCTCTTCGTTATTTATAACCACGTATTATGCCGAGTTAAGAGTTTATTGAATGGAACCAGATCGCATACTATTCGACCCCAGGCGAAATGTGCAGACAAAATAAAGGTCATGGTCTAGGTCACCCTAGGTTAATAACCGTTCAATAAACGTTGTTGACGTGGGTCCTGATCTCGTCCACGAGTGAAGACGTGGGCGAGGGGCGAGGGCTTAAATTCTGACTCTAAGTAATGAAAGAAATAGTAATACTGTATAACGCATAATTGAAATAAAAGAGGAAATACGTAGTGGATGTAACATAAGAAATACGTAGACAATATAACAGAAGAAATACGTTGACGAAATACATAGAAGAAATAGAAAACATACGGTAAATGAAATATATCATAAGAAATACGTTAAAAAAATAATAACGGCAGAAATACGTAGAAGAAATTGTCGAAGAAGTTGTAAGCTTATGTACAGCTGTCCTCACGACAGGATACGCGCAGCACTGGTACTTTTAAAGGCGAGTCGAGACGCACCAGGTAGCTTACAGGTGAGCTGAGACGCACCAGGTAGCTTACAGGTGAGCCGAGACGCACCAGGTAGCTTACAGGTGAGCTGGGACGCACCAGGTAGCTTGCAGGTGACTCGAGACGCACCAGGTAGCTTACAGGTGAGCTGAGACGCACCAGGTAGATTACAGGTGAGCTGAGACGCACCAGGTAGCTTACAGGTGAGCTGAGACGCACTAGGTAGCTTACAGGTGAGTCGAGATGCACCAGGTAGCTTACAGGTGAGTCGAAACGTACCAGGTAGCTTGCAGGTGACTCGAGACGCACCAGTTAGCTTACAGGTGAGCTGAGACGCACCAGGTAACTTACAGGTGAGCTGAGACGCACCAGGTAGCTTACAGGTGAGCTGAGGGGCGGGATGGGTCCGTGCTTGAAGCACAATTTACCAGATTTGTTTGTTTGTTGTTTTTTTTTGTGTGTTTTTTTTATACAGGGATTTTCTGGAATGTTCGGGCTACTACGATATACCTCCCAGATTCACGTATGACCTAGTCGTCACCGGCCACGTCACGAGTGACAGGTTGTTGTAGAGGAGACGTTACCATGTGGGGGTGGGAGTGGGTGCCGACACTCAAAATACCGTCGTCGTCACGGTTGAGTGCTCCGCGAACACGTATTCCAGAACTGAAATGAGGTGTAGATAAATACATCCGGAAAGGGTCAGAAACGCTACACCTTGTCTAACCCTTTTTTTTAATCCCCCCCCTCCAACCCCCACCCCATGTGTGTAAGAAAGTATGTTAGGCCAACGTGAATAATATACGGACATGGACGATAATATTTAATTTGAAAATCTAAACGGCAAGATGATTGGTTGACATAAACCGATGTCAGTAAATAAAAGATTTATTTCAAATTAAAAAAAAAGAAAATTTACAAATTTACAAATGTTAAAGCAAGTGTAGTATTCACCGTGAACTTACACCTTGGATACGTTGGCGATATAAACACAAAGCCTTACATGTACAGGTCATCCTCGAGTTCCAGCAACATGTTCACTTATAACATCATGGTATGGAAGTCAATGCTATTTACACCTCTTTGACTTACAGAGTTCGTGAAGAAAGGTGGGGGGGGGGAGGCGGAAATGTTCTCAAACTAATTCTGGATATTGACCCCAGTCATCTTATATGAGCACAAATGGATTATATTGAAAATTAACTTGATGACTTAAATCTGCACGTTTCTTTTTTTTTCTTAATTTCTTTAAATATTTTTGTTTTTTAAAAAAAGGGACGAAAAGGTTAATATATTTTTTGTTGTTGTTGTTGAAAGACATGAAAAAGGCCTATGTTTTTTATTTGTTTAACAGGAATGGACGAGTAGCCGCTGCACCAGGTCTCAATGAAAGCTCGACAGGAGTCCGAGAATTGCTCTGACGCCCTTAATGCGTACTTTCATAGCTTAAACATTTAAAGCACAAATTTCTAATATGTTTGTATATATTTATATAATGTGTACAGATATATATTTATATAATGTGTACAGATATATATTTATATAATGTGTACAGATATATATTTATATAATGTGTACAGATATATATTTATATAATGTGTACAGATATATATTTATATAATGTGTACATATATATATTTATATAATGTGTACAGATATATATTTATATAATGTGTACAGATATATATTTATATAATGTGTACAGATATATATTTATATAATGGGTACAGATATATATTTATATAATGGGTACAGATATATATTTATATAATGTGTACAGATATATATTTATTTATATAATGTGTACAGATATATATTTATATAATGTGTACAGATATATATTTATGTGAATATTAATAGTTATAGTTGGTGTAAGGACTGCGTTTAGTGAAAGAGAGTGAGGTAGAAGAGAAAGTTAGAGAGAGAGAGAGGGAGAGAGAGGGAGAGTAGAGGGAGAGAGAGGGAGAGTAGAGAGGGTGAGAGAAGCCATAACGTTCATTTCCCTCAATGGTTAATATTTCACGTCATGTTACTCTTATTTTCATATCTTGTTTTTTTTTCTTTTGCGCATAACAAAATAATAAACCAACTAAAGTGTTTCTTGTTGCCAATTAAACGTTTGGTTTTAATAAGCCGAGAAACGTTGGCTTCGAATGCCTCAAACGGGCAAGCGTCCGCTTCTTCTCTGAAGGTCATACCGTCTACAGATAGCATTATGGTTCTAATAGAAAACTTGCTGAAGGCGACGAAATCTGGTTTTGTAATCGAGGACCTTAAAGAAAAAGATCTCCTGTATACTCGAGTAAGTTTAAACACTCATATTTTCATACAAAAACGATTCCGCTTTATTTGATAATGGATATGTGTGTATCGATACCAACCCCACATGTTTGCGCAGATTATCCCCATCAATTTCCCAAACTATAAAAGGACACAAGGGTGTTTCGGATTTTGTTACAGACTTTTTCCTTTCAGTGGAGTGCTTCGTAGATTGTTCAGAAGTCAAGTTAGAAAATGAACAAGAAAGAGGGTATGAATTTAAATAAATGTAACATAGTTTACTAGTACTCATTGTATTGTCAACATTATTATGGTACATTTTAAGGACATCTTAAATTTGGCTTTAAAATATATATTTTCAATCTAACATTATTCATCTAAGAAATAAATCGTATAATGGATACATTATTCCCGTCGTCTGTATATGTATGTATGTATGTATGTATGTATGTATGTATGTATGTATGTAAGTATTTATGTATGTATGTATATATGTATGTATGTATGTATGTATGTATGTATGTATGTATGTATTTATGTATGTATGTATGTATGTATGGTTGTTATGTGACTAATTTTAGAAAGCAGCGCACCAAATTACTGCACCATAAATAACACTTTTCGAACGTTCCGCATAAAATTGTTCAATATGATAATAAATGAATCAAATAAAAATAAATAAAATAAATGAAAGTTCTGCATTACGTTATTTTTTAAAATCTGATGTGTATTTATTTTGAAAACTTCCGTCATTTTTCACGGGTGAACAAAAAATAACACTTTTTGAACCTTCCGCATATGAGACATAACTAAAAGTATTGATTATATTCAGAAGTGACAAACACTTACAGACTGAACCCGAAATTATCTCCCTTGGCTTTAAAACTGGTGGAAGGGGGGAGGGGCTGTGGACATGGACGGGTGCCGTCAACGCGTTAACTCAACTCAAGGTGGTTTACCTGGTTTAAACACGAGAGGTGGCTGGCCTGAAGTCAGTGACCCGTAAAATGTAAACGATGGCAACCGCTACATATAGTTTATATAGATAAACTAAAAATGCATTAATCTAATTACGGTACGTTCGATCGATCTGAAATTTTGATACGATGCATCGTTAGGCGACACGGGTCCGTGTGCCAAATTTCAGCTCGATGGCTTCACGGGAAGTGGGTCATATTAGACTTCTGTTTTTCCGCGGGCGGGCCCAAGACAGAGACGGCGGTGAAGTTAATATAAGGGATTTTATAAAAAAAACACACCGACTCGGCCACATTATTTATTTAACAGGTGACATCAGAGGTTCCAAAATGTTTCGAGACACTGCTCCAAGGGCCATAAGTCAAATTCTAATTAATGAACTGAAAAAACAGTTAATGCTTCACAAATAGTTAATTTCACTAGCAGCACTACGGTGCACAGTTTACGAACGTATCGTTTATTCTCGAAATGTGTAATCCCTGAATTTACTGAAACTTGGAAAGAGTTAGGCGCTGTCAAAAGATTCTTAAAATTTGCCTGATAAGTGGAGCTCAGCACATTTGCTTATGGCCAATGTTCCCTTTAAGCTGCACGGCTGCGCGGCCGTGCAGACTTCTGACCGACGCCGTGCAGCAGTTAAGAATTACCGCGCAGCAAATTTTGTAAAATATAGCACAAAAATGGATGCTGTGCAACTTTGCACACGAGTTGTTTTTTTTATAATTTTTGTTTTTTACTTTGCATACGGACAAACGAGTATATATAGAGGGAACATTGCTTATGGCTATCCCAAATCACGTAGACAGGACAGAATTAGGATGGGGTCCGTCCGGGCCGCTTGTAACCATGTCAATCTTGGGTTTGAATAAAATATTGTTTGGTATATACCGTTGATATATTTATATTTTTTTAAAAATTCATTTTTTAAAAACAAAATGCAAAGTCATTCTTGATTTGGAAATTTATTTTTAAATATCGATTTAAAATTTAGCGGTTAATTGTTTATGTCAAACTTCTGTGACCAATAAATTGTGAAATCTTGTAAAAATATAATTGGGTGTTGGGGGGCCGTCCATAAAGTACGTCACGCTCCAGTGGGGGGTGTAAGAAAGTGTGACAGTTTGTGACTGGGGAGGGGGGTGTCCTGTCCGGCCATGTGTGACGTCACGCAGTTTTATATTAAATTTTGATTATTTTGTTAATAAAAAACAACATTTTTGTTCGAAAGTGTGACGTACTTTAGGGGGGGGGTCCAAGATGTGTGACAGTTTGTGACAGGGGGGAGGGGGGAGTTAAAAATCGTCAAAAATAGCGTGACGTACTTTATGGACGGCCCCTTGGGGGTATTTTGGTAATTTTTTAAATCTTGAATCTTTTGAAAATGGATTTCTCATTAATGGAAGTTGTTTATGGACATCGTTATCTATTTGGATTGGCCACACTAATCTTTACTTCTCGGTGTCCATGATTGTTGGTGGCCACACTAATCTTTACTTCTCGGTGTCCATGATTGTTGGTGGCCAGTACAATCTTTACTTCTCGGTGTCCATGATTGTTGGTGGCCACACTAATCTTTACTTCTCGGTGTCTATGATTGTTGGTGGCCCCACTAATCTTTACTTCTCGGTGTCTATGATTGTTGGTGGCCACACCAATCTTTACTTCTCGGTGTCTATGATTGTTGGTGGCCACACTAATCTTTACTTCTCGGTGTCTATGATTGTTGGTGGCCACACTAATCTTTACTTCTCGGTGTCCATGATTGTTGGTGGCCACACTAATCTTTACTTCTCGGTGTCCATGATTGTTGGTGGCCAGTACAATCTTTACTTCTCGGTGTCTATGATGTTGGTGGGCAGTACAATCTTTACTTCTCGGTGTCCATGATTGTTGGTGGCCACACTAATCTTTACTTCTCGGTGTCCATGATTGTTGGTGGCCAGTACAATCTTTACTTCTCGGTGTCTATGATTGTTGGTGGGCAGTACAATCTTTACTTCTCGGTGTCTATGATTGTTGGTGGGCAGTACAATCTTTACTTCTCGGTGTCCATGATTGTTGGTGGCCAGTACAATCTTTACTTCTCGGTGTCTATGATTGTTGGTGGGCAGTACAATCTTTACTTGTCGGTGTCTATGATTGTTGGTGGGCAGTACAATCTTTACTTGTCGGTGTCTATGATTGTTGGTGGGCAGTACAATCTTTACTTGTCGGTGTCTATGATTGTTGGTGGGCAGTACAATCTTTACTTGTCAGTGTCTATGATTGTTGGTGGGCAGTACAATCTTTACTTCTCGGTATCTATGATTGTTGGTGGGCAGTACAATCTTTACTTCTCGGTGTCTATGATTGTTGGTGGCCAGTACAATCTTTACTTGTCGGTGTCTATGATTGTTGGTGGCCAGTACAATCTTTACTTCTCGGTGTCTATGATTGTTGGTGGGCAGTACAATCTTTACTTCTCGGTGTCTATGATTGTTGGTGGCCAGTACAATCTTTACTTCTCGGTGTCTATGATTGTTGGTGGGCAGTACAATCTTTACTTCTCGGTGTCTATGATTGTTGGTGGCCAGTACAATCTTTACTTCTCGGTGTCTATGATTGTTGGTGGCCAGTACAATCTTTACTTCTCGGTGTCTATGATTGTTGGTGGCCAGTACAATCTTTACTTCTCGGTGTCTATGATTGTTGGTGGCCAGTACAATCTTTACTTCTCGGTGTCTATGATTGTTGGTGGCCAGTACAATCTTTACTTCTCGGTGTCTATGATTGTTGGTGGCCAGTACAATCTTTACTTCTCGGTGTCTATGATTGTTGGTGGCCAGTACAATCTTTACTTCTCGGTGTCTATGATTGTTGGTGGCCAGTACAATCTTTACTTCTCGGTGTCTATGATTGTTGGTGGCCAGTACAATCTTTACTTCTCGGTGTCTATGATTGTTTGTGGACAGTACAATCTTTACTTCTCGGTGTCCATGATTGTTGGTGGGCAGTACAATCTTTATTTCTCTGTGTCTATGATTGTTGGTGGCCAGTACAATCTTTATTTCTGTGTCTATGATTGTTGGTGGGCAGTACAATCTTTATTTCTGTGTCTATGATTGTTGGTGGGCAGTACAATCTTTATTTCTCTGTGTCTATGATTGTTGGTGGGCAGTACAATCTTTATTTCTCTGTGTCTATGATTGTTGGTGGCCAGTACAATCTTTATTTCTGTGTCTATGATTGTTGGTGGGCAGTACAATCTTTATTTCTGTGTCTATGATTGTTGGTGGGCAGTACAATCTTTATTTCTGTGTCTATGATTGTTGGTGGCCAGTACAATCTTTATTTCTGTGTCTATGATTGTTGGTGGGCAGTACAATCTTTATTTCTGTGTCTATGATTGTTGGTGGGCAGTACAATCTTTACTTCTCGGTGTCTATGATTTTTGGTGGCCAGTACAATCTTTATTTCTGTGTCTATGATTGTTGGTGGGCAGTACAATCTTTATTTCTGTGTCTATGATTGTTGGTGGCCAGTAAAATCTTTATTTCTGTGTCTATGATTGTTGGTGGGCAGTACAATCTTTATTTCTGTGTCTATGATTGTTGGTGGGCAGTACAATCTTTATTTCTGTGTCTATGATTGTTGGTGGCCAGTACAATCTTTATTACTCGGTGTCTATGATTGTTCGTTGGGAGTATATGTATATATAATTCACCTACATTAGGACAAGCACAAGACGCGAGCAAATAAGCATGACAAATGACCCTCGCTAGGGTCGATTTATCACGGTTAATGTTTGGCAAGCAAGGGTGGTGCACGGGGTGGGGTGGGGGTGCTCAACCGCAGTGCGCATGTGTCAAGATCAAAAATGCGTCGGCGGTCCTCCCAACGTTCATTTGCAATGTTCCCATTTCTTCGTGCTGCTGTTTGTGTCCTTTCTCCCCCCCCCCTTTTTTTTTCTTCTTTGCACTATCTTATGACAAAGTCTGCGATTTGCTACGCCACGGGTCCCATCTAGTGCTCTTTGTTTTTCGGTGTCTATAATTGTTGGTTGGCAGCATAGTCTTTATATCTTGGTAGGCCGCTCTTTCGTGACATAATGTCAAGAACTATCATAAATAGTTGAAGATTTATAAACGAAACAAACCGATTTATGTGCTGTTGTTGTTTTTTCTCTATTTTTAGCCACGATATTTATTCTGACTTCTGTTTCAATCTGTGTCTATATCACGTCTGTTGCTGTCAAAAACGTTTCGTTTTTAAATCCCTTATATTAACTTCACGGCCGTCTCTGTCGTCATCTCTCTCTCTCTCTCTCTCTCTCTCTCTCTCTCTCTCTCTCTCTCTCTCTCTCTCTCTCTCTCTCTCTCTCTCTCACTGTCGTTCTGTCGTGATCTCTGTCTTGGGTGGGCGGAAAAACAAAAGTCAAAAATGACCCACTTCCCGTGATCCGATCGAGCTGAAATTTGGCACACGGACCCGTCTCACCTAACAATGCATCGTATCAAAATTTCAGATCGATCAAACGTACCGTAATTAAATTAATGCATTTTTAGTTTATCCTAATATAACGTAAGTAATTCAAATTCACGGTTTGTTATTGTTTTTTTGCCACTTGAGAGTTTGAGTTGAAGCTTTGACGCGACCCACCGAAGTACCGGCGTGTTTTTGTTTACATTTTACGTGTCATGCTGAACTCGCCCCCCCCCCTAGGGTTGTGAAGTACATTTGAGTTAAGACAGATTCAGTCTGTAAATGTTTGTAGCGTTTGAAAATAATCAATACTGTTAGTTATGTCTCATATATAAGGGATTTATAGTCAAAAACTTTGTTTTTACGGTTTTGTTTTATTTACTGTCCACAGCTCAAACCAAAGCTCCCCCTAAGGCCGACGAGAAGAAGCAAGCACCCGCCCCTCAGGACAAGGGTCAGTGGTTGCTCCTCGGTTTTCTCTTATGCTGGCTTTAGTAATAACGTTTTAATCAACACCCCAAAAAAAAATTTAAGGAAAGAATTTTCAAAGGAGAGAAAAATTACACTTAAAGGGAAATAAGCGGATACATTTGTTGACATTTTTCTAACTTCGAATTATGACATTAGTTTTAAATTATTTATAATAATTAGGGATAAATCAGACCCTGGTAATTACAGGCCTGTATCACTTACTAGTATCACCTGTAAATTACTAGAACACATAATATATAGTAGAATAGTTAACCACCTTGACAAATATAATGCCCTATGCCCACATCAACACGGCTTTAGAAAAAACAGATCATGTGAAACACAATTAATAGGTTTAATAGATGAACTATCAAAAGGCTTGGACAAAAATGATCAAATAGATACAATATTACTAGACTTCTCAAAAGCATTTGACAAAGTTCACCACCTTAGTTTACTTAAAAAACTTAACTACTTTGGAATCTCAGGTTCCTTACATCACTGGATCCAAGACTTCCTTTTGGGCAGGGAGCAAACTGTAATAATTAATGGATCTAAATCTGCACCAATAAAGGTTAACTCAGGAGTTCCACAAGGAACTGTGCTAGGTCCCTTACTCTTTTTAATTTATATAAATGATTTACCCAACAACATCTCAACAGGTACAAAAGTTAGGCTATTTGCTGATGATTGTATAATCTATAGAACAATTAAATCAGAACAAGATGGCAAAATTTTACAAAAAGACTTAGATGAATTGATAAAATGGGAAACTAACTGGAGTATGTCTTTCCATCCAGAAAAGTGTCAACTGTTAAGAGTAACAAAGAAAAAGAAACAAATAAATTCAAAATATTACATTCATGGAAAAGAACTGACCCAAACTAAAGATGCAAAATACTTAGGAGTCTTAATAAATGAGAAACTATCATGGAATCCCCATGTCAATGAAGTTATTAAAAAATCAAACAAAACCTTAGGCTTTATAAAAAGGAACTTTAACAAATGTAATAGAGATATAAAACTAAAATGCTACCTCACTTTGGTGAGACCTGCACTAGAATATGCATCTTCTGTATGGGACCCATCCACCAAAGAAAACATTGATAAACTAGAACAAATTCAAAAAAGAGCTGCCAGATTCATTACTGGAGAATATTCGAAACTGACAAGAGTAACACCATTAGTTAAATCATTAAACCTTGAAACACTAGAGGATAGAAGAACCAAGAGCAAAGTAGTAATCATACATAAAGCAATTAATTCTAATTTAGAAATACAACACAAAGATAACTTAATACAACCCTCAGATAGACATAAGGATAAAAACACCTTTCTTATTCCGTATGCAAGAACAAACACATACAAGTTTTCCTTCTTCCCGTCCGGAATTCGGGCGTGGAATGGGTTGCCTGAAGAATCCAGGAAAACCAACACTTTATCAACATTTAAATCTCTAATAAAAATGCAGGACTAAACACAAACCATAGATAAGCGTAGGACGCAATAATCTTCTGTATAGAAGGAGCGTCTGTAAACAGATAAGATAAGATAAGATAAGTTATTGGTAATAACAAATAAACAAATTCTAACTAGTATAAATATTATTATTAAAAGTATTAACTAGAAAACATGCGAAAGTTACTTTAAGTTTTTAACTAGCTTTGACGTTTGCTATATAAAAATACACATACATTTCATATTTATTCTACCATTAAAAGTGCTTTACTGTATTTAGAAAATTAAACATCTGATGAATTGTACAGATATATCTATGGTTTTCATCAATGTTTTGCAGGTGGCAAGCAACCGGCCAAAGGGAAGTAGATGTGACGTCACTTCCACCATTTTCCCCCAGTCTGTCCTTATTTCATTTCATTGATTCAAGATTTTGTCGACGTTGTCATCTATCATGGGTGACGATGTTTTCTTGTTCTATACGACAATGTTATGATTTAATACTCTATTAAATTATTGATGTAAACAAAACTGTTATTATTATTTATTTTTTTAAATTATATATCCACTTCTATCTAATATATAATGATGAAAGTTTGTTTGTTTGTTTGTTACCCGGGACAGGTCATAGGCTATGTTTCAACCCCAGGTGGAATTATATTCTTTTTTTTTGTGTGAATATGTTTACTATTTTTTAAATTGTGAAACGCCGGGTACCCCCAGCTAGTTACATATATTTAAAATATGTGTAATGTAATGTTGGTATTTTACTCTGGGTTTGGGATTTTAACGCTGTGAAATTACCTTCCTGGCAACTTCAAATGTTAACCCAGGGCTCCAACTCCAACCATGGCCAGGGTTGCAACCATGACCATGCACTGATATCCCAGGGTTGCAGCCATGGCCACGAACTGCTTTGCCAGGGTTGCAACCATGACCAGTCTTTGCCATCCCGGGGTTGTACTGGTTTCATTTCATATAATGCATGATTCAGAAATTTAAATAATTCAACTAGGAAAGACTTTGTAACGAGGTGGGTAGGAGGTAAAGGTAGAGCAACAAACCTTCTGTTATAGTTGAAAAAAGGGGTCATACCAAAACGTAAACCCATGACAAATATATCAAGGCAAACTCTGTGACGTAGCAGTCAAAGGTCAAAAGGATTCCAATAATGGATTAGAAAGTTTTACAAGAATATACAACTTTATGGAGAACATAGTGGGAGAGAGACAGAGAGTAAAAGTTCAGATGGCAAGAGAACGAATGGCTCGGAAAGAAATTTTCAATGCTCGATTGTAAACCGGGAGTCGAACAGTCAGACGAGACAGAACATGTCACTATAGCCTCCATACCTACAGGTGGCGCCACAGTTAACCTCCATACCTACAGGTGGCGCCACAGTTACCCTCCATACCTACAGGTGGCGCCACAGTTACCCTCCATACCTACAGGTGGCGCCACAGTTACCCTCCATACCTACAGATGGCGGCACAGTTACCCTCCATACCTACAGGCGGCGCCACAGTTACCCTCCAAACCTACAGGTGGCGCCACAGTTACCATCCATACCTACAGGTGGCGCCACAGTTACCCTCCATACTTACAGGTGGCACCACAGTTACCCCCCATACCTACAGGTGGCGCCACAAGGGGTCTGCACCACCACATCATATTTTGTATACCCATTCAAACACCCTGAGGGGTTTCCTTTCCATGATTTAATTTTACGCCGCCGTAGAAGTGACCAACCTGGTATACCCTAGGCCGCAGGCCTGACCTTGACCAGTTTCTTCTGGGATAGAAATTATATAAAGGACACGATTATTCTAAGGCCGGGAGATGAGCCCAGGGCCGCAAGGTTTGAGTACCCCTTGGTTATGGTGTGGTTCTCTCTGCGGTTTAAGTTATTTCAAGTCTTTAATAAAAAATTAATGCAAAATATACGTATGCTGTTTGTAAATCGCATTTTATTATTGGTCCTAGATCTATAACTTGTGAGTCGTCTTTAGGGCTACTCACTTCTTAATTAGACCAAGAGCTTTACCGTAGAGATGTTTAGCTTTTGTATGATTGTACAAATCAATTATAGACCTCCCCTTACAAAACTACCGTTAGAGTAAGGATTCAAAAGAAAAAAAAATATAATTCTTTAACGACTAAAATTTAAAAATAATAATAAGATAAATGTTTTTAAATGGAGAGAGAGGAGGGAGAGGGAGAGCGAAGGAGAGGAAATAGAGAGAGAGAGAGGAGAGAGAGAGAGGAGGGAGAGGGAGAGGAAATAGAGAGGAGAGAGAGGAGGGAGAGGGAGAGCGAAGGAGAGGAAATAGAGAGGAGAGGGAGGGAGAGGGAGAGGAAATAGAGAGGAGAGAGAGGAGGGAGAGGGAGAGCGAAGGAGAGGAAATAGAGAGGAGAGAGAGAGGAGGGAGAGGGAGAGTGAAGGAGAGGAAATAGAGATGAGAGAGAGAGAGTTTTTATACTATAAACGAGTCATTTTTTCTATAAGTTAAATTATAAATGTCAAATTTAATTAATGTGTTAATTAATGTTTAAAATGGATTTTAAATTCCGATTTGTTTTTTAAAATTAACGATAAGAAATCTAAAAATCTATTTTTAAAAAATATATATATATTTTAGTAAAATGTTAATGAAGAATTTTTTTTAAAAATTACAAATGTTCCCATTAAAATATTAACGTCACTAGAGAATGCACAGATCCCCCCCTCTTTAGAATGCCCCATTGCAACAACCGGGCGTGTCAGTTCTCAGTTTGGGAAGCCCTGCTCTTGAGGTATGTGAAGAACGCGTGACTTTTGTTTTCTGGTTCAATTTACACCTGTCTCAGACGATGCTAAAACAACAGATACGCTGCTTCTCATCCTATGCGCCCCCGAGTGGTTAAATTGTAAACGGCTTCAAGTTTTCTGCATCTAAGATCAGTGGCGTATATAAAGTTGGTGTCTACTGGGGAGTCACGAGAATTTATGTTTGTCCTATCCATAGCTACGCCGCTGGCAATAGCCATTAGGATATGAAGAAAATAATATAAGGAAACGAGAAATAAGAACCGAAAAGATAAAATTATTGCCGGTATGTTTTAATTTTTGATGTCTACAAATAAATTGAAGGTAATTTTAACATGCACCATAAAACGGTTGAGGTTCCGCTTATGTTATGTAATTAGGGGCCGTCCATAAAGTACGTCAGGCTCCAGAGGGGGGAGGGGTGTAAGAAAGTGTGACAGTTTGTGACAGGCGGAGCGGGGGGGGTTTCCGGCCATGTGTGACGTCACGGTGTTTATATATAAATTTTTAATTATTTTGTTAATAAAAAAGAATTTTTTGTTCGACAGTGTGACGTACTTTGTCCAAGATTTGTGACAGGGAGGAGGGGGGGGGGTAAAATGGTCAAAAATAGCGTGACGTACTTTATGAATCGACGGCCCCTTGGGCCGTGCACTTGTCACCCATGTAGACTGTAGAAAAGTAATCATTCGTTATTCTTCCCCTATGACAATGACATAAAAAAGGTGTGAATTTTTATTTTAATCCAACAATACCCACGATTCAAGGAAAACACAAGAAACCAATAGAGTTGAGCGTCAAACCATTTTATTGCTCAGGTCAATCTGACCTCAGATGGAGAGTAGGGTAAAAAAGGGAAGTAACTCAGCAACTATTTTTTTCTGTTGGAATCTTGGCATCTGTAACTGAAATTTAAAATAAAAATTTTTAAAAATATATTTTTAAAAAAATTGAGAAGAGTAAAAAAATTTTTTATAGCTAAACTTTATTTCAAGTTCATAAGTTGAACGTAACGTACTTACTCGGTGATCATCACATTAATGGTCACGTTCGGTGTGTTAAAAGTTTTTGTTTTTTAAAATCTGCATTTTTGCAGATTCAACTTTTGATTTTAATTATTTAACATGGCTTCTCACTGAACGATCTGACCAAACAACAAAAAATGTTTTCTATATTGAGTTATCCGTTCATCGGTACATAAACATATCATTTACAGTTAAACATCAATTTAAAAAAAAATCCCATAACTCGTTTTCTATTTATTAATAATTGTTTGATTTGGAAAACTTATCTTATCTCATCTTATCTGTTACAGACGCTCCTTCTATACAGAATATTATTGCGTCTTACGCTTATCCATGATTTGTGTCTAGTCTTTCATTTTTTTTTAAATGAGAGTTTTAAATGTTGAGAAAGTGTTGGTTTTCCTGGTTCCCTCAGGCAACCCAATCCACGTCCGACAACCTATTCCACGCCCCACAACCCATTCCAGGTCCGACAACCCATTCCACGTCTGACAACCCATTCCCCGTCGGAAAACCCACTCCCCTTCTGACAACCCATTCCACGTCCGACAACCCATTCCACGTCCGACAACCCATTCCACGCACCACAACCCATTCCAAGTGCGAATTTCCGGAGCGGTTGGTTCGATTGAATATTTTTTTTATTTATTCAGTTAAAAACGATGTTTTTTCAGCCTCCAGTCTGAACACTTTGAGACTTAGGCCAGTTCAAACGTGTTTGCCTCTGCAAAGTTGTTGACATACATAGTTAACTGTCTTAAATACAGACTTGAATACTTGCCCCCCACGTCCCCCCCAAAAAATGTTTTAAGGCAGTGCTTCTCAAACATTTTAGTCTGGCGGACCAGCAGGATTTTTTTCCATTGCTCCGGGGACCGATGCACTATAATTTTACCTGTACTGAAGTGGTAGTGAAATGTAAATTTAATTATTTAATATCATACATTGTATGTGCTTATTGTCGAAAAATTGACATATTACATAGGTTTAGTATTAATGGTTGCAAATGGAGGATTATCATTATATTTTGCTGTCATTTTTTAGATAACTTCTGCGAAACGGCTGCAGATGTCCCACGGACCGGCACCGGTTCGCGGACCACCACTTTGAAAAGCACTGTTTTATTGAATGGGAAGATATAAAGGAATGTATCAATTGATTTGCCTTTTTTCTCTGCACCGTCAGTTGCTGTTTTCTTCTCATGAGTCCCTCCGTGCCCACCACAGCAACCTCCTGTCTGGCCACAACCTGTGAGGCGAAACAAACTTTAAATGAGAGAAAGATTAGGAAAACCAGTAGGCTATCGCAAATATATTAAGGCTGCGGAAATTAACGATTAATTTCTTTTAAAAAATCAGATACCCCGCCCACAGAGATACTCCGCAAGGGGGCTGCGGGGTTTGTAAAATCTGGTATGACCCGCGGGGAATGTGCGTGAAAATACCGTAACTTAAAAGTGGATTGTCACTACGATTTAAAAAAAAATTTTAAGATATTTTTATTTTTATTATTATTATTATTTTAAATTGTGGCGGTTATTTCTATTTCTAGTTGAAAAAAATTGAGTTCACTAATTTTATTTTTTTAATTTTTAAAAATAATAAAAATAATAATAAAAATTGATGACTGTTTAGTCCGATAAAACTGTCTTGTCGTAGATGTAAAAAAAACAACAGCGTAATGGCCTATTTTTATTTATTATATTTTTAAAACGTATTTTGCACAAGTAACGTTGGTCGGTTTTACATTTAGCCCCAAGCTTAATTGAGTGCCACCTGACAAGAGAAATGGCATGTCGGCCCGGGAGGGGGGGATCATTTAAATTGTGCGTGGGGGCTGGCTGTATCGTACATGGAAAAGGGAATATTGGGGGAGAATGCTTTGCTCACCCCGAAGGGCACAATCCTAGCCACACCGCTACGAGTTACTTGTCCCTGGGATATTAAGAAAACGAAGAAGAAACATGAAGAACCCATAAGATAATATTACCATGAATACGTGTTGTTGTTGTTTTTTGTTGTTGTTGTTTTTTTTTGTGTGTGTGTCCAATAATAAAATAAATTGGAAAGTCATTTTATCAATGAAACAAAACTGCTGAGGTTCCACCTATGACATGTAATCATTTCAGCAGATTAACCGCAAACTCCCCAAACCAAACCAACGGCTTTAAACATAGATTAAATCAATTATTGCATATTAGGTCTACTTAAAAATAATATATATTTTATTTTTAAAAAGGGCGCTGAAGTCTACAAGAGTTCGTTAATACCCACAATAAAGTTAAGTGAATTTATTATTCAAGGAGCTTACACTATTTTTTGTGTTGTAACTTATACCAAATTTAGTAATTTAGCATTGATCGTTTTTTTTTGTTTTTTTGTTTGTTTGTTGTTGTTTTTTTTTCCACGTTACTAAGCGCGCATCTGTATTTTCTATTAATTTCCATCAGCAATTTCATTATTTAGTCAGCTAAATAAAGAGCAGTAAATTGCTATAATTTATTTATGAAGAACAATTGAAATTATACGCTCTTTATATTATAGCCATTTAACTTTTTTAAATTAAAAAAATGAATAAATTAAGGGTGTCTTTAATTGTGTTAGTGTATGTATCATAAAATAATATATACATCATAAAGTTAAAGTATAATTGCCAAATTTATAAAATGCACACTCCCACGACCCCTCCCCCCTCAGTAAACAGTTTTCAAATTGATCTACAATACCCTTATTTTATCAAATGAGTTAGCAACCACTTTTCAAGAATTCTGGTGCACACACAACAATGTGCCAGTTACCATTCATTTTCATAATGCCGTGTAATGTCTCAATTTGACACATTTCTGTGCTGTGAACCTAGCTTAAGTTTCGGATAAATAATATAGGACTAATTCGTGCCCCCCCCCCTCAATAATGGACTTTGCATGATACGCCTGGCTACTTGAAGGAGCACACAAGTCGTTATAAAAAATAAGTGAGAATCCCCGCGGAAAATGTGGCCAGTTAGACTAAGTGAGGTAATATTTCTTTTTAAACAAAAAACATTGTTAAGAATGCATTCACTTTATGTATTAACTTGTTATATTTGATCGGAAATGAAATCATTTCTGTAAAATATTTGATCTAGGGACTTCTTGGGTATTATTGTTTAAATTTAAAATAAGGATAGTAATTTTTAATTAAAGTTTTAAATTAAAATTTTATATTTTGACTTACTTTTTTTTCGCGTTATTGCCACGTAAGCACTTAAGTATTAGCATATGGGAGATTAAAATTGTAACATTTCTTTTATCGAAATACAAAACGTAACATCGTTGAATCGCTGGATTAAATGTTCTATACTCTGATATTGTTTTCAACGTTCAAAGATATACACATAGATAGTACAAATACATTGTTGTTTTCATTTTAAAAATGTTCAAATTAAAATTCTACTATTTATGAATTCATAATTTACTCCACTCATTGTTAATATAATTTAAACTAATGTATATTATTTATAGTATAGTGCAATGATACGCATACGTGAATTGCAATATTTTGGCTTACTTTTTTCGCGTTATTGCCACGTAAGCACTTAAGTATTAGCATATGGGAGATTAAAATTTAACATTTCTTTTATCGAAATACAAAACGTAACTCATCGCTGGATTAAATGTTCAATACTCTGATATTGCTTTCAAAGTTCAAAGATATACACATAGATAGTACAAATACATTGTTGTTTTCATTTTAAAAATGTTCAAATTAAAATCCTACACTTTACGAATTCATAATTTACTCCACTCATTGTTAATATAATTTAAACTAACGTATATTATTTATAGTATAGTGCAATGATACGCATACGTGGATTATAATAACTTACGCACTTAAGTTAATCTCATTAAGTGGGCTTAACAAAACGTTACCTTCTCTTCCTGACATGATGTGGTCTACTAAAATAATGCGTCCGTATAGCAAAAGGCAATTGCCTTATATTAAACCCGTAGACAAAAATCGATCATTGGGGCTGGGGTCAGCATCTGTTTACAGTTTTTTTCTTTTAAACCAGGTCAACGTCGTCTGCTTACTTGTAATCGAATACGGGCAACTTGGTACATCTAATCTTGCACCACTTGAGCAATAATAATAAATATATTGCTTCTGTGAATCCTAAATGCTCAGTAAAATTAATAAAAATTCAAGCATAAAAACGGCGTTTACTTTTAAATTATGTAGAATCTTACAAAGGGGCCGCCCATAAATGACGTCACGCTCCTAGGGGGGAGGGGGTCACACTTTTGTGACTATGCGTGACGAGGGGGAGGGAGGGGGGGTTGAAGAAATGTGACGTCACATCAAAAGTGTAACTTTAAATAAAACTTCCACTGAAATATTTGGGGGCTTACAATTTATTTAATTACCTTTTTTTAAAATCAGGGCTTCTCAATGTGCCGGTCGGTAGGCCATCAGACGCTGGTTGGCGTGAGCTATCAAGAGACGAAAATTAAATCTAACTATATTCCTTAAGTTTGAGAACTCACAAGATAACGTATGAAATTGTTACACTGTGTCGTTTGATGTTGACATCAAAGCATTTGTGATGTAACCGCAGCTCCGTCGGCGAACTTTTTTGCCCTTTACCCCAAAATATACAAGTGCATGTGTGCGTTACAACCAACCCCCAGACTATATGAACTGCTCACATTACTCAGGGAGATTTAGAATTTAGGGGATCGTTGTTAGCCAAAAAAAAAGCTAATTGTGAGTTTTACAAGCATGACAAGTGTGTAAAAATGATCTAAATAGGATTATGTGTAGATATTTTAAGTCAAAACGACACGGACTGTCCTTTTTTTTTAAAAAAAAAGTGTGTGGGGGGAATCTATTTCATAGAATTATAAACGTTTTAAGTTTGATATAATTGTTCGGTTGGTTTTTGGTCAAACTCGCCTGGCCATTCTAGTTCTAGATATAATGATAAATGAGCCCATTTAAAAGTTTTCAAGTATTCATTAACTTTATTTAATGCATCAAATTCTTGACATGGCAATTCGAGAGGAGCACAAAACAACTTTTCTTCTTGGCTCAGTTTTTAAGGCATTAATTTTAAATATCACAGAAAGGATACTTGATACAGTCAAGTCATGTGGATTAAGATTATTGTCACGCGTCAAAATAATAATTTAAAATATTTTTTTTTCTAAACAAAGACGTTAACCATGATGATTAATAGTCAATGTTTAATTTGTATTCATTAAAATAAAATATAATCTAAGGATGTTAACACGGTTCGTTTTTTGAAGGCCGGCTAAACGTTTTGAAAAAAATGCTTCACGCGGGTTACGATATTACAATGTAGACCTTCACTAAATAAATACTTAAATGACAATAAAAGTGATTTGAAACATACTTATTTTCAAATAGAAAATAAGTTGTTTTTTTTGGAGGGGGGGGGGTCAAAGCTTTGTGACGTATTTTTAGAGGGGGGGTCTAACTTTTAAAAAATCGGCCAAAATCGCGTGACGTCATTTATGGACGGCCCCTAAGTTATAAGAACATCTTAATTAGACCGTAGTTTAGTTTATCTTACTACAACTAATAATTATCAAATAAAATAACTTTAGGGAATTTGAAGTATTTAGCGTCTTTTTACAAGTTAATTTTTGTCACCACCACCCACCCCACCCCCTGAAAAAAATGGCACTACCTTATAACAGAAAAGAGCGCCGAATCTTTTTATATTTAAATGTCTCTAAAAAGTGTTGTTTTATTAATTCAAACGGACACACTTTGGTTTTACGGTACTGGTTATTGAAAATGTGTTGATCAAATCTTTACAGATTTGATTTCTACTAATGTAACTTAATTTAAGCAGCTAATTACTAAATAATTACTTGTAATGCCTTTCTTATAATAATTATAATTAGCAAAGTTATTGACTAAAATTAATAGCTTACCTCCTTTTTTAGGCTACTTGACATTTTAATATATTATATATAGGGGCCATCCATAAAGTATGTCACGCTCCAGAGGGGGTGTAAGAAAGTGCGACAGGGGGGTACAGCCATGTGTGACGTCACGCTGTTTTATATTACATGTAAATTGTGATTATTTTGTTTAAAAAAAAACATTTTGGTTCGAATGTGTGACGTACTTGTTCCGAGATGTGTGACAGGGGGGAGTTAAAAAAATAGCGTGACGTACTTTATGGACGGCCCCATATATCATAATTTAATTGCATCCATTATGAATATGTAAATGCTAGTAGTAGAATTTGTAGAGTGACAGCTCTTTATAAATAATTACGTTACATATTGAGAATGAATAGTCAGTTGACTATTTTTGAAATTTAGGGTGTGAAACAGCTTACCATTTATCAATGTACTGTGCGTTTTTAAAATGCTAAATTTAGTTTATTTGGAAGCCTAGTTAAATTTTTAACTCATTAAGGTAATTCATGATTTTCGAAATGTCATTGGAACTCCTGGGTGAAATTATAGCTAGTGATCCCTTGTACTTGTAGTGGTAATAATACCTTAGCATGAACCAGCAGTTATGTGATATTAAAAATGTCCACAAGTGCAAACAGCATTGCTTAAGTATCAGCTGGGCTTGCATTTCTGTACAAACTGATAATGTTAGAACTACATGTATTACTATTACATTATTTTAGCCAGTAATCTTGATGCTTAGGCATACTTACATTTAGAATACCTGGCTGAATACTGGCTAAGTATTAAATAGATGGTACCACTGGTGAACATCTAATGCCTAATACAAGAACCACTAACTATCAAACATAAGTTGATATCACACATGAGCTGAGTAAGGCATTCTTGAAGGTATTATGGCTATATTTGTGCAGTAGAATTTAGGTAACAATGATGACATGCTAATGCTAGGCAACTTCACTGAAAAAACATCAAACAGTACAATACGACACTTGCATTCAATAAAACATGAAAAGAATTACATTACAACATCATTTAATGTCAATCATTAAAAAAAAAGTTTTAAAAAATTAAATTAATGTGCTGACGGCACAACATCGATCGAGGTAAAGCAGTGTCAGCATTCGATCAATGACCATGGACGCAACTGACTATGAACAGGATGAGGGATGAAGATGAAGTGTCCATTAGGGGCGTCTAGTTATTTCTTGGAGTCCTTTTTGGCACCTGCAATCAAATAAAAAAAGTTAAAGAAAATTGCAATATTTAATTAAAATGTTACCAAGGAGCCCAAAATCTGTGGATTCAAATAAAGTCATTAGCATGTTGAAAGGATGCCTATAATAAAATTAATTGAAATATAATTTATCATTAGTTGCAGTTATTTATATTTTATTACCTACCTTTCTCTCCAGCTTTGGAGCCCTCAGTTTTCTTGTCATCTTTCTTGGGCTGAGACCCCTTCTTGTTTCCTGATGAAAGAAGAATAGTTTGACTAAAACATTCATAAAATAAAAATGTCTAAAGCAAAGAGAATGGTGCGCTCATTGTTATGGCAGAGTGAGGCGTACATTCGGGAATGAAATGTTCTATTTTTACACTTGAAAAGGGAATAAGTGCAAATTATTTTATCCATAAACGTAATTAATAATTAAGTTTGTAGTTTTAAGGTCTGGGTTAGGTCTAGTTGTCTATTTTTAAAATTAAAATAGAGAAAAACTAATATAGCCGCCAAAAATACCATATCATATATGGCATATATGGAGTGCACAGTTCTCTTTGCTTTTTATCTTTACATAAAAACTTAATTCTTACCTTCAACCTGACTTTCAAATCAAACATTTCATATTTGACAAGTCTAAAGTACTATAACTTGAAATACTTATTTAGCAGGCCTTAGTTCATATTAAGGCCTACGCCAACATCCATAAGCACTTACTGTAAAATTAGTGTTAACAGTGGCAAAGGGTAGGTTTTGATAATTACAAAAGTTATCACTAAGATAGTCAATAGGGCAAATCATTTGTATTTCAACCCTTTTTAAACTTCAAGTTCAAGTGAACCAGAAGAGGGTTATACAAGTTATAACTAACCTGCATTTTAGATTTTGATATGAAACTGATGCTGAACAATCAGGATTGATAACTAAAATGACTTTATAATCACAATCTCATACAAATTGCTTTGGCCTTGGCTATTGGGTGAAATAATTATTTTATTCTAAAAGGGGGAGGGGGGCTACATTGAACATTGATATTTTCGGACGTTGTAAAGTTGGCTTTAACAAACTACAAAGGCAATCTTGGCCATTATCATTATGACCTATTGAGCGGCATTTAAATATAGGGCTGTAATTGTAATTTATTCACAAATGGATCATAGTACGATAATTCATCAAGTAGAAACATCGCAGAGCAGTATAATTGAACTTGAAACTTGATGCATCAATACTCTTACTCAATTACTACCTGGCAGACGAGATGCGCGCTTCTCTACCGATGCACGCATCTCAATTTAATCAAAAGCAGAGATACGCGCAATATTAACATTGCATGCGTTTAATTAATATATAAACCACCTACCGTCTTTACCAGACATTTTGCAATTTAATTAGAGAACTTGAATTGAACACTTTTACTTCGCTTTACTTTATTGTGAGCAGAAATTAGTGCGGCGGCTGGGTCTTCAGCTTTTATAGTCGGCGAGCCCGAGCCTTGTTCCAGTTAATCGATTAGAACAATCTGGAATATTGCAAACTGAGTATTTTGATATCAAGAATTTTACTATTTCTAAGTCATTTTATATCAACAGTGATATTTATGTATTTATAAATCTAACAAATTAAATATAAAAGCTTTGCTAATTTTATTTATGATTTGAAATGTACATTTTAAACGTGTTTATAATTTAAAGAATCGAAAACATTTATAGAAATCGAATATGTAATATGCATAAATTTTTTCGACTACAGCCGCTATACGCTAATAAACCCGTCCAAAACCGGTTTAAGGCAGTCAATACGAATTGTGAGTCGCAGTGTCCAGATTTAGCAGTAGATGAATATTTACAACAACAAAAAAATAATAAAACGTGGCATTTTAAAATATTTTGTTCTTAAATCTCATGCTAACAAATCTAAACATGGATGGTACTATAATTTTTCCAATTAAGATGAATATATATTTATATATTTCTGATTTCATTCAATAATTTTAATATATTTTAACACCTGGCGATTTGTGCATTGTTATTATCGGTGACTTATGTTTCATGGCTCTATCTTATCTATCCATTACAGACGCTTCTTCTATACAGAAGATTATTGCATCATACGCTTATCCATATGTATTCGTATGTATAGTCTTGCATTTTTATTACAGTTTTAAACGTTGAAAGTATGTTGGTTTTCCTTGATTGTTTAAGCAAACGATTCCACTCCCAAATTCCATGCGGGAAGAACAAGAATTTGTATGTGTTCGTTCTTGCGTAGGCAATAAGAAAAGCGTTTTTATCCTTATGTTTATATGAGAGTTGTATTTGATTATATTTTAATGTATTTCCAGGTTAGAATTAATTGCCTTATGTATTATTCCTACTTTGCTTGTCTATCTTTAGTGTTTCTAGGTTTAATAATCTAACTAATGAAGTTGCTCTTGTCAATTTTGAATATTCTCCAGCAATAAAATCCGGCAGCTCGCTCTTTTTTTTAAAATTTCTTGTTATTTATTGATGGAATGTTTTTGGAATGCAGGCAACATTAGTTTATCCGGGGCTATATAAAATGTTCACATTAATGTTAGAGATATTTTCTTACATTTTATTGGACAAAATGATACATCTATAATATATAAGACTAAGATAAGACAAAACCATGGATACGCGTAGGGCGCAAACATCTTATATATAGAACGAGCGTATGTAATATATAAATCATATATAATTTACAATTGTTTTTAAGGTTTATGATTTAAAGAAGAGCTAACTTCTATTTAGTAACTGCAGACTCGACTCCATACTTATATTTTAAATTAGCATCAATAAACGTGCTTTTTTTTCAGTTTGTTTTTAATCAAAGTGCTATAAGGCGCATATTAAAAGATGTAAATGTAAGCTTAATTTTTTACTGCAAACCTCATTTGTAGATACTAAAATCCATTATACATTTTTTCCAAAAGAGTTTCTTTTTTTTTAAAGCTAAGCGTGATTAGGTTAAATCTCTAAAAGAGAAAAAGCTCTGTTAAATAATTTAAAGTTGGTTAGGGGACGTGTGCATTTAAAATTATAAATAAATGTTTTCAATTAATGAAAACAGAGGGAGCGAACTAATGCTCCATATTCCCTTAAACTTAAATTTGGTAGTTTCCCCATTTTTATCTTAAACTGAAACAACATACAAATCTGGGAAAACGGTTAGAAAATAATATTTATATCCTGAAAATAAATGATTGTAAACACATCTTCTTATAAAAAGATTAAAATAGTTATAGAAGAGAAATATTTTAATGTACATTATCATTACCCTAAATAATTACATAACACAGTGTCCATTGACTTTGATTTAATCTAAACCTAGAAAAATAAAAAAATAAAAGTAATTATAATTATTTAATTTATTATATCATGATTATTATTAAATTAATAGCATAATTTTGTAATAAGATAAGCCCTCTTTCAAACAATGAATATGAATCAATGGCCAAAAGTTTGTTTCAATAGTTTCATTATTAATTTTTAGTTTTAGAGTTCATGATTCATTAGATATTACCAGATATTAATACTATTATGTCAAATGATATCATGAAAAGTAGCAAGCTCTTTTAATTAACTTTTATTATTTCATATCAATTGTCTATATCAAAATAACAAGTAAATATTATTGAGTTGTTATCGTGGTTGATCAATCACATTTTTTTTATTTTATGACTATGCCCCGCGATTATATGACATGTTATTAAATGTAAGGCACTATAATATCACTATTATTACTATACTATACTATAACTATAGTACTAGCGGCTAGCGTCATAAAAAACTTAGTATAATAAATTAATACTATAATTTAAATAAGTCTAAGTCTAAAGGGCCGTTCACATATTATTATTATACAACGCAAAAATGTCAAGTTTTTACCTTCCCGTTCCCCTCTCCCTCATTTAACATTATGATGTAACTGTAAGTAACACTAGTGTGAAGCCCCAAGCCCGATATAATGAATCAATTATAAATATAATGACAAAAATAACAAGTTAAAGTTTACATCCACCCCCTTCCCCCTTCGGCATTATATTTATATAATATAATATTAATGTGAACTAAGGCTTAGGGACCTTAGACTAGTATTACTAAGACTAAGCTAAGAAGAGTAACAATGAGGATTTTTTTGTTTTTTTTAAACTTATCATCGATTGTAGTACATGTATATAGTATATAGTGAGAGGAAACAATGCTAGAATCCATGCCATGGCAGTAACTAGTAATAGTTGTACCAGTACTACATTACTAGTACTTCTGGTACTACAATCTACATCTATTATTTTATTATGGATGTAGAGTTAGCTGTAGTCACTGTAGACTGTAGTCTGTAGTATGTGATTGTAGGCTATGTGATGTGCTGCCATGTTACACTTTCTCTATATACTATATAGTAGATTATATACTATTTATATTATCCATGAAAATACAGCACTTACCCTAAATGGGCCACTGATTAAAAGTCAAACGTTCAGATATTAAATCAATATAGTATTGCTGTATTAAATGACATTAAAATAAAAATGAAACTGCATAGACCATGAAAATGTAGCAAATGGGATAAGGTCTCAACTAGATATACTATGACATAGTCATAGTATTAATAGCATATCTAGTTGAGAGCTTATCCCATTAGCTAATTTTTTTTAGCTAGCCCCTTACATGTATACCTTACACTTATATTAAATTTAGTTGAGACTTGCATTATTAATATATTATTTAATTCCAGATATGTGATTACAAAAAAAATTAAAAAAATTTAATACACTATGGTATATAACTGTTAGCCATTTATATCTGGATTTCTTCCCCTCTGCAGAATGAAGTTATTCTTCATCTGTGATACTGTCTAAGTCCAGAATTTTTTGAATTTTTTAAAATTGATATCGACGGCCACTATCAGTCTGGCGCCTTTGCAGATTGTTGACAGTTGCCAGAATTTTCAATGCCAGATTTAATGCCATTTACTTGAGGAACTCTGCACCTCAAGCTTGGGAATAATGCTGTTTACCCTCTGGTCCTCTCACAAAGTTTACCAAAAATGTGAGTATGCCTTTATATAATGCTGTTTACCCTCTGATCCTCTCACAAAGTTTACTAAAAATGTGAGTATGCCTTTATATAAAATACAGGATGAGATTAAGGTTGATGTTTTTATCCTGCTTGTACTTATTGTCATGCCTCATTTCTTTAAAACTGACCTGTCCAGTTTTATATTCAGTAAATTTTCATAAAATGCAATATTCACTCCTCTTAATTAAGTAAAATTAAAATGGTTATATAATTACCTTAATAGTCCGTTTTTAAATTAATTTTTTTGAACTTGTAATAACTTGACTTAATAACTTTCATTACTTCATTACTGTTCTGATTTTCTTTGTTATTGAGAAGTACTGGGGGGGGGGAGGGGGGATTCTACCCTAGTTGCTTAGTTAATGATTTTCTTAGAATATAAACTAGATAAAGAATTTTCAACTGCAGGAACTGGAATTAACTTGACATAACCATTATTCAATGTTTGCATTTACTTCATCTTTAGATTTACTTTGATAGCTCAAGCTGAACAACTAGAAGCAACTCAAAAAATGAATGAATGCAATAGGGTAATGCTTTCATGGCTCCCCAAGAAGAGACCCCACTGATGCTCCACAAGTATGTAGAGATAGAACTGTTCAAGCGGAATTCACTGAACCAGTGTCAACTGATAATGGTAATATTTTTTGAAGTTGCCTTTAAAAATTTTGAAGCATCATGAAAGTTAAAATATCAATATATGAAGACTAGTTGTACAAATATCAATATATGAAGACTAGTTGTACAAATATCAATATATGAAGACTAGTTGTACAAATATCAATATATGAAGACTAGTTGTAAAAATCAGTCAATAATTACTATAAATCAGATTGTGATAACATCAGCAATGATGCATGTGATTGGAATTGTCTTGATAGAACCATACAATCATTTTTACTTACCTACAACTGGAAAGCCCCAGTTTAGGAAACTGAAATATAGTTGGTTATTTTCTTATTACATTGGTGTTGGTTTGGGGGCGGGAGTGGGATGGGTTTGAAGAGTGATTCTGGATCAATTATTTAAATTTAAACAATTATATTATTTCATTTATGACTTTCAGCTTCTTAAGGTTTGTAAAATTATGAGTTTGTTGTCAAGTTCTACTCCTTCATTGTTTTCAGTTTATGCATGAAAACATGACCAGGAGCAGTCACAGCATGTCAATAGACCCAAGAAGGACACAGAATTAATAAAGAATGGAACGTCCCAACAGATACGTGAGCCTTGTGTCAGACATTGCCATTGGCTGGAGAGAAGCCTCAAATGTGAGCCTTGTGTCAGACATTGCCATTGGCTGGAGAGAATGGAACATCCCAACAGATACGTGAGCCTTGTGTCAGACATTGCCATTGGCTGGAGAGAATGGAACATCCCAACAGATACGTGAGCCTTGTGTCAGACATTGCCATTGGCTGGAGAGAATGGAACATCCCAACAGATACGTGAGCCTTGTGTCAGACATTGCCATTGGCTGGAGAGAATGGAACATCCCAACAGATACGTGAGCCTTGTGTCAGACATTGCCATTGGCTGGAGAGAATGGAACATCCCAACAGATACGTGAGCCTTGTGTCAGACATTGCCATTGGCTGGAGAGAATGGAACATCCCAACAGATACGTGAGCCTTGTGTCAGACATTGCCATTGGCTGGAGAGAAAGGAACATCCCAACATATACGTGAGCCTTGTGTCAGACATTGCCATTGGCTGGAGAGAAGCCTCAAATGTGAGCCTTGTGTCAGACATTGCCATTGGCTGGAGAGAAGCCTCAAATATGAGCCTTGTGTCAGACATTGCCATTGGCTGGAGAGAAGTCTCATTCTGCAGGCAGGTGGCACACTGACATTTTTACCAATCTTGAAAGTGATGTAGCTGCTTACTCACCAAGTGACTTTTCTCTATAACCTGAAAAGAATCTTCCCTTCTTGTACTCTTTTTTTTCTAATCCCAAGTACCTATTTTATGTTATTGTACTGATGAAGGCATTAGCCGAAACGTCTATTGTCGTTTTAGTTTAAAATAAAGCTCAAATTTATTGTTTTGATTACACAATTTGTTTGTGTATTTTGTATCTTGTACTCTGAAGGCTGGACAAGCAATGCCATCTCCATAAATGAGCCTTAAAACACTTTATGTCAACTTTAAAATTAAATGCTGATGTATTTGATTTCTTAGCTGATTCCTTACAAGTTTTTAAATTGACTATTTAAAAAAAAGTTTTATAATTTATAATATTTGTTTCCCTCAAAATAATACTCTCTGAGTTTGACTAACTTTGAGCCACCTTTTAAAAATAATAAATTTATTACCTTCAAAATATAATTTTTAATTTCTGTTATTTGTTTATCATATACAATGGTAGTAGAATTAGACAATTGATAGTACTAGTGTTCAAGATTTATAAGTATATTTTTACAAGTTTTATCCTTTTGCATTTAAAGGCCTACTTCTTAGAAATATGTTAGCCTTGAACTTGAACAACACAGGAACAGGATGGGTAACTCCTACCTCAAATCATTGAACTTGGAATCAGTCCTAGAAGTAGTTGGTTATTTGTAGTATGAGTGGGAAGAACTGAAAAAATATCTGCAGGCCTATGCATTCCCATTCAATTTAAAACAGAATTACTCACTAATAATTTTATAACAATTATTTCGGATTATGTGCCTTCAGAGGATTTATTAAGAAGTCCATCTGAGTCTGAGCTTCTCAAAATGATGGCCTGTGCAAGATCCCAGGCACAAAAAAAAAGGTGGTCGAGTGGCAGCGCGCTGGATTGGCGTACCGATGGTCACGGGTTCGAATCCATGTGAAGGCAAGGATTTGTTACCGGGGCCTAGGGCGTCCCTGAGTCACCCAGCTCCGAACGTCTACCTAACACTAGTTAAGCGGCTGGGTATGCGTGGAACCCACAAAGCTGTGGCCTGTGAACGCTGCATCACTTGCCAACAGATCATCTGTCATGGTCTGTGGACGCAATTATCTTCTGCATAGAAGGAGTGTCTGTATAGATAAGATAGATAAGTAGACTGATTGGAAAAAAATAGTGCTAAAAAAGTATGCCATTAGTTAATAAATTACTTCCGGCCAGTTGAATTAAAAAGTTTAAGAAACTTAATAAACTGAGAGCTGATATAATTGATACTGTCATAGTAAAGACATTAGGGTACTACATGTAATAGTTAAGCATTTGAATTCAAAGGCCTACTCTGTGGACCTATACTATATTGTCCAATGAAACTCAAAGACAGTAGCCAGATTCAAATTATGGTCTTCTAAACATGGTCGGTACCCCAGGTGGATGGGACCCTCTAACCTAATCACCAGCACCCTGTGTGGATGGAACCCTCTGACCTTACCAGCAGCACCCTGGGTGGATGGAACCCTCTAACCTTACCACCAGCACCCTGGGTGGATGTAACCCTCTGGCCTTACCAGCAGCACCCTGGATGGATGGAACCCTCTAACCTTAACACCAGCACCCTGGGTGGATGGAACCCTCTGGCCTTACCAGCAGCACCCTGGATGGATGGAACCCTCTGACCTTACCAGCAGCACCCTGGGTGGATGGAACCCTCTGACCTTACCAGCAGCACCCTGGGTGGATGGAACCCTCTGACCTTACCACCAGCACCCTGGGTGGATGGAACCCTCCGACCTTACCAGCAGCACCCTGGGTGGATGGGACCCTCTGATTACTAACTAAACTAAGAGAGAGATATCTTATCTATTACAGACGCTACTTCTGTACAGAAGATTATTGCGTCCCTGAGAAGGATACCATCTTGTCCAACTAAAGCAAAATATAATAAAATATGAGGTTGTGGTACCATCCAAGCCTCCATGAGATGGTGGTACCATCCTGGCCTCCATGAGATGGTAGTACCATCCTAGCCTCCATGAGATGGTGGTACCATCCTAGCCTCCATGAGATGGTGGTACCATCCTAGCCTCCATGAGATGGTGGTACCATCCTAGCCTCCATGAGATGGTGGTACCATCCTAGCCTCCATGAGATGGTGGTACCATCCTAGCCTCCATTAGGTTGTGGTACCTTGCTAGCCTCCATGAGATGGTGGTACCATCCTAGCCTCCATGAGATGGTGGTACCATCCTGGCCTCCATGAGATTGTGGTACCTTGCTGGCCTCCATGAGATGGTAGTACCATCCTAGCCTCCATGGGATTGTGGTACCATCCTGACCTCCTTGAGATGGTGTTACCATCCTAGCCTCAATAACTTAATGATAATGCCAATGTCTTCGCGTGTTTCAGTAAAGTTTGTTAAAATTCATCACAGTAAGTAGATTCTATTACATGAGTTAGAAATGACACCCCCCCCACACCACACACACACACACACTCTCTCCAACGCACACATTCACAAACTCTGAGCACGCAGTATCATCACCCAGTCGGCATTTTGAAATTGAACATAACTTGTCAACACAATGTGCCGTGATCTCGAACTGTGTCATTTGCATCTTGCCAAGTTACTAAGACGAACGCTTCCATAAAAATAAAATTACCAGCGAGAACATTTTTATTTTCAAAACTTTACAGCTTCATTTCATATTTCATTTCACATTATTTACTAGTACTAGTTAACTTTCGTTCTTCTTCTTCTTATTTTTTTAAAAATCCTCTTTATTAACTCGTGGTGTCTGGTTGGTTGATTGTTTGCTTGTTTGTCTAAAAAACTTTTGATCGATTTTTAACCCACTTCCTCGTAAGCTAGCAAGCTGAAATTTTGCAGGCAGACTCTTGCCGATGATAAAAACGATGTTTCAAAATTTCAGATCGATCACATGTACTGTGATTAAATTATTGAATTTTAAGTTTATTTTATTTATCTCTATGTATCATGTTAAATTTTTGAGATAGAGTGTCGCGGTGCGTATTATATTGAACAACCTTTCCTGTCGCGCAATAAGGTGCGTATTTTATTGACAACACTTTTTATAAACATATTCCTGATCAGTGCGCATTATATTTAACATGTTTTACGACACAATTACAATTTTGTATTTTTGGATGGTCTTGCGCTGCGTATTATAATGAACATTCTTTTAGTTATGTCTCGTACATAAAGGATTTATAGTTATAGTAAATAAACTTGTTTTTTTACTTTTTAAAAAATAAATTTAATTATTAGATTCAGATACAGCTTAAAAAAATTAAAGTAAACAAAGACAATTTCTACAATTTCACCATATGCAGTGAAACTCACTGCAGCAATTACAAATAAATATTTTGATACACTCAGAAATGGTTCCCTCCAATGTTCCCTCTCAGGCTCATTGGTCAGTGTACAAAGTTGAAAGAAAAACAAACAAACAAAAACTGTTACAAGTTGCACTGCATGTTTTTTGTGTGCTGAATTTTTACAGGCCACAAGCACAGGTATTATATTATCCTAGTCAAAATTTGCTGCGCGGTAATTATAGTCGGCTGCGTGACGTCCGTCAGATATCTGCGCGGACGCGCAACTTAAAAGGAACATTGGTTCCTACCATTGGCCCCGTCCATTTATGTGCCCTGGGAAGTGACGAAATATCTTATCTGTTACATACTCTCCTTCTGAGCCGTCCTGAAATGACGTCACGCGATTTTGGCCGATTTTTCACCTCGCCCCTCATCGTCACAAGTTGGCACAAAAAGTTAGAACCCCCCCCAATGCAGAGGCGGCGTTAGTTACGCGCTAGGCCTGCATGGTGACCCCACCCCACCATCTAGATTAGATCAATTCTTGCGCAAACTCAGTAGTGCAATATCTGCCTGCTTTTTTGTTACTAAAATATAGTCTCAAGTATGAAACGCGGGGCCCCCCTAAGCGTGGTGCCTGGTGCGATTGCCCCTGCTTCCACCCCCAAAAGCCGCTCCTGCCAAAATGACGTCACAAATCTTTGCACCCCCCCTAAAAGCCGTATTTCCTATTAGAAAATGAGCATGTTTCAAATCACTTTTTTTTATCATTTAAGTATTTATTTATTGTAAAGCTGCACTCCAATATCGTAACAAGCTTGAAGCCACGTAAAACGTCTTTAAATAGATTTGTAAACAATCAAATATTTAAGTGGAACTTTTCTTTAAAGTTGGGCGTTTTGGTGTGACGTCACAGTTCTACTCCCCTCGTCAAAAATTGTTTACTCCCCCTCCACCCATAGGTGCGTGACGTCATTTATGGACGGTACCTCTATATAGAAGATGACTGCGTCCTACGCTTATCACTGGCATATCAGGGTATCTGGGTCACTGCCGGATTCAGCCCCGATACTGACCTTGATTTCCAGCATTTGTTTCCTATCGATTATCTTCCCTTATTTCATTCAATCGCGATTGGTTATTGATCAATGAACTGTTATGGCCGAGTTTTCGTCGCGCGTCACTTAATCCGAGTGCCGTGCACTTTAAGAACATGCCAACGCTTGTAAGTTTCACTTGACTTTACTTGAAGCAGTGTGTCGACCTGTGCTATGTGTTAGGGACCTGATGAGGATTAAATGATAAATTCAGATTTTCTTTGAAATTTGTTAGAAAACTGATGGATTACTGGATAACTCAAGCTTCAATGTGCCTGTGCTACTGGATACATGTTAGGGAACTGATGGATTAATTGATAAATTAAAATTCACTTTGAATTTTTTTTTATTTATAAAACCTATGTATGAATTGATAAATTGCGTTCGCTGTGCTATGTGTTAGGAAACTGATGGGGTTTAAATGATAAATTAAGATTCACTGTGCATTTTGTAATAATAAAGCGTATGGATTAATTGATAATTTAAGGTTTACTGTATTATTTGACATACAAACGATAATGAATTGTTCATATGCGTTGTTCACCATGCTATGTGCTAGGAGGCAACTGTTGTGGGTTTTTTTTGGTGTGTGTTTTTTTTTAACAGATATAATTTATTGGTTATCTGCCGTATTGTTCAGTCAAATGATAAAGTTCACAATTTCCTGTGATTTACTTTTATTTGATGCTGGTGGTTGTTTAAACTGACCACTACGTTAATTCGTCACTTTTTTAAACTCTCAAAGTTAAACCAATAATTACATACAACAACAACAGCAACAAAAACATCTTATTCTGAATTTAAAATCTTATTTTTAAACACGATTATAAATCCCGAAGAATTTTAAAAGTAAAAAAAACTCGTCTTCATCTCAAACTATAATATATTGTGTTTTTTTTCTCTTTCTTCCAAGTTCTAAAACGTTTTTGCGGATCAAACTCATTTACATGAAATTTATTATTAATTATCTTTTAATTCTTAATAATATTCTTTTATTCTGTTTTTTTTACCCTGTGGAGGGGTGGGGGTTAGGTGTGACGGTTTTGGTCTTATACTTTTCATTTCATTTTAATATAATTTAAATACATGCCAAAACATTCAGTTAAAAACCCAGCGTGAAGAGACCCGGGACCGTTGTCCCATCTCTTAGTCATAGCAGTGGTCAGTGACACAAGAGAATTTTTAATTTTAAAACTTAGGCCCCACTAGTGAAGAAATCAAAAAAATTTTTAAATTCCTAGTCGTAAACAGACTAAAGTGTTATCGAATCTACTCACAATAAGTCATTTGAATTAAATTATTCAGCGTCAAATATTGTTGGCTAGAACAGTAACATAATTAGTACGTTTAAATGTACACAGCGGGTAAATTAAGAAGGGTGGGGAGGGGGGATGACTCTGTATAGAGGGGAGAGAACACGTAACTAAACTCTTCTTATATTGACATGTCGACATTCACAGTGACAGGCGGAGCAGAGAGATATAAATATACAACAATAACTTCAGATGGCGTTATTGCGAGGCAAAACTAAAGAAGGTAAACTGCATTCAAATTCTTGAACAAAATTTATAGCGCCATGTTTTTTTTTACCCCCCCCCCACCCCCTTAGGCCAATTTGGGCCTCGTTTACCTGATTTCAAACATACAATCTACATCTGTTATAACAGTTTTCATGTTTGAGTTAGTTTCTGTGGCTATCCACTTAGTACCCCCCCCCGACACACACACGTTTCCCCACGACCACGAACTGTGAGTTTTATATTATCACCCCCGCCCCCGGTCCCCTCACTATAACAATGAAGCACAATTGACAAAATGTGGCATAGGCAACGGGAATAGCATAATATTAGAACCATTGGCGTAGTCAAACGGGAGGAAAAAAAGTCAAACGACAGTTTAATGTATTGAAAATCAATAAATATTACCATACTACCAGAGGCGTCCCTAGGGTAGGTGTCACCCAGTGCGGTGGCTCATGTTGTCATCCCTTCACAACTTACCCCATAGACCTCCTCCGAGTCTGCCACTGCCAAATAACGCGAAAAAAATTGATTTTTTTTTACATTTTGGCGTCAACCTTTGTGATGGTGTCACCCGGTCCGCAACCCCCCCCCCAACCCAAGCGTGACGTCTCTGCATACTACTCCCACTACTTGTTCTGAATATTATCTTGGAATAATCTGGCGCACGTATTATGTGGATGACCCCTTGCAATGCATCACGGTATATGGTATGCTTTGTTGTTTATTTTTCGATTGATGATATTTTCTGTGGTTTGAACAACTACTAAATAACAATCCCTTTTTAAAAAAAAATTACTTATTACGTGACCTGTCCTAGTGTTGTTTTTTTTGTTAAAGTGCGATCTATTCTAAAGATTCGATCTATTCTATTTTAAACATTCGTTCTATTCTATTTTAAACATTCGATCTATTCTATTTTAAACATTCGATCTATTCTATTTTAAACATTCGATCTATTCTAAAGAGTCGATCTATTCTATTTTAAACAGTAGATCTATTCTATTTTAAACAGTCGATCTGTTCCGATCTCCGAACACGTGTGAAATATTATGGGAATCAGCTGCCAACAATGTTAATATTTTGACAGTCGTGAGTGCCCCGTCATTGAAGGTCTTGAAAGTTGGGCCAAAACAAAGCGGCAGTGACGAGCAGGGGCCATGGTGGGAATTCGTCGCTTATGGTCTTGGGACCATTTGTTACCCTTTCCTTTGCCATCATTAAACACTGCTCACAGTCATTCGTGTCTTTGAATCCCGATTTATATGGTCACATCTAGCTTTCCCCATTAATTTACGTAGATATCAATATTTACAAAATACAATTAAAAAAATATATTTAAAAAAAAATACATGTTTAGTTTTTGAGTTTAAAGACTACACGAAATAAAGCCCCAATTAAAAATAGTAATATTTGCTCATGGCACAGCCACTTTGACACTACAATGGCGTCAATCCCTCCCCCCCCCAACACTTTTTTCTGCTAGGAACTCATCTAATAACGGACAAAAACACAGTAGCATCTCAATTTTGCTCACCGTGACTAGGGGGCCGTCCATAAGTGAGGTCACGCATCTAGGTTTGGGGGGGAGGGGGTCACACTTTTGTGACTATGTGTGACGAGGGGGAGGGAATGTTAAAATACCAGTACGGCTTTTATGGAGGAGGGGGGGGGAAGCTTTGTGACGTCATATTGGAGGGGGGTATCACTTTTTGTGACAACGTGTGACGACGAAAAAAGGGGGGGGGGAAATCGGCCAAAATCGTGTGACGCCATTTATGGATGGCTCCTACAGCAAACAATCATTTTTCTCCGAATTAACAAAGTTGTTTCATTTCTACTAACCTTATAGAATAAATCTAGTATAAACTGATAATTTATTTCCACATAAAAAAAACAGTCTTGGATTCTGTGTAGCTGGTATGTTTTAAATCTTACAATAAATAAATGACAGGTTCACACTTCATGGAGATATCTTACAACGACGGCAGTGACTTCACACATCTGAAGAAAGACTGCCAGAGAAATCCAGGACATTCCAAATTCATCCCAGCAGCCAAGTTCACCATTGAACGCCTGCCCAATAGCTTGAGAGACCAGGAAATAGTAGATTTTATTCGATTATTTGCAAGTGAGAATTGATTGTAGACAGTCGTAACTAGACGTTGAGAATAGAACAAAATAAGATCTTATTCTTGAGATTAAATGAGAGCTTGTTCCTTGAGATTAAATGAGAGCTTGTTCCTTGAGATTAAATGAGATCTTGTTCCTTGAGTTAAAATGAGATCTTGTTCCTTGAGTTAAAATGAGATCTTGTTCCTTGAGATTAAATGAGAGCTTGTTCCTTGAGATTAAATGAGATCTTGTTCCTTGAGATTAAATGAGATCTTGTTCCTTGAGATTAAATGAGATCTTGTTCCTTGAGATTAAATGAGAGCTTGTTCCTTGAGATTAAATGAGATCTTGTTCCTTGAGATTAAATGAGATCTTGTTCCTTGAGATTAAATGAGATCTTGTTCCTTGAGTTAAAATGAGATCTTGTTCCTTGAGTTAAAATGAGATCTTGTTCCTTGAGTTAAAATAAGATCTTGTTCCTTGAGATTAAATGAGAGCTTGTTCCTTGAGATTAAATGAGATCTTGTTCCTTGAGTTAAAATGAGATCTTGTTCCTTGAGTTAAAATGAGATCTTGTTCCTTGAGTTAAAATGAGATCTTGTTCCTTGAGATTAAATGAGATCTTGTTCCTTGAGATTAAATGAGATATTGTTCCTTGAGATTAAATGCGATCTTGTTCCTTGAGTTAAAATGAGATCTTGTTCCTTGAGATTAAATGAAATCTTGTTCCTTGAGATTAAATGAAATCTTGTTCCTTGAGATAAAATGAAATCTTGTTCCTTGAGATAAAATGAAATCTTATCCTTGAGATAAAATGAAATCTTATCCTTGAGATAAAATGAAATCTTATCATTGAGATAAAATGAGATTTTGTTCTTGAAATTTAATGATATCTTATTAATTAATGAGATTAATATAAATTTTAAACAACTTTAGGGGATCTTTTGATTGCATGCACATTATATCTTCATATTTAGAATATGTTGGTGTTAGTCATTTGGGTTTAGTTTAGCATTATGTAATTTATATGAACAAAATGTGGGTGAGACTGCAATCAGGCTTATAGATTAGTAGATGGATAACATGTAAACAGGGTATGAGTGAGCCTGACAGAACGTAACAAAACAGCGAATGTTTATTTATATACTTGACAGTTTTTTTTGCAATGAAAAAAAAAGGAATAATTTTATTTAGGTTCATGCCTCATAAAAATGTAAGTCATTTAATTCATTAAAAGGATAAATAGCCATGTGGATATTGCACCATTTGCTAGACTTCAGTGTAACAAATGTTGATTTCAATTTTTATTTCCCTGTAGGTTTGACTGTCAGAGTTCTTGTTACAAAGATAAGCAATAACAAACCAAAAGTGTTTCCTCTGAGTGACAAGCCATACCCTCTGTATGACAGGAAAGGGAGCAGTTGTCTGAGGGCAGGGAGTGGATGGGTGGGTAACTGGTCTTACTTAATTATTAAGAAACACAATTATGACGTTCATGACATTGAATTTGTGTTTTAACTATTTGTTCATTATGTTATAGATTATCTCCCTTTGTTCATCATTCAAAGAGCAATTTTGAGATTAAAAAAAAAGTACTAAATATGATTTGTTAAAAAAAAACAAGAATAACATTTTTAATGAACTATAAAACCACAAGTTTGGAAGTATAAGTAATTTGATATCATTATGAATAGACCATAGTCCAACTTAAGAAGGAATAATTGGAAAAGATTTGAAACTTTATCTAATACAAAAAGATAACTTTCAAAATTGAAAGAGGAGGCAGCTAACTTAACATAGAATAAATAAACAGCTTTCTACATAGAATAAATAAACAGCTTTCTACCTCACAAAGATACATACAGATTTAAACATTCATTATATATAAAATAATAAATAATATAAAAGCCCAAGTCACTCCCTGTTGGGAAGGATGTGGAACTCTTAGGAACGATGTACAACAGTCTATAGCAATAGCAGTTGAAAAATCGTGTGTTGATTAGCACTGTAAAAATATTTAATATGACATCATTGTTTGATCTTATATTTTAAAATACAAGGTGTGCATCAGTGCGCATGATGATTATAAATTAAAGATGTAAAATACTTTGTGTACATTCCAGGAAGTTTAGTATTTATCAAACAAGGATAAGTTACTTGGGCTTTTGACAAAAAACAAAGTGGGCGCCGTAGGCGCCCTACAACCCCTATTATTAAATACTTTGCGTACATTTCAGAAAGTTTAATATTTCGTATTTAACAAGAAAGGACAAGTTAGTTGGGCTTTTGAAAAAGGTTGGCGGCATAGGCGCCCTAAAAAAAGTGGGCGCCGCAGGCGCCACCTAGTATAATATAAAAGCCCAAGTCATTAACCAGCTCACTGTGGAACACCGAGGAACGATGTACAACAGTCTATAGCAGTTAAAAAATCGTGTGGTGATTAGCACTGTAAAAATATTTAATGTGACATCATTGTTTGATCTTATATTTAATACAAGGCGCGCAAAAAGGTGTGCAAAATAATTATCAATTAAAGACATGCGTAAAAATATATTATATGACATCATTACTTTAGCTTATATCTTAATTTTGGAAAAGGGAACGATGTAAAAATAGGATTTGATGATTTATAATTATAAAATACTTTGTGTACATTTCAGGAAGTTTAATATTTCGTATTTATCAAACAAGGATAATTTACTTGGGGTTTTGACAAAAAAGGTGGGCGCCGTAGGCGCCCTAAAGCCGGTGTGGGCGCCTTAGGCACCCTACAACCCCTAGTTATTATTATATTTTCTAACAAAATGTGTATTTTTTTTCAAAACAGATTCGAAGAGTAGCAATATTTATCAACAACGGGGATGAACCATGCCCATGTGCGGAGTGCGTCAGATCAGGCAAACCTGTCATGGTATGGGGTAGAGTGGAGGTGCCCACAGCTAACCATCTTGTCTTCGACTCGGAAGAGGCAAAGTGCACTCAGGTGGACTTGTCTTTGGACCATGAAGGAATGGGTGAGGAAGGTGCTGCCGTGGACCAGGAAACTGTCAGGCTCAGTGGATACACTGTCTGGTACAACAACTGCAAAGAAGATAAATGCTGGTTCTACTGCGCCACTCATGACGTGAAACTTTGCGAGAGGCTAAAGGAGCTGGCGGAAAAAAGAGATCTGCTATTTCAAAACCTGATAAAGAAATATGAGAACGAGAAAGAGGCGCAGTTGACAGTCATAGTGTCACACCTTCATGGGTGTGGTAAAGAGATAAGCGTCGGGGAGTGGGCCAGCAGGTCTGTTAACATGGACGCGTTCTGGTGGTCAAGGGCAACTTATGATCCTATCACCTGTGCTGGGTCAGCCGGGGCTCCCGTTTGGTCACTGGGGAAAAAAGAGGTGGAGGCTTGGAGGGTTGGGGTGTGATTGTCAGCAATTTTCCCTTTAAGCTGCGCGGCCACGCAAATATCTGACCGACGCCGCGCAGCAGTCTAGGTTTACCACGCAGCAAATTTAGTAAAATATTGCACAAAATATAGATGCTGTGCAACTTTGCACACAAGTTTTCTAACTTTGCGCACGGACCAAGGAACCTTAGAGGGAACATTGATTGTCAGTAGAAGCTTTGTCGTAAAACTTAGCAAAGCAAGAATCATTTCTTCAGCAGACTATCACACAGTAGAGGTCTCTGTAAGGTAGAAGAGGAATATGCAAAGATATAAAAATGATTGTTTTACTTAATTTTTAAGAACATAATTTGAAGGGAAAAAATTACAAGTACACAAAATATTCATTTTCATGGCATTTTATTTTACAAAGCCGTCTACACATAACGAATAAAGCAAGACATTGTGTAAATCTACATGATGCAAAGTGTCCAATGATTTTTTTTTATGACATGTGGTTCAGATTCGTTCAAAACACACATATATAAGTTATAAATATATTTTACAATGCAAAATGAGGCCGTGGCCATTAAAAGGTCATGTAACTTGGAGAAAATGTCATATAAGAAATGCAATCCTAAGTTGAATTTACAAGAGCATAAATCCATAAAAAAGACCATGAAAGTCTTAAGTTTAAGCAATAATATTAACAAATGCTGTTCACTAAGGTAACAGAACGTTCCATCTCCTTAACATGTATAGCTGAACACAATTTAAAAGTGATTCCTCATCTCAGTGCTTCACACTGACGTTATTTCATGGATACAGGTAAATAAATAAATGACACAGTAAGAGTATTTCACAGACTAGACAACGTTTAGGAGTTTATTAATGGATAGAATAGAAATTTACATTCATGGAATATAAGTAGCAAAAAACTCAATGCGATATAGTTTTTATACCTTTTAAAAAAAAATTTCTAATCAGAATTTTTTGCATCAAATGATGATCAATAATTGGTTGTTTCATTTAGCAGTTTAAGTTAAAAATTTGGGGAATAAAACAATGGGAAAATTAAGTGATCAACATTTATCACAAACATTAAAATACGATATCACAGTGAAAGAGATGGGGGTGGGGGGAGGGATAAAGAAACGCCTTAATTGGATATTGGGTCTAGCAAATCATTTGGTATTGATCAAAAATTTTTTGACTACCTTAATTGTTGCAACAATATTTACTTTAATTTCATGCTCAGCTAAGCTTGCATGAAGAATAAGAAATAGCCAAGGTCTCCAGTTTTATTGGAAAGAGGGCACTAGTTGTAAAATCTTTGGTTTTTTCTTATACATTTATTTCTAAAATATGCATGAACACAAAATGGTACAAATTAGTGTTAATATTATTGTTGAAAAATCAGAACAAACCATGCCCCCTTTTTTGCATTTTAAAAAATGTTCACTTTCTAATTGATAGGTTCTGGGCCCCATGAGTTATTCTTACGTCATGTAAATAACAAAGCCTGGTAGGGATGTAATTCAATTAAGAAATAAGCAACAACTATAAATTTATTGCATTGAAACTGTTTATTTTGGCTATAAAACATACGTTTTCATCTGATTTCAACTGGTGGATTTTTCTTTTAGGCATTTCCTTCACCACTTAAAAATTCAATTTCAAATATTTGACTTGTTTTTCATGTATTTAATTGAATTTGACCCCTGTTGAGATCTCTAGCTAAAAACCTCTTTGATGAGCAGCCAGCATGAGTTGTTTAAAAAAAATGTAGCACAGATCGTCATAAAGATAATTTTCATGTTTCATGATTCCTACCACCCCAACTTTTGAACTTTGCTAGGCACAAGTGCTCAGAAAATCCGGCTTGGGTTTTTTTTCTGTGAGATAAAAGGCCATGATATCTTCAAAAGGTTAACATAGAATGTCAAGTCAAAATGCTAAATCTCAAACCAATTTGTATGCAAAGGACATGCAGTAGATTCTTTCAAAATGTTTTGGATTTTAATTAAATTACAATTTACAATCATTGCACTCTGTGTAACCTTAAATAAGGCCACATCTAAGTAGTGTGTTGGAGGGTAAATAAAAGACCCCCTTCCAGTCCATGACGGACTATGGGGCAAGTGATGCAGCATTCACAAGTTTTTAGCCACCACTAACGAGCAGGGGAATGTGTGGCCAGCACAATGCCCCAGGGGCCTTGCCAGTACCTGGGCTCGAACCCGCGACTCAGGATCTGCCTCGGATCGATAGTCCAGTGCGCTACCACTTTTTGTAAATAAAGTTGTCTTAAAACCGTTAAATCATTAAAGTAAAGGATTCGCCCCAACTAAATAAGGCCACATCTAAGTAGTGTGGTGGAGGGTAAATAAAGTTGTCTTAAAACAGTTAAATCGTTAAAGTAAAGGATTCGCCTCGCACCTCCCTGTATAAGAAAAATAATAAAATAAATGTGAAGCAAAGATGGCTAGTTAAGTATTTCAAGTTACATTAAGTTGTTTTTGTTAAAGTTGACTCTACGCTGTTTTTTTGTTTTGTTTTGGTGTGGTTAAAATGAATAACTAATGTGGTGTTTGGTTCCTACCCTCTTAAATCATAATTGCCATTGCTTACAGTTTGACAACTCACAACATCCAATAAATTTACAAATGGTATATATATTTTAAAAAAAAACAGCAGGTACAATGATTGCATGGAATAACTTAGATCAGGCTGGTTCATTTCATAATGACACAATTGGCAGGCTCATGAATTAGTACAAAAACATAATTACAATCTACAATCCAAAAAGTAAAGATTCAATCAGTGAAGTATACCTTGACATAAAAATAAATAACAGGCGCATGCATCCAATGATATATGAGGCATGAGAGAGAAATTTATCAGCACTAAGCTGTTTATGGACTTGAGTAAGAAAGAATCTGGCAGCTCTGTACATTATATTGGAAACAAATTCTCATACATGGTTATTGAGCTCAAAGGAGTCAAATAGTTATTAAAATGACTTGATGACAAAAATCCTTTACCGTAAGCGGAATTTCAGCTCTGAGGTGACCCCAAGTTCTCTTCTTACTTCTTATACTTATACTTGGTTAATAAGAAAAGAAAATTTATGGTTTAAAAAAAATTCTTTCAAAAATTTCTTTTTAACATGTGTAAACTGTGTTTAAACTGTGTAAACATGCATTCAGATAAAAATTATTGCCTGGGTAAATAATTTTAGTCGTTAGCTTATTGAAATGTACGATTTATATGAAGAATTAAATTGGAACAATATAAAACTTAATCTATTTCAGATATGTAAATGGGGAAACGCAGACTAAGGGTTCCCAAATATCATTTTTGAGTTAGGACCCTTATTTTATAAATTATGCAAATCCACCAGTGTCCATGATTTAATGGGACAAAAAGAGCTCCACATAATTTTAAAACAATATTTCTTTGTTAAGTTTTAATATAATTTCAACTTGAGACACATCTATTTGACATAATAATATTGTTACAAGTAAATTGGAGTTGAATTTTGGTTCTTCAAGCCCACAGCCCCCATCTAAATTTCCCTATATATGACTTTGTACACACAGAGCCTATGGGGAAAAATGCCTTAATCTATGGATGATGGCAATTTTAAAATGACTCTAGCGGTCATCCTGTAAATATAATTACATTTCAGAGCACATTAAAGGGGGGTTTGGTTTTCCCATACCAGTCAGTAGAGCAGCAGGGATCCAAAGGGCTAAATGAATGTATCAATTACTGTCTTCGTGAGATAAAATATGGCACTTTATCTTATACCATTGACAAACACTATTCTTATAATGATTACATTTTTGTTTGTTTGCGTGCATTAACCACTGTCTGAACACTGTGTTTATAATTTTCAGCATTTGCCTTGAAACATATATATATATATATATATATATATATATATATATATATATATATATATATATATATATATGTATATATATATATATATGTGTGTGTATATATGTATATGTATATATATGTATATATATGTGTGTGTATATATGTATATGTATATATATATGTGTATATATATGTATATATATATATGTATATATATATGTATATATATGTGTATATATATATATATGTGTGTATATATATATGTGTATAGTGTATATATCTATATATATGTATATATATATGCATGTGTATATATATATATATATATACATACACACACTATACACACATTTATATATTTTATAGTCAAGGTTTAAATAAGTAAACCATTATTGGTTTTTTTCATACTAACTTTGTATTTACACAAAAATCTCAAATATCTAATCTACTCCATTACTAATTTTCTACAGACAGCTTTATCTACAAGAAAGCTTAATTAAAACTACAGTAAAATAACAATTATTATTAGTTCACAATTACATTTTTATATCACATATTCAAAGTGCAGGAAGTTTGCAGATTTCCTGTTTGTTATTGCTTTACAGGAATTTACTGCATAATTGCATGTTCAAGAATTTATATCCACTGATATATGCATATTGAGCCTCCTGTTACACTTTAAGTAACACAACTCTTAAACTTAATCCACTCATATTCCTGGCAACAATACAGCAAATGAAGTTGTCATTTTTGTGTCACATCATTGTAAATGGAGTTTTCAATGATTGAAATTGCACATTATTTATAGAACAAACACTTTTTTTATTGCAAAACATATGAAGATGTACCAAACCACTGCTTCTTTCTTAAGATCCTCTAGTTCAATGTTTCATCATCAGATATTGAATATTCATAAATGCAATCTGATGCACACTGTGGGAGAGACCATGGATGAGCCCAGGACGCAATGATCTTCTGTATAGAAGGAGCGTCTGTAAACAGATAACACCAAATGATGTGGCTGGTAATCTTTTTAGGGTTTAGTGAACGAAAGTTTGAAACCATGACTGGGACTCAGCACGGATCATTGTTTTGCTTGGGTACCGGTGGATTGTAAAAAGCGCACACGTTTTGATGGTACCTGTAGCTGGCGTAGTGCTGGTAGCGTCTGCCGCAGGGCTCACACTTGTACGGCATTTCCCCCACGTGGGTCTGGACATGGGCGTTGTAGGAAGAGAGTTGCGTGTAGGTCAGGCCGCACGTCGGGCACATGTACGGCTTGTCCCCCATGTGCATCCTCTCGTGGGCATGCAGGCTGGACTGCTGGGTGAACGTGTTGTCGCAGTAGCGGCACTTGAGGCGCTCACCCGTGTGTGTTCTGACGTGAGCCTGAAACAAGTCATTCATGTGGAATCCTTTGCCGCAAAATTCACACTGGAAAGGAGGGTCTGTTGCAGCGTGATTCATCTTGTGAATTTTCAACTCAGTAGCCGTAAAATATCCCTTTTCGCACAAATCACAACGGAACGGTCTCTCCCCGGTGTGTTTCATTTTATGCTTTTTTAGGAGAGCCGGGTATTTGAATTTTTTTTCACACAAATCACACCCATAAAGCTTCTGCCCTGTGTGATTCTGGGTGTGATTGTGTAAGTAGGTCAGGCATTTAAAACTCTTGTCACAATAATTACACGGATAAGCCTTCTCTTTGATGTGGGATATCCTGTGGCGTTTCAGGCTCTCTATGCGCGAGAACATTTTCTCACAAATCTCACACTTGTGCGGCCTTTCACCTGTGTGGATCTTTTTGTGAATCTGCAGGTATGGTTTGTGTTTAAACTCCTTTTCACAGATGTCACATTTGTATGGCTTCTCATCCATATGAGATCTCAAATGTCTCTTAAGGGCGTCCTTACGAGCGAAGCCAGTCTCACAAATGTGACACTTGTGCGGCTTTTCTCCCGTGTGCGTGCGCTCGTGCTCCTTAAGCTGGCTCTTGTAAAAACATTTGTGACCGCAAGTACCACAAACAAACTGCTTGTCCCCTGTGTGGAACAGGGTGTGCTGCCGCAGGAAAAAGCTGTTGCTGAATATTTTGCTGCATAATTCACATTTATAAATCTTGTCGAGGGGGACGTCGTCTTGTAAACTAGGGGTGGAAATGTTGCTTTTGAAGACCTCAGAGCTGTACAGCCCCTCGTCGTCGTCGGTGGCCACGCTCTTGTTGACCTGCTCCTTCTCGATGCCAAAGTCGCTGTTCCTGTTGCTGTACATGTTCTCAACATTCATCTTGCTGCTGTTCCCGATGTACATGAAATAGTCTGTCATGTCGAGTGAAGGGCTTGGTTTGACTGACTGAAAAGCAGTTCCCCCTCCTCCGCTGGTTGAGGGTTCATTGATATGATCATGGTCGATCTGAGAATTCAACCTCTGTTTAGAATTACCGCTGTTACCCTCTAGACACCCCAAATTCTGGTTGACCATGTCCAAATCATGTCTGTGGTGCTGAGCTTGACCTCCCTGGGTCTTATTCATCAGGGATTCACCTCTAGCCAGCAAAGACGAAGACTTTGACTGAAACGATGCCCCGCTGCCGGCAGATGAGTCGTTGACGTGGTCAAGGTCCATCTGAGAACTCATCCTCTGCTTACTGCTGGTGTCCAGGCAACCGCCCAAACTTTGATTGACGATGTCCAGCTCGTGCCTCAGCTCAGCCCTGAGAATGTGCTGTTGCCCGTGACTAGTTTTACTCATCAAAGATTCCCCCCTGGCTAGCAAAGACAAGGGCTCGACGGGCTGAAAGGAGGATGCCCCGCTGGTCGAGGGCTCGCTGATGTGCTCATGCTCCATCTGGGAACTGAGCCTCTGCTTAGAGTTACCCCCGCTGCCACCTCCCTCCAGACACCCCAGGTTTTGGTTGACCATGTCCAGGTCGTGTCTCAGCTCACCTCTGTGATGCTGGCTCTGGCCATTCTGGCCTTTATTCATGAGGGCTTCACTTCTGGAGAGCAGAGATGAAGACTTGACCGATGGGAACGATGAACCGCTGCTGGCAGGCGACTCGTTCACATGATCAATGTCCATTTGGGAACTGATCCTATGCTTGCTGTTAGCGTCCAGGCAATTGCCTAAGCTCTGATTGACCATGTCCAGTTCATGCTGCCTTAGATCACCCCTAAGAATATGCTGCCCCCCATGACCACCGGCCTTGTTCATGAGTGTCTCCGCTCTTGCCAGTAAGGATAAAGGTTCCCCGGTTTGAAATGGTGTACCAGCACTGGTCACGGGCTCGTTGATGTGCTCATGCTCAATTTGAGAGCCGAGACGCTGCTTGCCACCACTGTTCATATCTATGCAGGCACCGATGCTCTGGTTGACAATGTCCAGCTCATGCCTCAGGTCTGCTCTGAGCAGGTGGTGTTGGCCGTGGCTTGGGTTCTTATTCATGAGCGAGTCCACTCTTGCATGGAGGGGGAATGGGTTTGACAGCAGGTTCGATCCAAAGTGATGACCTTTGTTGTTGTCAGATGAGGGATGGTGACCCACATTCTCTGCCATGGTGAGCAAAGGGAGATGGATTCTTTCTTTGGAGTTTTAATGAAGATTTTTAAAACTTTCCATGGTCATAACTGTGGTGGGCTACATTGTTAGAACCAGTAAACATCTCTTGGACCTGGGTAGAGAGGGAAAAGATAATCTTACTTTAATGAGTTTTAATGGTTTAAAACTATGTTAAAAATTACTTATACGCATGTTATTATCTTCATGTAAAACGCTGTGAGCCCCAGTTCCTTACTGGGGTACAGCGCTATGTAAATTATCAATTTATTATTACTATTAAAAATTACAGAATCCACTCGAACGCGTATCAGTTAATAGAGAAATATTTTCCTGTGAGAGTACAAACATATTCCAATAGTTATATATAACAATACAATTCTAAATGTTGTTTCTAAAATTAGCTTGGAAAACTCAACCATATCAGTGTCACATTAAAACAATTAAAAACAGGGTATTCTCAAACTCTTTAAACAGGGGGCCTATTTACTGTCCCATAGATATTGTGACGAGAATAACTATTGTTTAAAAAAATATGAACTAATACTAATGAAAATTTCTGTCTCTTTTTTTTTCTTGCAAAAGAACTGTGAACAACTATAAAATATTTAAAATTTAGAACAATTTTATTATTTCATTTAAATTCATTTGGATGTCTGCACCTGTTTTCTGGCCAGCAAGATGGTAAATGCACAGTTTCATATTTGTCACTACTATCAAATTATCCACACGATGGCAGAGTTAAGTAACCACCAAGAGCCAAGTCTAGTCCACTGACAATAACTTGAGGATATGCGGCTTTAGACTTCAGAAGTCTTCATCCAAGCAATAAAACTATATCCTAAATTGCAGTGAAAATTCAAGTTATAAGTAATTAAAATTAATGAACTAACATTTTATCAGGTGGTGGGAGGCAAAAAAATTAATATGATCATTTATAAAATTTTATAAGAACCATTCTTGAATAATGATCAATGGCTTTACAACACAAATGTTAGGCTTGACTCGCATAATAGTCGAAACCGGTTAAGTCGACGGCGTTGGGGTTTGAAAAATGGCGTTGAGATAACCGATGATCGAGTTAAAACGAAAACCAATATGGCGGCAAAATATTAACATGTGCTTGAAATTTCTTTATGTACATGATTAATTAGTTAGCGTTAATTAGTGATGGGACGATTAATCGGAATCGTATCGGAACCCTAATATTTCTTCACTCTTTCCTAAGGTTGTAATGACCGTTCGTTTTTAAGGACCGTTTAAAATTTAAATATAACCATGGTTCCCACTCAGGAAAAAGTAGGGAATTCTTAAAATAAATTTCTCAGCCTTGAAAGTCGGGAAAAGTTATGACTAATCTGGAATTTATATATATATATATATTTATGCCGAAGTAAAGGACTTTGATTACTTCTCTGTCATGTTTTGATTCCATTTAATTAAAAATAAGTTACCAGTTTATAATTGTCTGCGCATGCGCTAAAAGGTCAAAGTTTACCACCCGCCTAGTCCCATGGCGCTTGTCAGCCGCTAGCGTTTGCAATGCCGTAGAATCAGCGAATAAAAAAAAATAAAAATAAACATATCAATATGGTAATTTTAAGGTTAATGCTTTTGACGTGCAGGATATCTGTTACTATCAGAACGCTCTCGAATTTCCTCAGTCTTGTAATAATATAAATAAAACTATTGCGGCCTTGACCGTTGATCACAGCTAGGGCATAACCGAGTAGACAATTTCCACCGAGTACCGAGTCCGAGTATTTGGATGTACTATTTGCCGGATCCGGATACGAACCGAGTAGTAGCTGCGACTTAGGAGAGTACCATTTCTTTCATCATCATAAGTGCAAAGCCAAAACTGTTCGATGTTTTCATATAGTAAAATTCTAAAATAGCTAAATAATGTTTTACCTGTTATAACTTAATAATTAATTCATATTTTTAATTTGTAGGAGGAAATTTGACAACTTTACACAAACAGTCAAAATGGCAGACTTCCGATAAAGTTAATGTTTTCCGCCAGTAAGTGGCATATATCTCTACAACCATTGCAGTCGGACGGAAGTATATTAGTATAATGGCCATCTTTTGAAAGAAAGTTAGACTATGCGTGACCCAGTAACAACTGGTTACGCCACCTGCGGAATGCTACTGAAATTATCGTGTCTTCTTTGCCAGCTGTTCAGTATTTATTGAATTCCATTTTCTTAATTTTTATTTTATATATTTTTTAGCTATTTGCGTGTGTAATATTTGCCGAGGCGAATACTTCCGGATATTACCGAAAATCGTAATATTTGGCCGAGGCAATTTCCGGTTATGCCCTAATCACAGCACGCTGTGGGCTGTGTGTTAGACCTCGGCCAGCAACTAAGTCTAAGCGAATTTTAAAAAAAATCATTCCTTATCAGAATTCGAACCTACAAAAGTGATGACGTGTATATTAATAATATTATATACATGTACTGGAATATTAAGAAAATTATTTGATTTCATCGTCATGCGCGTGTTAGTGTCACAGTCACATATCTTACTGGTAACAAAGCAACAACAAACTTTTAAAAAAATAGTAATTTTTTATTTAATTATATAAAAACCACCGTCGATTCTCGATACAAACCTTTATTTTCATTTCTAAAGATATTCATTTATCTTAAAAAATAAAATGATCAATGCATCAGAAAATGAATTAAGTTTAATAATAATATAACATGCACTGCGAAATAATGACGGATTAAAAATCGCTAACGCCAATTTACGGGCACCTCGGGTGAATACATCTAATTCACACATGGATCGAAAGTGAAAGAAGATAATAACATCCGGTAATTTTTATTGAAATCTCATAGAATCACACAATAGCCGGAAGTCTCGAAGAAAGCGAGATGTCAACACTATTTTGAACTAAAAATGCATTGCTAGGCGAACTGACGAGGATCGAGCTAACCAACTTTAAGTTGCAAATTTGGCCCTCTTTTGTGCTCGAGGTATTAGATTTCGGCGACTTAGAAAAATTGAATTAGCCGATGAAAAAATGCTTAGACAAAGAAAGAATTTGACGGTTCCAATAAAAAATGTCGAGTTAGTGGGGTGGTCGAGCTAACCGAGCTCGAGGTAAGTGGGTTCGACTGTATTAGAAGACAACTGTTCACATTTGATTTTGAAAATCTCAATATCAAGTGTAACACAGCTCACTGCTTTCTCTGAACAAAACTGCAAATAAAAATTAATAACTCAATTAATTGAATTTTGGAATTATTTTTTGTTTGTTCTGGTTAATATAATCATGAATGCATGCAAACCTGTAGGGTTTACAAATTTTTGAAACTGGTTGTAATCAATGCTCCCTTTAAGCTGTGTGGCTGCGTAGCCGCACAGGGTAAATTCTGATTTACGTGGCCAAGATGGCGGCTAGTCATTTCCGGGCGGCCACTGTTGTTGCTAAGGCATGTGACCCCCGGAAAGTAGTGCAGAGCATTGGAATTTAGGGGACCGAGGGGAACAGGGATTCTCAAATTTTATGCTTTTTTTTAGAAACATGACAATTTTGGAAAACAGCAAAATGTTACTAAAAAAATTATAGGCTATTTTAGCAACCTGCCGAGTTTGGAAAACAGTGAAAAATAGTAAGAAAAAAATGATACTGTTCATACGACTTAATCACGAATATAGGAAGACCGGGAAAGGTACAATTTTTAAAAACTATAAAGCTAAACCTAACCTTAACCCTAAAATTTTATAGCAAAACTTACCCTAAAATTCTATAGCTAAACCTAACCCTGACACTTCCAGTTTAAAAAATTCACTTTCCTTTTTGAACAATTTTACACAAAAATTCAGAAAACTTTCAACCGCGATGCTACTGCACCCGGTATTTCAGGCGAAAAGAATTTGCCCGCCAGGAATTTTTGCGGGCTGTTGTGCATCTACATGCGCATTATAGCATATAGTGCCGCATGTATTTTGTACCATTGAAATAAAAACTAGATTATACTCCGTATTACTTCATATTAGCCCCTGCGCTCGGGCCTGCGGCCCTCACCTACTTGTTTAATGCCGGTCTTGCACTAGTCTAATCATTAAATTTTATTCGCAACTAATAAGTGACGCGTATGAAGACCAACGGACAAGATACTTTAAAAGGGGAGCCAATCGAGTAAAATACAAAGGGCAAGGGGAGGTAATCCATGAAAAACAAAATTGTAACTTGTGTATAGCAACGGTAGCGTCGAAGTGACGTCAATTCGCCCGGAAATGACTCGCCGCCATCTTGGCCACGTAAATTGGATCCAGCCCAGCACAGATATCTGATTACTCCATGCAGCAGTTTAGAGTTACAGCGCAGCAAATTTTGATAAGGATAATAATATTAATAATAAAATATAATAACTGTGAATATGGCATTAAAAAAATTGATTTAAAAAATGGTTGCTATGCAACCTTAAACAATTCACAATCAAACTTAAATAATCTTATAAGCAAATCTTAAGTAATAGCATTGTTTTTAAATTTTAAGTTTTTAATTAACAGAAAAGTTCTACTGAAGTAAGTAAATTTAAATTATAAGTAAATTAGTAGGTACTTGGATAAATCATTTTTCACTTAGTGAAAAATCTTTGAGGAGTTATATGCCCCTTGTTCAACTTTTTGTCCACTTTAAAATGTAAACAATGCGTATGTGTGTCAGAATAATTGCATTTTTCTGTGTAATTTCTTGATTAAAATGGATGTGGGATATATCATTTTAAAGATAATTGGATGCTGATTATTACTAACTATGTTCTCCAATTTTTTTGCGCTGAATTTTGTTAGTAAAATGTAATTAGATGAGTTACAGTATAATAACTATATAAAATAATCTAAATATCTCTTTCGCTCGCCACCACTCGCGATTTTAATGATAACCACTGTGACGATCAGCATCCAAATATCTATATGAATTGACAAAGTCCCATCCCCCCCACACCACGCCCAATATGTTTTTTTTATTTTTCAAAAAATTCACCACATGATTTTTTCCTATTTTTCAAGATGGCCGAAACTTCCTTCTATGTACCTCAGCCAATTATCTTCAAATTTGATCTAATCTAAGGGCTAAACAATATTAATAACACTATTTTAAGTTACTTAAGATATATAAGACTAACTAACAAGCAATATAAATGGATATTTCATTTGCATTTGTAAATCTGACTTTGTTTTCTGAGATATAAAAAAAAGTAAGTTTTTGGGGATACTTGACTACATCAACTAGTTTTAAATAAGTATTATTGTCAATTATTGTTCTCCTTTTCAACACGAAGAGTTTGATATGCTTGACTTAATAGTTTGGATAATTATTTTTAAGTTGCGCTAAATTTAAAATATGACATATGCAAATTTGACGGCCATTTTGAATATTAATGAGCCAATCTTGCGTACATCAGAATTAATTTTAGGACGCTTGTTTGGGAAATGATATGACGAATGCGGAAATATATGGTTTGTTATGGTTATCTTCAGTCATTTCTGAAATAACTTTAATTAACTGCCATTTTAAACAGCTGTCTCAGTCTCACTGCCCAATTTTCACTTTAGTCACTTTTATATTTTCTTATGTTTCAATTAGCAGAGTTATCCCAAAATAATTCACTAAAAAAATCATAACTTTCTTTAAAAATAACCTAAAACGATAAATTTGGTATCAATAAATTTGGTATCAATAAATTGCATTTTTCAAGCCCTTTCTAACCAACTAGATCTTAAAGCTATAGCTTCATTTTGAAAATTTTGTCCAAGTACCTAAAATTAGCAAAGTTAGCCAAATGGCTGCAGTTGAGCATATTAACTTAATAAGTATACTTACTTTATCAATGCCAATATTAAGGATGTAATATCGATAATCATTATTTATTGTAAGGCTCACTGTTTACAAACAGAACAAGAGCTTCAGCTACTCATACTCATCATACAATTTGTTAGGACTAGGCCTAGGCCCCAGGCGACGAAGTCTTAACTAGGACAACACAACACAACGTTCGCCAATGATATGGATGCTTCTGCATTTATATTCTGCCTTACAGAAAATAATATAATCAAACTATTTTTTAAATCTAGGACGCAACGATGAGCATAATTTTAAAATTGAATTTAAAATAGTATGCTAACTTATATTTTTCATTAGCACAGTTGCTAAAATTTGATAATCATGGCGGCCGATGTATGTCCGGTTCCGAATTGTCAAATTTTAGCACTTGTGTACATTCAGTTTCAGCAGTTTTAAATTCGTATTTTTCTATTTGAAAATTAAATAATGTATTCATTTCTCTTTTCATCTATATTTAAAGTAAAGAGACACACCACTAGAGGCGTATCTGGTGTTTTTGACGCGTTAAGGTTTACTGCACTTTATCCACGAAAAAAACAACAACAACCAAACAACCCCTTTTAGTTGGTTAAAACAACAGCCCCTAGTATTGAATAAAGAAAAAAAAACTACCTCTCCCTACTCCCTCCCTTGAAGAATATCTTATCTGTTACATGCGCTCTTTCCATACAGAAGATTATTGCGTCCTACGCTAATCTATGGTTTGTGTTTAGTCCTGCATTTTTATTAGAGATATATATTTTGATAAAGTGTTGGTTTTCCTGATTTTTTCAGGCAACCCAATCAACGTGACGTCCGAATTCCGGACGGGAAGAACGAAAATTTGTATGTGTTGGTTCTTGCATACGGAATAACAAAGGTGTTTTCATCCTTATATCATTTAATGTCAATGTAGCCCCATTGTCAAGCCACAATCACGTGAAAAAAAGAGTGGAAAAGGGAATGTTTTAATTAATCAAATTTACGAAAAAACTATGGTATGGGCATGGGAAGTCTAAATATTTGAACTGTAATATTTAAACAAGACATTGATTCTATGTACTTTCATGTAAGTGAAAATAACTTTTCTTTCCAAATTTATTCCGTAAGTTTGTTTATCTGTAATTTTTATGTTTATTGAGGTGGAATATTTGCTAAACATTTGTTTAGGATAAATAAAAGCTTATAATAATTTTGAGTATTTAATTAAAATGAAACCTTTGCGCAGTGTGGCAAGACACATAGACATAGATGATAATTATGTTGAGTTGCCGCTGCCTTTTGAGATAGGTCCCCTTCAAGCCAGAATAATTTTAAAAATTGAAATAGCGATTTATAGCGATAAATGATATACATTAATATTTAAAATAACATCAAATAAATTATCACTATTCCGATTAGGGCTGATTAGGACAATTATTAATTATTCAATTAAATCAATTATGTACAGTTCAGGTGCATTGCAGTATGCTTTATTTTACTATGAACCTTTTCAGTGGAAACTACTCCAATATGAGAATATTTATATGATAAATCATTATTTATTATTTTATTTAATAAAACAATAAAAATAATTTACTAAAACTTTAATTTACTTTTTCATTTCTATTAACACTTGCTGTACAGACATAAAAAAAAACCGAGCTGGAAAAGTGCCAGATAAATAAGGGATTCGCGGGCAATGAGAAATTTTAATGCTTTTAGACATTTTTTTGAAATGTCAGAAGATAAGGGCTTGTATAGCTTAATATTACTTCCTATATTTAATTTAACAAATAATAAGCCTTATTTTGCTTGAGAAAATTTAATTAAGGAACTGCACTTCTACCATTATGTCTAAGTTACCAGAATTAAAAAAAATTATAAAAAGTTAGCCCACGTTTTCGACCTTAAACTTCAAAGAGGCAAAGATATTTTAGCTGTCAAAACCACTTAATAATTAAAGTAAAGTTTATAAATAATACAATATGCACAATATGTATTTTGTGAATTGATTTTAAAAATAATTCTTAATTAATATTTATATAATTGCTTATTTATTAAAAAAAATATTTGTTTATTATTGTATTCAAATATTTTGAAAAATATTCACTCTCGGTGGTATAATATGTTAGTTATTGATTTCATTTCGTGGGCCTCTACTCTTGCCTGGCTACATAGAAACCAGTAAACAATTCAATAATGGCAAGTGTGATTGTTGAACAAGCAGAGCACATTTCATGACGTATGCAGCATTACACATGACATGTTACTCTGCTGTGTGTAAGAGCCCGTTTCGCAATATATACACAATGCCAGCAAACCAAATTGATCTTTAGTTTGTTGGTGCAAGTAAAGTAAAGCTAGTGGACATTTTTGATTTTGTGTAATTTTTGGCCTTTTGACTTTTGATTTGAGTGTTTTAGTTTTAGAATTTTAACTAGGAATGTGTATATAGTATATATATTTGTTTAATTGTTATCATTTAAAATTAAATTGCAAAAAGGAAATTAATGCAATAATTGTTGGTACTAGAACTAGTCTTAATTCTTTTAAAGTTAATTTTCAGTCAGTAAGGCATTATCATAATGATTCATGTCATGATAATGTTTAAAAATGTGGTCATAAAGACAAATAAGTTATTAATAAATAAATATGTTTAAGTCAAGTTGAATTAATTCAATTATTTTATAATAATTTATTAATTAAATATGATGAAAATTTAGAAAGTATTATAATATTTGCATTTTATGAAGTTTTAGAGCAAAATCTTTAGACAACTTAATTATGGTTTTAATTTTAGTGTGTTTTTAAAATTTTAACTTTTAGAGAGTCATAGAAAAAGGATAAAAGGCAAGTTAATAGTGTAGACTGATCTAGTTATTTTCTTTTGTTCAATTGAGTCAAGTACTTTGACTATATATTATCTAAAGCAAGTCAATTGGAATCTATACTATAAAAGATTCCTACCATTAACAAATTGATTATTGAATTTCTATAAATTCATAAATTAATATTAAAAATAAAATTAAATTTAGGATATACTATATAAAAATTATTAGATAAATAAAATGTTTTGTAAACAGGGTATGAGTGAGCCTGACAAAACGTAACAAAACACAGAACGTTTTGGCAAAGAGCCCTCCTATAAAAAATAAAAGCTTAAGAATAATATTCTAAAATAAGGCTCTGTTTGGCAAAAATGATTTTTCAAAATAAATTTTTATGGTATAAATTTAGCCAAAGGCATGGCATAATTGTTTTTCATTACTTTTGCATAAATAAGGTCTTTATTTATGACAACATCAAGCAGCCCATTAGATTAACAATACGATTCAGTAGGTCTCAAATTAGTGACCCCAGTCACTTATTAAATCACTTTTATGTATGATAATTGCTTTCACATTTTCCTTAAAACCATCAGGTGGAAGGTTTTATGCATGGCTGAAGGTGGCTACTAAGGTTGATTCTGGGCTTATATTCAGTCTTAAATTCTTTATATAGGTGTTTTCTAAGGTGCAAAGTTTGAGTGGCCTCCTTTGTTGCTTGTTCCAAAAATTCTACTTATTCACATTAGTAATTTTCACATTTATTTATCAACATTAACACTTGTTTGTGACTATTGAAATATTAATATTAGTGTTAGGATTACGAGTATAATCCTTTAGAATGTTTAGTGGAGAATCTGTGTAATTTAAGGAATCTTGTATTGCCATATTTTTTTTATAATTGAAGTTATGTTGGATTTGGTCAGATAAAATGTTGGTGTTCTTTTATTCAAAAGACACTTTGATTGCATTAGAAATACTACTCAATAAAAACTAAACTTTTTAAGGTAATTGTCATATGGCTACTGACAACTGACAGTGATTTTTGGGGGATATCAAAACTCTGCTTCTTTAAAGTTTACAGTTATGGATTTTGCCATAGCTACCTATTAGCTTTTGTTTTTTTAAGGATATAAATTATTATAAATCATAGCTGGTTATTTATCTCTGCAACAGAAATATATAGCTTTACAAAATAGTTTATCCTCTTTGTATCTTGCATACTTTACTATATGTCTTATAAGAGTATTGGTTACCATTACCTGAAATTTACATTTGGATGATTTTTTGTAGGCTTAATTCTATTTATCTATGAAAAAAAGAAAAGAAATAAGATTTACTGAAATTTCTTTGGTACTCATTGGTAGAATCTTTTTTGTTGTTTATGTAGCCGTCTGCTAGAGTTGCTGCTACATTTATATTTTATATAATTTTTTGGGGGAGAGAACCTCAATGTAGATATTCCTTGCATAAGGGGACGCGGTGGTCGAGTGGCAGCGCACTGGACTGTCGTACCGATGGTCACGGGTTCGAATCCTTTTGAAGGCAAGGGTTTGTTCCCGGGGCCTAGGGCGTCCCTGAGTCACCCCGCTCCGAATGGGTACCTAACACTACACGTAGTTAGGCGGCTGGGTAATGCGTGGAACCCACAAAGCCGTGGCCTGTGAATGCTGCTTCACTTGCCAACAGATCATCTGTCATGGTCTGTGGACGCAACTATCTTCTGCATAGAAGGAGCCTCTGTATAGATAAGAAGAAAAAAAGAAAAAGTTTTCTTTTTGTACTGCAATAGGTTTTATATAGATTCTATAGCTTACATGATCAGAAACTCAAATAAGATAAAGGAATAATTATTTGTCCCCTTATAAAAGTTTCAAAAAGTTTATCATCTGAGCTGAATTTTTTCACGTGAATGTTCGTTCAAATTAAAATTGTGTCTGACAGCTGAGATCTACCAAAAACAATGGGTTGCACCGTGGCAAAGGAGACGTTTGTCATGAAAAAAAGTGATAATACCAAACATGACAGTGACTCAAATAAAAAGAAGAAGCATCATAAAGAAGAGGTATTAACCTGTATCCGGATGCATTCATATTCTGGCCCAGAAATATGAGATTAGATGGATTTTGCTTGATTTAAAAAAAATAAATTAGTAATTGTTTAAAATTTGGAAAAGTTTCTATTTTTGTCTTCCAACAACAACACAAATTTTAAATAATTATTTTGTTGGGTTACTTTTAACCTAATTTCTTGTTTAAACATTTCTGCTGTTGGAAAACGCCACGCTGTCCCCAAATGTTAATTAATAAATGTTAGTTAATACGCCTTTACCAAATTTCAAAATATTTCATTGTTTTTTTTAAAAAATCAATCATATTTTTGGGCCTGGATATGAGTGTTAATATTTCATATCTGCTGTGTGATTTTTGTAATTATTGGTGTCATTAAAGGCAAAATCAAAGAAATCTATTTGAGAACAAAGAAGCCTTGGACATTTTCTTCTAAGTTCTTCTTGGCTGAAAGTGTTATATCAAAATTTTAAAAAAAGTGGAACAAAATAAAACTCATTACTGAGGATATTTAGTCAGCATGGGATCTTGGCCTTCAAAGAAAGATAACTCTGCTGTCATAATTTCTACAAGTGGCAACAGAGGAAATGGGAATCCTGGCAATTTTAATCAAACACAGGTACAATGCCAAGTTTAGATAGCTGATTCAAGAAAAAAAGTCTTAGATGTTGCTTATGAAAGACAAAATTCTTGAAAATCATTATTACCTATGACCTAGTTATAAGCTGTTAGACTATTATAATAAATTGATTTAATAAATATTAGTTAGTTCCAGATTTAAGACATCAACTTGTCACTTTTACAGTTGGAGAAAAAATTGCTAATGATACTTTTTTTTGGCTTCAAAATACATCTAGTGCTTGACTTTACGACCACAATCACTAGACATAATAGATTTCTTCTTAAACCTGATGTAAAAATCAAAATAATGTAGAAATGATACAAATGGCACAAAATGAACATACAAAATTATGATTTATAGCAATAATAAAAGAAATATATGATATCATTCAACTCAAATTTTTTAATAAAATCACTTCACATTCACATTACTTTACACACAGCATACTCAACTTACGACCAAATCTTGTTACGACTGGTCTGTCAGAACCTTTCGTGGTCATAAGTCCAGCACTAGCTGAAGTCCTTTCACGTTGCACATTACATGGTTGATACTGTTTTCCTCTATATGGAAGGTCTGCAGTTGTGGCTGTCAAAGTCTCTGCAATATCCTTTACAACAAATGAGAAGCCCTAAGCTGTTCTTACAGATTCTCTTTGGAAATAAAATGAAATTTTAATTCTAATACAATTTTTAAAAAACCTTCAGCGGCCCCCCCCCCACCACTCCTCCACTAAACCTTCTAACTTCCGTAACTCCTCATCCAGAAACAACTAAAAAAGTTTAAGTTCAAGAAAAGACCTGCACCACCTCTAGGCCATGACATTCCAATTGAATTTGTATATTTGAAAATAAAATTTACTTTTAAAAAAAAACAACAAAAAAAACAAACTCTTGAAAAATTTCATCTTACAGAAAAGCACTCAGCCTGTTCCTATGCAAGGGGCCCAAACCGTTCCACCTGTTCAAGAGAAGAAACAAGTAGATGTAAGTTGTTTTTTCTTTGATAGACAATTCTTCTCTAAACTCTAAATTCCTGTCACAACGGATGCTGACTTAACCACAATTTTAAAAAAAAGTATGGAAACTTTGTCAAAAGTAAATATAAATTTATCTCTTAGTAAAAAAAAATTATTTATATTTGAGGTGAATATTCACCATTTAAAAAAAATTTGAACATGAGAAATCCCTTTGATGCTCATCATCTAAAAAAGAATGGAGTAGAGTTATCAATTTTTCCTTGGACATTTTCTTCAATTTGATTTGTAAATGAGTTTCAGAATCCCCTGATATTTGACAGCAATAAAGGATTCAGGGGAATTTCTATAGCTGATCCTTATGCTTCCCACTTTATTGAATTGAATCAGGTGTCTCTAGAGCCAATGGTCGATTCCATTCACTTCTTGAGCCTTTGTATTTACAAACATACAGGTGGTTATTTTCAGCGTGGATTTTCTTGTGTTTGCATATGAAGTTGATGATAACAATGATCTGTTGGGCAGATCAATCAATATCCTTGGGATGTTAGTTAAACAATGAAAATCAATTTAATCTCATTCGCATCTCCCTTGGTGACATCATATTGATTTTCTGCCAACACATTCGTTGGCACTTACAATGAATTATTTCAAGTTTTGATTGCTGCCATCATCCAACTCATCAGCCAATCGCTGTTCAGCAAAAAGCTATTATTTAAAAACAAAACAACCACAAAACAAAAACATGAAGTTTTTTCCTATAGCAAACAGTTAAGTTAGAAGCCCATCCAACAGATTAAAGAGCAGGCCCATTAACCTTTTACAATAAATGTAAAATAATCAATGATCCAACAGAATGCTGGGATAGTGTGTTTGAAAACGTTCTGTTCACCACTAAATTTCCATTATTTCATTTAAAAGTGGAAATAGACTGGTTTTAAATTTATATTTATTTATAGTTATTTATAGTTATTTATATTTATTTATATTTATTTATATTTATTTATATTTACTTATATTTACTTATATTTATTTATATTTACATGTATTTATATTTATTCATATTTCAAAAGATGATTGTTCATTTAAACAGACTAATTTTGGTACTTAAAAAGTCTTGTAATGGCTTAAAATTCATTTCCCCTCTAGATTTGTTTGAAAAACTTCTCATTTTTTTTAAAGATCTCCCTATCATATTCATAATTTCAATGTCAGATTGTCTTAGTTCATTTCCTGTCGAATTTCCTGACAGATTTTATCCATGGAAGATTCAATAATTTTATGTCAGCTTGACTCAGTTCATGTACAAAACTGACCTGCTATATTTCTCAGGGAAAGGTGTTAAAATGACCTGTCTGAAGGAAATATTGACTTGCTTATTGTAGTTCAACAAATATATATGTTTATTTATTATCATATAGATTTTTATAGAATATTTATTTTGTTTCTCAATTCCGGCCATTCAAACATTAAACTTTTAATTATTTATAGATTTTGGCTTGTAATCCTATCTTCTGTCATATGACTTAGGAGCAGATGTTAGACCTAAATTGATTTTTTATATCATTACATCTTGAACTATTTTTTGTTTATCTCTCACATTTTTTCTTGTTCATCAGCTCTCTGATGGTGAAATAAAGAAAAGGCTCAAACGTTACCTCAAAATCCAAAATGAAATCCACGAATGGGAGGCCAAGAATTTGCCTAAAAATCTACAGGCAAAGAAAGACGAGTCAGCTCATCTGTTGGAGACACTGGCCGAATCTGAGAAGAATTATCAGGCAGCTTGTGATAAAGTGTAGGCCATCTTCATCTTCTTCTGATCACAAGTTGCTATGTGTTTTTAATTGCTGCCATGGTGGCTTTAAAATATATTTTTTCACTGAGCAAAGATTTCAGGCCTAAACAAGGGGATGTTTAGTCTAACCCAGTAGTAAGTGGGAGACATTTTAGAATATAAAAAAAAATTGGAGAGAGCCGCATTGAAGCACTATGGGGAATTAAATTGGAAATCTTCCAGAAATCCTTGAAACCTACCTTTGATAATTTGTATGTGAGCCACACATGGAGCCGTGGTTTGGTCACTGTTGGTCTGACAACTGTTTTGAATTAATTGCTTCATTTGTTGTGATCCTGATTTTAGTGATTTCATTCAAAATTTGTTTTATTTTTTTATGTAACCCATTCTAATGATAGGGCCAAAGTGAAGGCTGATGTTGATAAGATGAAGAATCCATCTGTGAAAGCTTTCTTCAAAGACCAAAAAGAATTTGAAGAAAAAATGTCAAAGGAGCAGGTAAGCCAAAACCTTTTTTTATTTCCTAAAATTTTTGTACTTACATGTATTATTTCAAAATAAATTGTTACTTTAATTTTTATTTTCACAGTATAGGCAAAATAATTGGGATTTTGCACTCACAAAAAAAATATTGAATTAAAAAAAAATATATAAAAAACGCAGCATTTAAAATATTGCTTAAAACTATTGTGGATAATCAATAGTTACTTATACATGGAGTTCTACAGTATTTTCATTTACATCGTAAAGCCTTCTCCTCCATGAGGGACATTCACCAATCACCGTCGGCGTCTTTGATTCCTCCTAGGGCATAGGCCACCTACGAGAGACTTCCAGGCATCTCTATCCTGGGCCAGCTTCTCTAGGATCTTCCATTCATGGCCAATTCTCTTGATGTCTGCCTCCGATTCTCGGCGCCAAGTGTTTCTTGGACGGCCTCTTTTCCGCTTATCCTGGGGGTTCCATTTTAGGGCTTGCCTTGTTGTATTAGAAGCAGGTTTTCTTAGTGTATGACCAATCCACCTCCACCGCTCTGAAGAATCTTTTCCTCAATTGGCTTCTGTTTTGTCCAGGCAAGTAAACGTAGCATCAACTTAGATGTCATCCAATGATACGTACCAAGCGATGAAGGAGACAAAGAAACATTCTGTAATAGAGTAATGTCCATAGTCCAGGGTTGCCCATGGAACATCATTAATTTACTTTAGCAGTTAATTATTAATAGTTAACACATACTAACGATTATATAGCCAATGTTGGTTACTTTTAAGCATAAACCCTAAAGTTGTTAAATTGAAATCAGTTTTAAATAATGTATATTTAACTAAAAATTCACTATTAATATAAAATCAACTAGATAACATCAAACGCTTAACTTTATGGGATTTTATTTAGATTGTAAATGTCTAATCTGTGAAAATCAATTTTTGAATACATGTTTTATTAAAATTGATTTTTTACTTTTTTTTCTTCCTATTACTGATTGTGTTTGCTCTTTTTTCTTTTTAGGAAGAACTTTTAGAAGCTGTAAGTGAACAAGAAGTGGCCAAGAAACAGTTGGAAGGAATTCAGAGTCAGAAGAAGACTTTGGACAAGGAAATCCATGACAAGACTGGGGATTTGAACAAGCTGATGGCCCTGTATGATGAGCAGGATAAAATATTAAGTATGTGAAAAGCTTTGAAAATTCAAACATGAATTAAACAACCCTGTAAAAACAAAGTTTTTGACTATAAATCCCTATATATGAGACATAACTAAAAGTATTAATTTAGTTCAATATGATGCGCATCACGCGACAAACATTTACAGACTGAAACTGACTGAACTCCCCTGGCTTTAAAACCGGGGAGGGGAGGGGGACAACATCGATGGCTGGACTGAACTCAAGGGGCACGTGGAAGGTGAACAATAGCAAACGGCGACATTGAATTACATAGAGTTACATAGAGATAAATTAAAAATGCATTAATTTAATTGCAGTACATTTGATCGATCTGAAATTTTGATACAATGCATTGTTAGGTGACAAGAGTCAATGTGCAAAATTTCAGCTCGATAGCATCACAGGAAGCGGGTCATTTTTTACTTTTTCTTTTTCCGCCCAACCGACCGTGAGCCCAAGAGACAGCGAGGAAGTTAATATAAGGGATTTAAAAATACAAGGTTTAGTTTTTTTTGAAATTTATCTAAATATTAATTATGAAACTTTAAGAAAATGACTATGTCATATCTGTCTCTGATTTGGAAAAGGGTAAAAAATCAACATTTTTACAAAGTAATAAAATATTGCTCTATCCATATACATTTTGGAATCAATATGAACAACACAGAATTAGGGTGCTTGTTAAAGAGTTAAATTTGCTAAATATCTGCCCCATGGTTACTTTAGATTTTAGATCTTTCAAACAAGGTGAATTCACAATTGATCGATTCAGTCATTTAATGTAGTAAAAAAAAAGTAAGTCACATGACCGAAGGTCGTAGGGGATCCTTAATGTTTCCATTAGAGCTTACTCTGGGCTTGTTTATACCTGGTGGGTGCCCCAATTCACTTCCAGGGGTCAGTTGAGGACTTTCTTAGCGTATCATTTATATTGTGGCTTTGCGTGGGCTCGATCCCACGCCCCTCTGCTTTGTGAGGCGAGCTCACTACTGACTTCGCTATCCAGCCATTTAATGTAAGAACGTTAGATATTTTAATCAAGATCAATAAATCTACATGGCCACCATTTATCTACATGGCCACCATTTATCTACATGGCCACCATTTATCTAGATGGCCACCATTTATCTACATGGCCACCATTTATCTACATGGCCACCATTTATCTACATGGCCACCATTTATCTACATGGCCACCATTTATCTACATGGCCACCATAAATCTACATGGCCACCATTTATCTACATGGCCACCATTTATCTACATGGCCACCATTTATCTACATGGCCACCATTTATCTACATGGCCACCATTTATCTACATGGCCACCATTTATCTACATGGCCACCATTTATCTACATGGCCACCATTTATCTACATGGCCACCATTTATCTACATGGCCACCATTTATCTACATGGCCACCATTTATCTACATGGCCACTAGGGCTGTCAATATTGTTGAAAAATGCTGCCCGGGTACCCGTCCAAATTTGGAACGGGTACACGGGTTACCCGATCAAAACATCGCAGAATTTTCCCCGTCATGACCGCTATACAATGCTACCTAGCCACCTTCAACGCACCTCATTTCACACAGTAGCCACACGGCCGACGCTTAAGGGCCTTACATAAATGACGTCAAGCAATTTTGGCCAATTTTACCAAATTGTCACATATTGTCACAAAAAATTTGACCCCCCTCCAATATGACGTCACAAAGCATTGCCCCCCACCCCAAATAAAAGTGTATTTCTTTTTTTGAAAATGAGCATGTGTCAAATAATTTTATTGTCAGTTAATTTTGTATTTAATGTGAATTTTAGCTCTTACAATCGCTACACGCTTAGATCCATGTAAAACGTCATTAAGTAAATTGTAAGCAATAATGTTTCAGTGGAACTTTTATTTAAAGTTGCGCATTTTCATGTCACGTCACATTTCTTAAACACATCCCTCCCCCTTGTCACAAATGAGTGACCCCCTTCTCCCCTAGGTGCGTAAAGTCATTTTTGAACGACCCCTTATTCATCTTACACTGTTAGTAACTAATTTATTGACTTTAAAAACTTACAAATTTGTGTGTATTATTAAAATCAGTTTTTGGGCTAGGCACACGGGGTAATGAACACACGAAACACAATCGAATGGAGGGAGGAGAGGGGGTAGATTAACAACATCAAAAATCGGAAACACAATGTCGGCGTATTTCAAAGATCAAAGTTAGTTTCAAAGCAGGGGTGTTTTTATTAACAAGACCAAACACAGCCTCTTTCATCTCTATGCCGACGTCTTAACCATCTTACACTGTTAGTAGATATTTAATTTATTAACCTTAAAAACTGACAACCTTGTACGCATTATTAACATCAGTTTTTCTAGGTCAACACGTGTTGACGAACACAAGAAACACAAGCGAATGGAAAGGGTGCGGTTATAGTATAGGAGTGGATGGGTGATATGGGGCTGATAATTGTTAACAATCGGGAACCCAATGTCGTCATATTTCAAAGCAATGTTAGTGTCAAAACAGGGGTGTTTTTATTAACAACAGCAAACACGGCCTATTTCATCTCTATACAGTCCATTCCTTATTTTCGGCATTAGAGTTTTGTTTTCCTTATATGATTCATTCAAAGAACCAAAATCTTCTTGTGTTTGCGATTTCTGTTTCATTTTCAGAAAAAAAAGATGTATCAAAATAAATTGTAGTTTGTCGAGACTGTATTTTATTTCCGTTAACAGATATTTCTCCTTAGGGGCCGTCCATAAAGTACGTCACACTCCAGGAGGGGGGAGGGGGAGGGGTGTAAGAATGTGTGACAGCTTGTGACATGGGGGAGGGGGTGGTCTGGCGACGTGTGACGTCACGGTGTTTTCTATTAAATTTTAATTATTTTGTTAATAAAAAATAAATTTTTGTTTGAAAATGTGACATACTTTAGGGTGGGGGGGGGGTCCGAGATTTGTGACAGTTTGTGACAGGGGGAGGGAGGGGGTTTAAAATGGTTAAAAATAGCGTGACGTACTTTATGGACGGCCCCTTTGATGTATTTCACAGCATATATTTGAAACACATATTTGCATTTGATAAATTGCTTCGCGAGCCGCAAATTAAACACAAAAAAGCCGCATGCGAGCCGAATTTTGGTTAATATAGACATTGAAGCCACATTTTCATGGGTGCCCGGGCGGAATTTTACTACCCGGGTAATCTCACGGCAACGGGTACCCGGGTCCCGGTACCCGTTGACAGGCCTAATGGCCACCATTTATCTACATGGCCACCATTTATCTACATGGCCACCATTTATCATGCCTTTTAAAATAGACAGAGCATTAACATTTCCATTTCCCTCTCAGATGATATTTTCAAAGGCAAATATGGATCAGCCCTTGAAAACACACTGGAAGAAGAAGTAGACCAGCTACTGGACAGAAAAGAAAGAATTGGTTTGGCCAAATACAAATGGTCCAATGGAAAAATTTTACTGCAGCATGCATGTAACCAGCTGGGGTATGCTGTGAAACGCTGGCAGGATTTAATTCAAGTTCCTGGCAAGTAAGCATCTTTTTTAAAATTATTTTTATTTTTAATTTATTTACAACGTAGGAATTAAATTTCCTATCATATGATCAAACATAAAAATTGGTATTCGTCATAGATATTTAAGCTGTAAAATTATCCCCAAAACACTTTTACATTTCTGTACTTTAATAAAACTAATAACATGCTTGATTATCCATGGTGAGCAATGTTTCCTTAAAGCTGCGCTGTAGCGCGGCCGCGCAGATATCTGACCTACGCCGCGCAGCTGTTTAGGATTACAGCGCAGCAAAGTTTGTAAAATATTGTACAAAAAATGTATTCTGTGCAACTTTGCACACGAGATTTTTTACTTTGCACACGGACCACCAAATCTTAGAGGGAACATTGATGCCGAGCCAACCTTCCTCCCCCCTCCCCCCCACCACCCCACAACCAACATACTTAAACAAGAAGGCTCAATAGTCATTAAATATGTTTTTTTTTAAAAATGAAATTCCATCTGTTTTTTGTTGTTGTTTTTTTTGTTTTTTTGTTTTTGTTGTAGTTGTGTGTGTGTATGTTTGGCACAGCACTAACTTTGATAATTTTAAAAAGTTATGTAAAATAATAGATTCAAAACTGATGTCACCATATCAATACATTTAAACAAAACATTGTCCACCAGCAACATGCAGGTTAAATACCAGCTGGCCACTGAGACGAGGAATAATCTCATAGCTGCCAGCCAAAACATAACGACTGCACAGAGATACCTCAACAACATCAAGGTAAGAGATGCACATGGTTGAAATAAAATATATACAAATGACGGTAGGTACTTCTTCAATAACATCAAGGCAGAGATGAACATTGCTGGCCCAAAATATATACAAGTAACAGAACCCCGGTGGGTACTTCAATAATATCAAGGTAGAGATGAACATTGCTGGACCAAAATATATACAAGTAACAGAACCCCGGTGGGTACCTACGCAATGACATGTTAGGTTAGTTGACTTGAGAAAAATTAACTTCTTTTCATTTGTCGCCTCATTTGGGTCATAAATTATTCAAGTCTAAATCTTCTGGTAAAGCTTAAATCCCTACCTTATGTTATACATTGCAGACGTTTATTTAATCTTACACTTATCCATGGCTTATGTCTAGTCTTGCATTTGTTTTAGAGCTTTGAATGTTGATGGTTTGTTCAGGTAACCCATTCCACACCTAGGGTTGCCAGATGTCCGGTTTTGTACCCGACTGTCCGGTATTATCGTTATTTGTCCAGTGGAAAAATGTAAGCAATACCGGTCATTTTACATCTAAATATTGTGCCATCAACAAAATTCGACACTAGTGTCCAGTATTTTTGAGACGGACACCTGGCAACACATCTGAATGCCTGGTGGGAAAAGGAGGATTTTTTTTATGTTTGTTTTTGTGAATGGAAAAAGAAATTTTTTTATTATCCCTATGTCTATATTTTTTAATGTTTTTTTATTTTTTAGTCCCATAACCTTGTTTTTTCGTGGTGGTAGGGGATTCTAATGTGTCCATTAGAAAATTCTCAGGCTTGGTAGACCCTGGCAGTGCCCATCCCTCTCCAGGTCAGCGGAGGACTTTCTTAGCGTTAGTCATTCATCAACATTTTTATAGTGGCTTTAACGTGGGCTCGATCCCACGCCCCTCAGCTTGTGAGGCGAGCACACTATTGACTTCGCTATATGTGAGTGTTGTATTAAGTTATCTTTGTGTTGTAACACTGAGGTTAATGTTACATAATAAAAATATCTCCGCTGATATCCATTTGATAGCCTATGATTTTATGGCAGTGTGTCATTCTTTCTTGTCTTGTCTTATCTATAGAGACGCTCCTCCTATACAGAAGATCATTGTATACTATCTTCTGGTAAGAACATATTGGCAAGTGACACAGCGTTCACAGGCCACGACCAGAAGGTACCACACTATTCCCAGCCTCCTTTGTTTCCCTGACTAGTGTCAGGTACCCATTCCGAGCTGGGTGGACTCAGGGACACCCTTGGCCCGGGGAACAAATCCCTGCCTTCACAGAGATTTTAACCCGTGACCCTCTGTATGCCAGCCGATCGCACATGTCCCTCAACCACCGTATTATACATATTAGGATAGATACCTTTACTACTTAATACCACTCATGAAAACTGAGTGATAAATTTGATGGAGGCTTTATGGATTATTCACTACGATTTTTGTTTGACCCAACACTATGACTTTTGTATGCCCCAACAGTTCCCGTACTGTGAGCCAGAAGAGATTGAGACCTTGAACAGGGCGTGCAGCAACATCTACATCGACATGCAGTCTCAAGACCGCCACCAGCACGCCTTGCAGTGCTACAGTGTGACACACAAGAGATGTGGGGCACTGCTGCAGTGGTTTGACAGTGTAAGCAAAATGTTTGTTGTTCGTCCGTTGTAGTCGACGATGACCACTCTCATCATATTTGTATTTGACCTGTGCTAGGCCGCCACGTGTGTCATCTGGCGGCTTATTAACCCTATTTTAGCATGAAATTTGCGTCCGTATTTCGGAAAAGAGATGGATGGGATCCCTTGAGGAGGGTTTTGTATACGGCCCTTCCTGGCTTGAAGTTTTGTTTTGGCAGACTGTTGTAGGTAAAATAAATGGTAAAAGTTCATATCTGTTGGTAAACAGGGATTCGACTGTGTCATAACTGAACATTTTTTGACAGTTAACCTTTGTTTGATAGAGAAAGGTTATAATTTTATCAACTTGTCTTGTCAACTTGTCAGACGCTCCTTTTACACAGAAGATATTTGCGTCCACAGACCATGCTGGTCTGTTGGCTTGTGAAGGCTTCGAGGGTTCCACGCATTACCCAGCTGCCTTTATTTCCCTAACTAGTGTTAGGTACCCATTCGGAGCTGGGTGGACTCAGGGATGCCCTAGGCGCCGGGAACAAAGCCTTGCCTTCACATGGATTCGAACCCTTTGTCATCGGTACGACAGCCGAGCGCGCATGCCACTCGACCAGAAATTATTGTGAAATGCAAAAATATTCTAATCTTTTTCCTGAAGTTTCAAGTTATGCCTAATTTTCTGTTCTAAAATATCTGCTAGATATGCTTTTCAACCGAGCTTTGTCTTAAAAATATCCCAAAATGGCCACTTTGCCCTTGCACTTCCAGGAACAAACTGATTTCAACTTAATACGGGCATCATTCAAAATAAGTTGTCAACGTAGTGTCCTCCACATAATAAGGTAGCCTGTGTCTTAAACAGTGAGATGACAAAGTAAAAATACTCAGTTTTTTTTATTAACAGTTTTATTTTAAATATACAAAGCACCATAACCTTTACCTTTATTTCATTATTATATAAATTTGTCTACAAGAAAACATTTTGAACAATCAGATAATTTTACAAAGACACAAGATTGTCTAAAATTAAAAGTACAATCTTATTAAAATTTTTTTTTAATTGTTGAGTTTAGAAAAAGAAATAATTTAAAGGGAATTAACTCTAATGATTTATTATAGCAAAGAATAAAAACTCTAATACATAATACTTTATTACTAAATTTAAAATATTTAAGAACATATTTCATACTTTTATCTGCTGTTATTTACTTTCAAGCAAAATGTTACAATGTATGATACTTTTATATAATGTTTTTTTAGTGATACAATTTTTAAAAAAAATGCTTTTATTTTAATTTTGTATAAGAATTAGTAATACCACAAAATTCTTTAAAAAGAAATACGTCACTATTGTCAGCTCACAACTTCGCGTTAAATATTCTTGATTTTTTCCCATTTTTTTGGATACTCCGTATGGGAGTACAAACTCATGATTAACATTACAAAATACAAAAGAAATACTTTCATTAAAATGGCAGTCAAATATAAATATACGTTATAAATATTGGAATACCTTATGTAACAAAAGACAAAACTATTGTTTTTAAAATATCTACATACTTCACCACAAATTTAGTGCTTTTTTCTTTACACAGAAACCTGTCTTTGTCCTTCAATGCACCAAAACACTCTCTCTCTCTCTCTGGAAGCGCATCAATCTCATAACAATTTATAACACAATGTTGCGCCAATGTGTCTGAAACAAAGACACGCATGAGGCACACCAGAAAAACCTCGAGCTCTACCCAAGGACAACCCTTGCTCACTCACTCCAAAACATCCACGGTGTCCGACCGTGACAAAAACCATTTGACAAAAACTATGTTTTTTTAAACTATCATGGACGTTTTTTAAAACTTTTGTGTACTACAGTTATATACCTCCCTTTCACGGTCATTTGCATTATTCTTCTTAAAATGGTATATTTTAAGTCGTTGCAAAAAGTTACTTTAATTTACTAAAATGTCTGAATCATTAAAAAAAATATATAAATCGATAAAGAAAATATCATAGTCAATATAGAAAAGTTACTTTTTCTCCTAAATTTACTTTTCTTTATAGGAAAAAAAACTTTTAGAAAGAAAAAAAAATCTCTTAGAATCTTTTCCATATCTTGTCTTTAAGAATAAACAGTTTTTTTTATTATGAAATTATTTAGGCTGAAACTTTGATTTCAACTGTCACTATTAAAACCCTGTAAAATAAAATGCATTGGCACATTCATCTTCTGAATATTTATTTGTTGTTAAATGATTACATCATCAGGTGTTTAATTTGCTACAGAAACACCTGTTCTGTGTTCATGGTGTCATAATGATTAAAAGTAGTTATGATGCATGCATTGATGTGTGTGTTAAAAATAAATTGTTGCAATGTAATGAAAGAAAAACAACAAAACATTTCAATTAATTTGGATTAGTTTGGGATCCATTAAGAGAATCTTTTCCTAACTGCCTCAGGTTATAGACAACACCATAGAGAAAGACCTGGCCAAAGCTAAAGCAGATCTAGCACCCAAAGAACACGAACTCAGGAAAGAAAGACTGCGCCTGATTAAAGAAAGGATAGGCGGTGACACAAGTGATATTAAAATCCCAGAAAAAGGTATTTACTACAAGTTTTTAACAATAATTTTCAAAATTTCTAATTATTCATTATTAATATAAAAGAGAATATCGCTGATAGTTTTAAATACTTTCATATGAAAGATGGTTTAGGGCTTGAACTACTTATTAATTTCTAATTGATAGCATTAAAAATTATTTTTTTAAAAGAACAATTAAAAAAACAACAACTTTTCAACAAGGACAAATATTTCAGTGAATCCTCCCTGTGATGTGTTTGTTAACTTTCAATTCATGATCATAAGTAAAAATGAGTTGTCATTAATCACTTTGAGCTGACACAAATAATTTTTAAACTTCACTTTGAATCGTCACAACTGCTTTTAACTTTATAATATATCCTTGTGAGCAAATCATCACAAGTTTAGTCTTGAGTTTGCCATGAAATTAATTATCACCATCATTTTCTGTGTCTAATCACTTTCCTGAAAATGTTGACTATTGCTCACGGTTAGCAGACGAACGCTGTAAGTTTATAGGATGATTAATATGTTAATATTTACTGAATATTGTATTGGTTGTGTGTAGAATAGGTGGGCACACTTATTGGGCTAAATGCACGAATTTTGGTTTAAGTTGAAAAATTTAATATTTTTCAAAATAAGGTAGGAGCTTTCTGCAAAATATCTGTGCACAGCTTTTTAAAAAAAAATGATGAAATCGTCTTAAAAAAAATTTCTTTGAATTATGGTTGTTTTTTCTGCTGGATCTGTTTCTTAAATATTCTAAATGGATCTGTTTCTTAAATATTCTAAATGGATCTGTTTATTAAATATTCTAAATGTATGCACGCTGCCGGCATCCCATCTCTGCATATACTCTACCCGCACGCAATATTTTGAGACATAGATGCACAGTCTTCCTCTTCTTATGTGCACATGTTGTACACAATGAATCAGAAGCTCCAACTTCCCCGTTGTGCACTTATATTTTTATGTAAAATACAAAAAAAACACAAACAATTTGTGCAATGAAAACAATAAATTTGAGCTTTATTTATAAACTAACACGACATGATATATTTTTATGTATCTCTGTCACATCCTTTAATAGCTCGAGCACAATCAAAACCCTTACGAATAGGACTGCAATAAGGCTTTTAAATTAAAAAAATTAGATACACAAATGAATTGTGTGATCAAAACAATAAATGAAAGCTATATTAAATAATGGACTGATACACAAGTAGACGCTTCAGCTAATGCTTTCATCGGTGGAACTAAATGAACTAAAGTATTTAAATTGAATTTACATTGTATGTAAAATACTACAGCCTACCATGGTAAAAATAATGATTCAGTAAATTTAAAAAACACAAAGAAGAGAAAAGAAGAAGGATGGGCACAAATACTTAATAAAACAAACCCGTAAAAACAAAGTTTTTGACTATAAATCCCTTATATATGAGACATAACTAACAGTATTGATTATTTTCAAACATTTACAGACTGAATCTGTCTTAACTCAACTTTGCATCATAACCCTAGTGGGGGGGGGAGGGGTGGGTGGGGGGGGAGAGGGGAAAAGTCTGGTCACCGATTCGCTTGACCGAGCTCAGAGTGACACGTAAAATGTAAACAAAAGCGCCCCGTCGCTTCGTTGGGTCGCCTCAATGCGTCAGCTCAAAATTTCACGTGGGAAAAAAACAATAACAAACCGTGAATTTAAATTACATACCTCATATAAGGATAAACTAAAAATGCATTAATTTAATTACGGTACGTTCGATCGATCTGAAATTTTGATACGATGCATTGTTAGGTTAGACGGGTCCGTGTGCCAACTTTCAGTTCGATCGGATCATGGGAAGTGGGTCATTTTTTACTTCTGTTTTTCCGCCCGCCCAAGACAGAGAGAGAGAGAGAGACGCCGGTGAAGTTAATATAAGGGATTTAACAAAAATACAGGATAGTAGAGAGGAAGGAAGTGTCAACAGTTACAGTGACAATTACTAAAATCCTTAAAACTTCTTCATAGAGAATCTTTTAGCAATTTTGTAAACAGCATGCAACCTCTACAGCCACATTCAACTCCCCGGTGCACACAATTTTAGGCATCTTATTCACAACATCTCCCTGCACAGCCTCCTATGAGGATTACAACCTGCACATTTTTTTAGCAACTCAATTTACAATCCACAACTGTGAAACTGTGATTTTCAGCAAGCACAAAGGAGTTATACTTAATAGTTGATGTCAATCAAATTGTTTATTTTTAAATATATTTTTTTTAAATGATTGAAGTTGTGAAAAGAAATTTGTTTGAGCTATTTCAGAACACCCTTAAAGGCTTATATTTATTAATTTGATAAATTCAAAATATCTGACTCTTTTTTTGAGGTTACCCCTTTAAAAAAACAAAACATTTATATTATTTTCACGTGTCTAATGTCTAAAGACATTAAATAATTAAAATGATTATATTCATAAAACTTTAAGCAATACTTTTAAAGTTTCATCTTAGAGAGAGATTATTTTTTTATAAAGAACTAGGATAGAGATGACATCATCGGGTCAAAAAATAATCTCCAATCCAATTGTTTCAGACATGCTTGATGAATTTGATACTAATGTGCCAGAACCAGAGCTGATGGCCATATCTAAGCCAGAGGGAGGGGTGAGTTATCAGTTACATAATGAAATGAGTTTATTTTAGTTTATATTGAATGTTTGTTTTGGGGGAAAGGGAATTAAGATAAAAATATATTTCAATGCTATTTGCTATAATTATCAATAACAAGCTTAATTTTCTGGGAGAATATGACAAAAAATAAAATAAATTTTGTTTGTGATATTATATCTGTTTTAAATAATAGAGACATTTAAAAAACTCAATTTCTAGGGTAAATTTTATGATTGCAATAATGCAGCTTAGTGCCAACAATGTCAATGCTGTTTACAACTGATCACACATCCAATGTGTTAGATTTCATTTAATTCCATTGATAAACAGCTTGTTTTACATTAGAGTAATAAATATTGACTTCATTTCAACTGTAATCACAGAGTGGAGGACTCACTCCAGGAGATGGTGGGCGTGGCTCTGCCCCAACACCCCTCCCCCTTAATGAGCTGGCTCCTCCCCCATCTCAGGAAGACCTATTTGGTGAGTTTAAATCTAAGCTTATGGTTTGAATGAAGTGCTATTGAATAATTGATCAACAAATTATGTTAAATGGGGAAATTTTAATGTTTGGCTATTATTTGTTTGAATGTTAAAAGTGACAGAAGAACTTAATGTTGGCCTATTGTCTGTTTGAATGTTAAAAGGTAACATAGAGCAACTGAAGAAACAACATGAGCAAGAAATGGCTCAGATTGAAAAAGCTCAGGAAACTAACAAGGCCAGAATTGAACAGGGATTGCAGGAGAAGTTGAGGGAGAGAAGAACTAAAAGAAGTAGATTACAGGAGGAATAAGGAACATAACATTACAGAATAACTTAGATTACTGTAGACTTAAGCAGAAGTTGATCTCATTAATTAATTAAACAACATTAGTGATTTTCTTTAACAGATCAACGCAGCTTATATGCACAGCAATGTCGTATGTTGTATTAGGTTATGTATGTTTAACATTGAATGAATTGATCATTATGTGCGTTACTAATTTTATGTAAAGCTCTGTGAGGCCAGTTGCTTGTTGGGGTACTGCGCTATATAAATCATCCAAATTTTTATTATTACTAAATAAGAAATGTAGAGCTTAAGCTGGGCACAGAAGCACTGAACAAAATGCCAGCCAAATTCAAAAATGATTTTAATTGTTATAACTTTAAAATCTTCTTTTATGTACCATTAAAAAATCTGGAATATATTTATTATTAATTGCAGCAATATTTTGTAGAGATGATTTTTTGCCAAATATGTATTATTCCTCTATAAGGAATTTTTATAATGCTAAATGAACTATAACCCATGAAGGATCACATTCATATCAGAGGTGCAACCATATTTGTGTACATCTGATTGGCTTGTCTGTGGATCATGCCCACTGTTTACATTTATGTTGTTTCCGAGATTTTCTGTCAATACTAATCCGACTCCAGAAAGTTAAGAAGGGCAAATTAAACTAATTCCACATATGTAGAAAATTAAAAATTAAAATAGAGTTCTTTCAATATCATAATTTCTTTATTATTAATGTTTAAAAATCCAAACCATGGCCATTAACAATAATTATAGAGCTGTACCAATAAATTGGCTCTTTTCTACCAGAAAATGAAAAAGTTTATATACAGGGTTTTACTTTTATATTTTGTTTTTAGATGATAAACAAATGATTTAAATTTTTTATTTTATACTATGACCTTAAATAAATATAATAATTGTGACCAAAGAAGGTTTTAATATAAAAATTTAAATAAGTATAAATAGAAAATCTATATTGTTTTGATATATATTTCGGGGTAAATTATGTTTTGTCATATTTAATGTGCGCTGTGAAAAATATTTTTAAAATGTAATTTATTAAATTGATGTTAGTATTATTACCTCTTTTTTATTTATTTGTTTCAGTAAATTTTTATCAACTGATATTTTAATACATTTTACCTAACTTTCTTAACATTTTTTTGTAAAATATATTTTTATTCAACTCTTTTTTTGTCAAACTTCTGTGATATTTTGCAAAAAACTTTTATTATTGCACAACATTATTATGACATTGATAAATAAGCTGATTCTAAGACAAACAAAAATCTGTGAAACAAAAGCTGCAACTTTTGTTGAGCCCACTTTGTTACCATTATTATTGTTGCAATTTTCAGTACATTCACTGGTTATTTATGAGTCTTTTAGGAGATAATATTATGCTTTCCAAGATAAAAGATATCCTTTAAAAAAAACAATACAATTATTTTATTTTGGTTTTATTGTTTTATTTTTTCAATAAAACTCTTTCAACGTTTTTGTAATTTCATCTGATTTTCATTTAAAATACTGCTGAATTTACTTATCCTATAAAAATTTTCAGTCAAAGAAAACTGCTTTTTTTTCTTTCTTCAACTTGTTAAGTTAATGAAATGATAAATGAGTAGATATCCTTTTCTGAATATGTGCCTACATTTTATCTCTGCTGTGACATATTTGTTCAATTCTATATTTTATAAATGAACATTTGTTAAATTGATATCAATGATTTGAAAGAGTTGTGGAGCCTTGTAACTGAATAATATTTCAATGTAAAATGTATAACTTTTTTTTGGTGTTATTCTCAGTTTATGTTGATGTTCTCTGGCTTAGGGTTAGGGTTAGGCTTAGGGTTAGGGTTAGGGTTAGGGTTAGGCTTAGGGCACCAGGTCAATTCTTATTTGTTAGGTTTATTTTCGTAGAGGTGCACATTATTATACCTTTTTTATAACAGAAACTCATCTTCACAAATGGAAAATATATTTCTCAAGAATAGCCAAAGCGTCATTTGGGGTTGTTATGGATTTATATTTGTAAATATTTGTGTGTTATAAATATGCTCAACATTTGAACCTTTTATACAACCACTAGATATTTTTTTTTACACATTTTTCTGAAGAAAAAAAGTCCTTTAATTAAACAATATAATTCATAGGGTTATTTTTAGAATTTATTAAAAACAATTATTTAAGGTTTTATTCTAACACAAATAAATTTACTTTACTTTCTAAACAACTATTAGCCAACTAGCAGCTACAATAATGATTTAAGAGAAATGCCAAAAAGATGTGTTACGTTATTTTTAATTTACAAAGGCTGATAACTCTGACATATGAAACTTGACTTTGTCTTGACATATTTGCTCAACTGATTGCATAAAAGATGTTGACTCACGAGGTTGTTTATTTAGCCTGTCATGAGTTTTGAATGTTTTTTATAAATTTTGCGTTGTTAATAATTGTTGAGGCCAAACTTCTGTAGGTCCAGCTTATCCAAGAGAGCTGAGCTGTGGTCCAGAGGCGTCACTATGGGTGTCACCTGGTGTCACCCATGTGATGGTGTCACCCGGTGAGGTCCGTCCGCACCCCCGCACCCCTCTAGTGACGCCTCTGCTGTGGTCTGCTGCACAGCTAGTTTTTAAAAAAAACACAACGGCACCATCAAATGTTCCTGTGGTACATGTAATTAATACTATTTACAATTTCAGAAGCATAAAAAGTCAAATTATTTCTAGGACAAAATTAAGAGTCTCAAACCAAGGGTGCACAGCTGGTACTATTTAAACAGTAATTAAAGAAACTAAAATAAACTAAATGGAGTTAATAATGTCTAAATGGTAGTGAGTGATATTAAGGCTCTTTGCAATTGTTTGTCATCTGTTTTGTAACTGATGTTGAATTATTGAAGTTTTTGTAACTAAAAACAAGCATAATTTTTTTAGAATAACATTTTTTTTTCTGTGGCATGATTTTGTATGAGCAAGGCACTTTTGGAAATGAGCACATATTTGAACTAAATTTTTTAATAATTTATGTAGATTAGTACAACGGTAAATTTTAATTACTTTTTGGGAAAAGTTTGAATTTTTTTTTATTTACAAAAATAAAGATGACAAATATTTTCATTCCAGTTATTAAAGACCTTGGTAAATTTATTATGAAAGTCTTTTCGTTGGGTGAAATCCCTGCACATCTTTTTTTATTGCAGTGTCCTCTTATATTAATGTAACATCTCTTGGTCCCAGACGGCATCCGCGCTCGGCTGGCGTACCAAGGGTCGTGTGTTCGAATCTCCGTGAAGGCAGGGATTTGTTCCCTTGGCCAATGGTGTCCCTGAGTCCACCCAGCTCCGAATGGGTAACCGACAGTAGTTAGGGAAACAAAGGCGGCTGGTAAACAGCTTGGCCTCTTATAACACGTGAAAGCTGCGTCACTTGCCAGAATGTTTGCAAAACATCTTGTGGTACCAGACCATCACATAGCCAAGGGGTCGGGAAACCATGGCTCGCGAGCCAGATGTGGCTCTATTGATGGCTGCATCTGGCTCTCAGACAAATGTTCGATTATTTTTAAAAAAAACAACGTTTATTAAGACTCCTTTAATCTACATAATAATTGCATATAAAAACAGCATTAAAATGACAATGCTATTAAAAAGAATTCAGACACATAATTATTGAATTGTACATTTAGGGTTGAAATTACCCAGCATGCAAACATTTACTTGAATTTTAAGTTTTAAACATAATGTATGGCTCTCACAGAATTACTTTTCAAAATATAAGGTGTTTATGGCTCTCTCCGGCAAAAAAGTTTCTCGACCCCCGACATAGCCCCACCTCTTGTACAGTGTCCTTGTGTATTTAACACTGGTGATAGCAGTGAAACAAAATTCAGTTGCTAATGTTACATATGTTGTGAATGAGTGACTGGCTCGCAGCGCTGGCGTCGATGGTATTCTGACTTTGTTTATAGTGTAGACTTCGTCACAGAAGGTTAAAACCAGCTGTCTATATTGGCTAAGCCACACGTCATCGAAATATATAGAGAAAATCTTGTGTTTCTGACACAGGTTCTAACAATGACGTCAATGGTATTCTGACTTTGTTTATAGTTTAGACTTCCTAACAGCTGTCTATATTGGCTAAGACACACGTCATCGAAATATATAGAGAAAATCTTGTGTTTCTGACACAGGTTCTAACAATGACGTCAATGGTATTCTGACTTTGTTTATAGTTTAGACTTCGTCACAGCTGTCTATATTGGCTAAGCCACACGTCAACAGTTTCTATATATATATATATTTGATGTTGATTGTCTTCAAACCAGTACTAATTGTTCCCATTGAGTTTCTATAGTATGGGGAAAATGACTAACGTTTGCACTGTATGATTTAATTTACTACTTCTTTTTTAATCGGCGTCATGAAACGTGCCTTGTTTTTATTTATTTTTAAAAAATCAGTAATTTTAAAGGAAATGGAAAAACAAATCTTGGTGTTTTTTTCCCCATTAATCAAAGGGTGTCGTCATTGGTCAGTCACACTAGAGACCAAGTAACCTGACTAAAAGGCCCAGTGCCTGTGGATACTCCATTCTCATGGATGGGAGGGGGGGGGAGTTCTACACACCATGTTACTTGTAAGAAATTAAAAACAACAGTGTGTAATTTCCGTTTAGTTAAAATTACTATCAGAATTTTTAGGCGATAACATACATGAAAAGTGTTATATATTTATTTAGATTTTAATGGAGGTCTGAATTATTTCGATATTCTAAATCTGTGAAAAATAAGCAAAGCAAGTATTACACATAAGAATGCCAAAATAAAAAAATAAAAAAAATTTAAAAAATAAATAAATTGAAATATTTAATTTAAAAAATAAATAAATTGAAATATTTAATTTAAAAAATGAAGGATTGAAAAATTGTCAATTTATTCTAATTTTATTCATGATCCATATGCGTACAAGATGGTTGCTTAAATAAGAAATAAGATTTCATCAGTTATACTCCAAAGAGGGCGCTACACCTCGGTAAACAATTATCGACAATTAACTGTATTCTCATTCCAAATCGTTTGTACCAAAATATCGGTGAAGTTGTCGCTATAGTCTCAATCCAAATAGTTCACCCCAAAATATCAGTGAAGTTGTCGCTATAGTCTCAATCCAAATAGTTCACCCCAAAATATCAGTGAAGTTGTCGCTATAGTCTCAATCCAAATCGTTCACCCCAAAATATCAGTGAAGTTGTCGCTATACTCTCATTCCACATCATTCACCCCAAAATATCAGTGAAGTTGTCGCTATACTCTCATTCCAGATCGTTTACCCCAAAATATCAGTGAATTTGTCGCTATACTCTCATTCCAGATCGTTTACCCCAAAATATCAGTGAAGTTGTCGCTATATTCTCATTCCAGATCGTTTACCTCAAGATATCAGTGAAATTGTCGCTATACTCTCATTCCACATTGTTCACCCCAAAATATGAGCGAAGTTGTCGCTATACTCTCATTCCACATCGTTCACCCCAAAATATGAGCGAAGTTGTCGCTATACTCTCATTCCACATCGTTCACCCCAAGATATCAGTGACGTTGTCGTTGTACTCTCTCACCACCTGTTGGCTCGGCCACAGATCCACGGCGAAGCTTCTGAACTTTTCGCCGAACAGCTTGGCGAGTATCATGGTGATGACGGACTGGTCATGACGGTGACAGAGGCCGATCTCGGACTTGTTGAACGTTGGCGGGCACACGATGGCCGAGTGATCCGGGTTGGGACAGATGCACTCCTGCCGCAGGGCGCATCCGAACAACGGGTCAAGGACCGCTCTCTCGATGAGGAGATCGCTGAAAGAAGGCAGAGGTGGGTTGTGTTTTTAAAAAAAATACTCTTTGATTTCAGTGGCGTCGCTAGGAGGGGGAGGGGAGGTCCAAATTCAAAAGTCCCCCCCCCCTGTCAGATTTTTAAATCAATAAATATTAGGCCACTGCTATGAATGCAGGGCCCCCCAAAGTGGCCCAGTCCCCCGGGCCCCAAAATCCCTAAAAATCCCAAGCTAAGCCACTGTTTGTTTTCCTTAAAATAAAAAAGTAGAACTCGACACGCGTAATTTTGCTTTGAAAGATGTTGGTGTGTGTCTTTTAAAGATGAGTGGTACTGATAATTTGAGATCCACTATAAGAAACCCCCCTCCCCTTCTCCCGCAATTCCCGGCCAACGTCATGCAAAAATATAAGAAAGTCATAAGTATAGCTAGAAGCAAAACTTTACCCCGTGTATCCAGTTAGTAAATCAGTAGTAATAGGAGGTTTTTAAGGGTATGGGTGAGTGATGGTGAACTTATGCCACGCGTGCCACAGATGGCACGCAGAGCCTCAGCCGGCACGCAACTAAAATATTTCTTCCTTAATCAAACCACTGTGCTAGCACTTTGTGTTGGGACTTTGCTATATAAAGTTTTAAATTGATTTACGGGCAGGCGGCATCAAAAAAGGTTTACCATCACTGGTATATTGACATATTTGTATGTGTACTGTGTACCGTTAGTAAAACAGTAGTAGTAATAGGAGATGTTTAAGGGTATAGGTATATGAGATATATGTATGTGTGTGGTTAGTAAAACAGTAGTAATAGGAGGTATTTAAGGGTATAGGTATATGAGATATATGTCTGTGTGTGGTTAGTAAAACAGTAGTAATAGGAGGTATTTAAGAGTATAGGTATATGAGATATATGTATGTGTGTGGTTAGTAAAACAGTAGTAATAGGAGGTATTTAAGAGTATAGGTATATGAGATATATGTATGTGTGTGGTTAGTAAAACAGTAGTAATAGGAGGTATTTAAGGGTATAGGTATATGAGATATATGTATGTGTACGATTAGTAAAACAGTTGTAATAGGAGGTATTTAAAGGTATAGGTATATGAGATATATGTATGTGTACGATTAGTAAAACAGTTGTAATAGGAGATATTTAAGGGTATAGGTATTTTTCATATATATGTGTGTACTGCTAGTAAAACAGTAGGAAGGGGGCTTTTTAATGTATAGATATATGAGTTATATGTGTGTATGCACTTAGTAAAACAGTAGTAAGGAAGTTTTTAAAGATATAAGTATACGACATATATGCGTGTATATGTTACAGGCAAAGTGTGAAATTCAGGCGTTCTATAGAATGCCTAGGCAATATAAAGAATGCCTGATGGTTTCAGGCAATGTATGAAATGATTGCTATTTCATACATTGCCTAGGAATTCTATAGAATGCCGAGTTGTCGTCCGAAAAAGTATGTCATTGGCCTACCCCCGCCATTTTTCCAGCCTCCTGCCATTGATGTTGGCGGTGGCGCTTTGGTCGTTGTTTGATGATGGCGATCGAAACCTGTGAGTGTTGAAAGTTATTGTAAGAGAGCTTTAGCCGGTACGAGGTTCCACTACCAAATCAAAGACAATATTGCCAAAATTATTCTCATGACGTCAGTTTATATCATCCAGCTGAGATTCCACAGACGTTCTCCCATAACGTTTCCACTTGGATTGCTGTGTGACCATGTCGGAAGAGAATGTAGTGCTAGGACAGGAATCACGCCATGATGACATGCAACGGCGGTTCTACGATGAGTTATCTAAAGTAAGAGCCAATGCTGCTAAAAACAGCGTTTAAAAAAAAACCGGAAACTGTTACCAAAAGTTGGTGGACGATGTGAAAATGGCTAAGACCACCATTGAGGGAGAACCACGGGGCTATTGGCTGGTGAAACACTATGATGTCATGATGGTGGAAAATAAGAGTAAGTTGATCTACCCTGTTAAAGAAGGCGTGAGTGCCATTCTGTTTTACGTCGCGAACCCCAAGATATTTGACGTACTTCATAAAGCCCATTTGGCTATGGAGGACGGGACAGAATGTTGAAAGAACTTTCACCCAAATACAAGAACGCTACCCGCTATGATATTAAACTGTGTATTAACCTTCGTCAACCTTGCCAGAAAAAACAAAAAGGCGTCAAAAAGTCATTGTGGTCAAATGTTGAATTCAACTCTCGCTGTAAAGTCGATCTCATGGACTTTCAATCACATCCCGATGGGGAATACAAGTTTATAATGGTGTAACGAGGTCATACCACCAAGTTCGTAGTTCTAAGGGCCCTGAAGACAAAGAGAGCACAAGAAGTAGCATACCAGCTCGTAGACATATTTGACGTTGCCTGGTGCTCCAACAATGATTCTACAGTCCAAAAAAAAACACAAAAAAACACGGCAGGGAATTTGCAAACAATGAGGTAAGCAGTCTAAAGGAGTACTGGTCCACCTTGAAGATCGTTCTTGTTAAGCCGCGCCACATACAAAGCCAGGGGAGCGTCGAAAGAGATAACCCGAGCATTGAAAATATGCTGTGTGCTTGTATGCAAGATAAAATAACTGGAGTGAGGGGTTACGTTTCGTCCAACTCAAGAAGAACTGAGCTTTTCCTTCTGGGATTAAAAGATCACCATACGAAGCTCTCTTTGGCTGCAGAGCTAAAGTAGGCCTAACAACGTCGTCCTTACCTGACGATGATTTAGAAGATGTGGGAAAAGACGAAGACCTCAACAAAATAATACAGAGCGTGCATCATGTGTTTTATTTTTTTATTACTTCCACTTTAAAATGCGTAATTACGAATAAAGTCTTTTGTTGTGCTCTTTTTATACTTTGCCTAAACGAAATCCGTTATTCTATAGCTTGCCTAGGCAAAGTATGAAAAAGTTTTACAAATTTCATATTTTGCCTGAAACCATCAGGCATTCTATACATTGCCTGACATTCTATAGAATGCCTGATTTCACACATTGCCCGTAACATATACAGTTAGTAAAACAACAGTAAGGATGTTTTTAAGGGTAAAGATATATGACATATATGTGTGTATACGGTTAGTAAAACAGTAGTAAGATGGTTTTAACGGGCATATGTGCTCGTATATGGCATACATGCATGTACATAGATTGAAGCACACAATCGAATGTTTAAGAAATGTACACGTGAATAAAACAGGGTATGTTTAAGCCTGGCAAGACGTCATAGAACCAAGAAAGTTTCGGCGAAAAGCCTTCCTCGATGAACAATTTAAACAAAAACTCATAAAACTAATAAAAATGAAACAAAAACTTAGCTGCGTATGCGGTGTTATCCAAAGCCAGAAAGGGCAATGAAAAAAATTAAATCGAATGTTTATTGAGTAAATCGTGAAAGTCTAATACTGTTAACACTGTCGGACCTCTCTAAGTCAAACTCAAAGGGACCGGAAGAACAAAAAATCCGACTTACGGAGTTTTCTGGTTGTAGAAAATGGCGTAATGGGCTCAGAATTTGGGCCGGGACCTAACAATTAATTCGATATAGGCAGGTTTTCGACTTAGGGAAGTTCGACTCAGAGATTTCCCGACTGTATAATTTATAATTTAACAAAAGCCGATCTCATACCGGTGGTAAACGCCGAATCCGCCCTCTACAAACCCAAACGACATGTAGGCACAGGGAGAGTCACCGAAATATTCAAAGGTCTGAAAAATAAACAGAGGCTCGATGTGACCACAAGGCTTTTACGTCACTGGATGACGACTGTGCACCGACTGGTGATGTTTTCGGTGACATGCATGACATTACGTGGTTGTCATTAAATACTAAACGCAAAGCGGTATTAGCGTTTCAGTGACAATGATGAATGATGTGACAAGAATGAATAATGTGACAAGAATGAATGATGTGACAAGAATGAATGATGTGACAAGAATGAATGATGTGACAAGAATGAATGATGTGACAAGAATGAATGATGTGACAAGAATGAATGATGTGACAAGAATGAATGATGTGACAAGAATGAATGATGTGACAAGAATGAATAATGTGACAAGAATGAATAATGTGACAAGAATGAATAATGTGACAAGAATGAATAATGTGACAAGAATGAATAATGTGACAAGAATGAATAATGTGACAAGAATGAATAATGTGACAAGAATGAATAATGTGACAAGAATGAATAATGTGACAAGAACGAATGATGTGACAAGAATGAATAATGTGACAAGAATGAATGATGTGACAAGAATGAATGATGTGACAAGAATGAATAATGTGACAAGAATGAATAATGTGACAAGAATGAATAATGTGACAAGAATGAATGATGTGACAAGAATGAATAATGTGACAAGAACGAATGATGTGACAAGAATGAATGATGTGACAAGAATGAATGATGTGACAAGAATGAATGATGTGACAAGAATGAATGATGTGACAAGAATGAATGATGTGACAAGAATGAATGATGTGACAAGAATGAATGATGTGACAAGAATGAATGATGTGACAAGAACGAATGATGTGACAAGAACGAATGATGTGACAAGAACGAATGATGTGACAAGAATGAATGATGTGACAAGAAGGAATGATTTGACAAGAATGAATGATGTGACAAGAAGGAATTATTTGACAAGAATGAATGATGTGACAAGAATGAATGATTTGACAAGAATGAATGATTTGACAAGAATGAATGATGTGACAAGAACGAATGATGTGACAAGAATGAATGATGTGACAAGAAGGAATGATTTGACAAGAATGAATGATGTGACAAGAACGAATGATGTGACAAGAAGGAATGATTTGACAAGAATGAATGATGTGACAAGAACACTACGACTGTATCAAGACCTGAGGTAAGGTGTGCCAGGGTAGCCGTGTGCTGTAGGTCAAGTAGCGTTGCTGTATCCCCCTAGACCTGGCCTTCTCAATCAACGACTGCAGCAGTCCTTGCTTTACCGTCCTGAAACAAAGACCAAGATTCCAAACCCGGGGACCATGCGTCCTCCCAGCCCGCTAAGCTATACACTTTCGACACACCAGACCCATGGTCAAATGCCTGGCGATCCTGTAGCTTTGACTCCCGTAAGATCGAGGTCAATGCCTCTCGTTCAGCTTATGTGACCATCACGTCGTTTTTTAAATTAGGATATGAATGTTTTAAATATAAATGAATGTGTTACTATTTTTATGTGAAGCACCGTGAGCCCAGCTGCTTGGTGCGGTAATGCGCTGTGTAACTTCTCAAATTATTATAATTTTTACTCCTTTACTCAGGTTTTTCCGAGGGTTTCGTTTGACGACGACGTTAAACATTGCGCTAAGGTTGTCCGAGGACCTTTGTTTTTATTTTAAAATAACATTGTGGAGGTTATATACAAGACTTCACTTGCCTTTGTTTATAAGCAAAAGAAATAACACTACCATTTCAGCCGATCTTACCCTACTATTGGCATACAAGATACACAGACGAATTGTGTGGTCAAAACAATACATAGACGTGTTATTAATAGATTGATTACATAAGTAGACGGCGTTTCGGTTAATGTCTTCATCTTAACGAATTACTTACAAAGGAATTAAAAATAAATTTACATTAAATAATACATACTATATCCTATGATATACCATGCTGTCGTAATGTCTGTCAAAAGGCAATCAGTTAGGCTATAGGGCAGTGATGGCGAACCTTTTGAGGGCCACATGCCCAAAATTCAATTAAAACCCACTTTTATATAGCCAACTGCCAACACAATGTGCCAGCAAAGTGGTTTGATTGAGTAAGTAATATTCAGTCGGGTGCCGGGTGATGAGGCTCTGCGTGCTGTCTGTGGCACGCGTGTCATAGGTTCGCCATCACTGCTATAGGGTGTTAACTTACCCAAGGATTGCAAAGAAACACGAAACACCACAAACTGACCTAATGGACGTGTCTGACCAAATGACGAAGTTGGCCCGTTCATACATGGCCCTGATTATGGCTGGCTTGAAACTGAAGCAGTGGAGTGTTTGAAAGAATTCCGGGAAGAGATGGAATGGAAAGTCGATAAACTTACACCTGTCAGGTAAGAACATAAAAAGAAAAAAAAACAGCAAAACATTTTTATTCGGTACGACATGAAGGGAGGGGCTAATGGGGGTAGATAAAACGTCATGTATTTCAATAAACTTAAAGGTTTTAAATAATAACTCAGGTATCGCCTTTTCAAAGAAGCCAGGCTGCCAGCAGTTATGAATGATAACGGATTGTTTTTTGTTTTTTTTAAATCAACGAATCGACATTTTTTCAAGTTGAAATCAAGCCACACAAAACTCTTACAGTGAAGTTTTTTCCAACACTCAATTCCTTAAACTACAAACAAATTATTAAACCACACAGGGCAAAGGCGTGCAAAGAAATCATACTAAAACTAAGCAATGAAGTTCTCACTGTGCTGGAGTTACACAATTTTTAAACAATAATTTTCAAATCTGTCGGGGCCCAGGAATTATTTTTGATTTAGCTACAAGAATTGGATTTTTTTCCGGCCCCAAAATTTTAACTATGGGCCTAAACTGTGGAATTTCTCGAGACCAATTTTTTTTATATTAGCTCGGATCTTGAAAAACTCATTGGGTTCGTCACAGACTCTAGTAATATCGCTAGCAACGAGTTCTTTTCAAATAAAAAATTTTCAAACTAAATTTCGATCCTTAAATTTTAGTCTTTTTGACCATTGCGATGGCCTTACCAGTTCCATTCGAGATGAGGCATTGCAATGTTAAGATTATTGCAATAATTCCTTCAAAAATTTTAAGTAGAAGATTAGGCAATGTGTTTTTTTTTAAAAAGATATCAATTCTTTCAGAAGAATTTTTAATTATTAAAACAAATAAGATGTTTGACTAACGTTATTTGACGTTAAAAAAATAGGCGGAGCTTTGGTTGTAACATAAGTCTTAGTGGAAATATTTGTGGGATGGTTTTATTGTAAGCACACGGCGCGGTGTGTTGAAACTTAATGCTTGTTTGAAAGACTTTTGGGGTTGTTTTATTGTAAGCACACGTCGCGGTGTGTTGAAACTTAAGGCTTTTTTGAAAGACTTTTGGGGTGGTTTTATTGTAAGCACACAGCGTTCAATGGTGTGGTAGGATGGTTCCTCTTCGAAGGCAATAGCACCAGCAATTTTGTGTGTGAGTTTAATTTTGATTGTGTGTTGATTTGTAATGGCTTGTTCAGTCAGGTCAGCCCATTCCACGCCCGAATGCCAGAGGGGGAGAAATAGGATTTGTATGTACTTGTTCTCTTTTAGAACTCGCACCGGGAAAGAAGAAGACAGGTCACCCACGTCTGTGATTCAAAGATGACCCCCATAGGGACATTAAAGCAGCCAGAATACGCACAAGCGACTGGGAGTGTAAGGCAGAAGACCGATCTACGTGGCGCACAGTTGTCAAGGAGGGCGTCATAGAAGCTGAGGAGCGAAGGATGGAGGAGGCTTCAGGCAGAAGAGCTAGGAGAAATGCCAAAAACATTGGAAAGCACAGAACTCGTGTACAAAACCTGTGGTAAAGACTGACACTCAAGGATACGACTGCTCAGCCACACGAGGAAATGCAAACCCAGACCAACTGGGATGCACCATCGTCTCTCGAGACGGAAGGATGCCGATTATTATTGTTCTTTTGTGTGCACATCAATCGACGCAATTAAGTCTAAGACCCCTACTCACTTGCAGTGTTTTCTGACGTGTCCGGCCTCGTGGTCACTCAGGCCCAGGTTGTAGACGACGAAGGTCAAGTTGCGTAGCTCGGGGAACACCATCTCGTGCACGTGCTTAATGAGCAGCTGTGATCAAATCAACCGAGGCGTTTAAACAAAAACAGTTTTTAAAAAATGAATTATTTAGTCGATAAAAGCAAATGCTTCATCTTACAATCCTTGAAACAAGAGCTACGTTAATAGTTTAGGTTAACAAAATAAATATAAAAAAAGTATCATTACCATAAATAAAAACACATACTTTAGATGACATGTCTTTCTGACGAAATTAACCATTTTTTAGTCACATAACCTCTTTCTTTCGTGACCGTAGGGGGTTCTAATGTTTCCATTGGAACATTCTCGGGCTTGGTAGACCTTGGCGGCACCCATCCCTCTCCAGGTCAGCGGAGGACGTTCTAAGCGTCAGTCATTCATCAACATTTTTAAATCCCTTATATTAACTTCGCGGCCGTCTCTCTCTCTCTGTCTGTCGTCATCTCATGGGTGGGCGGGCGGAAAAACAAAAGTCGAAAATGACCCACTTCCAGTGATCCGATCGAGCTGAAATTTGGCACACGGACCCGTCTCACCTAACAATGCATCGTATTAAAATTTCAGATCGATCAATTGTACCGTAATTAAATTAATGAATTTTTAGTTTTTCCTTATATAACGTATGTAATTCGAATTTACGGTTTGTTATTGTTTTTTCCCACGTGAAAGTTTGAGTTGACGCTTTGAGGCGACCCATCGAAGAACCGGGGTGCTTTTGTTTACATTTTACGTGTCGCGCTGAGCTCGGTCAAGCAAATCGGTGACCAGACGTTTCCCCTCTCCCCATCCCCCCCCAGGGTTATAAAGCAAAGTTGAGTTAAGACAGATTCAGTCTGTATGTTTGTCGTGTTTGAAAATAATCAATACTGTTAGTTATGTCTCATATATAAGGGATTTATAGTCAAAAACTTTTGTTTTTACGTGTTTGTTTAATTAAATCCCTTATATTAACTTCACCGCCGTCTCTCTCTGTCGTCATCGCTCTCTGTCTGTCTGTCTTGGGCGGGCGGAAAAACAAAAGTAAAAAATGACCCACTTCCCGTGATCTGATCAAGCTGAAATTTGGCACACGGACCCGTCTCACCTAACAATGCATCGTATCAAAATGTCAGAGCGATCGAACGTACCGTAATTAAATTAATGCATTTTTAGATTATCCTTATATGAGGTATGTAATTCAATTTCACTGTTTATTATTGCTTTTTTTCCCACGTGAGAGTTTGAGTTGATGCGTAGACGCGACCCATCGAAGCACCGGCATGCTTTTGTTTACATTTTACGTGTCACGCGGAGCTCCGCCCCCACCCCACGAGGGTTATGAAGCAAAGTTGATTTAAGGGTTTGAAAATAATCAATACTGTTAGTTATGTCTCATATATAAGGGATTTATAGTCAAATACTTTGTTTTTACGGGTTTGTTTTATTAAATCCCTTATATTAACTTCGCGGCCGTCTCGTCATCTCTGTCTTGGGCGGGCGGGTGGAAAAAACAAAAGTAAAAAATGACCCACTTACCGTGATCCGACCGACCTGAAATTTGGCACACAAACCCGTCTCACCTAACAATGCATTGTATCACAATTTCAGATCGATCGATCGTACCGTAATTAAATTAATGCATTTTTAGTTTTTCCTTATATACCGTATGTAATTCAAATTCACGGTTTGTTATTGTTTTTTTCCCACGTGAAAGTTTGAGTTGACGCTTTGAGGCGACCCATCGAAGAACCGGGGTGCTTTTGTTTACATTTACGTGTCGCGCTGAGCTCAGTCCCTAGGGTCATGAAGCAAAGTTGAGTAAGAGTTTGGAAATAAAAAAATACTGTTAGTTATGTCTTATATATAAGGGATTTATAGTCAAAAACTTTGTTTTTACGGGTTTGTTTAATTATAGTGGCTTTAACGTTGGCTCGATGCCACACCCCTCAGCTTGTGAGGCGAGCGCACTATTGACTTCGCGATCCAGCCGCCAATTACGAATTATATATAATCAAAATTAAGATTTTATGCTGTTATGAAATGATTAAAAATACAATAGACGCGTATGTTGTGCGAAGATTGAATTTTGTTAAATGCAATCATTGGTGAATAAATCTTTGATGTAAAAAAAAAGGGGGGGGGGTTATAATATTGATATAGCTCAGGATCTGCAAAATATTGTAGTTTCGTACCAAAAGCAAAAGAGAGGTGGTGTAAAATTAATGGGCGACGTAACATAGCTTAAGTGTGTTATTTGTCACAGAGTTAAATTGCGTTATTTGCAACAGAGATAAATTGCGTTATTTGCCACAGAGATAAAGTGTGTTATTTGCCACAGAGATAAAGTGCGTTATTTGCCACAGAGATAAAGTGTGTTATTTGCCACAGAGATAAAGTGCGTTATTTGCAACAGAGATAAAGTGTGTTATTTGCCACAGAGATAAAGTGTGTTATTTGACACAGAGATAAAGTGTGTTATTTGCAACAGAGATAAAGTGTGTTATTTGCAACAGAGATAACGTGTGTTATTTGCCACAGAGATAAAGTGCGTTATTTGCCACAGAGATAAAGTGTGTTATTTGCCACAGAGATAAAGTGCGTTATTTGCAACAGAGATAAAGTGTGTTATTTGCCACAGAGATAAAGTGTGTTATTTGACACATAGATAAAGTGTGTTATTTGCAACAGAGATAAAGTGTGTTATTTGCAACAGAGATAAAGTGTGTTATTTGCTACAGAGATAAAGTGCGTTATTTGCAACAGAGATAAAGTGTGTTACTTGACACAGACATGAGGTGTGTATTGTGCCTGCATGTTTTGACAGGTAATTTTAATAGCTTCGAAGCTTACCCATAGTCACCGCTATTTTTTAAAGACCGGAGGTTGGGGGGTGGGGGTGGTTGCATTCCTAGACGCAATGACCATGATGGTGGGTCTATTTTAAAAGTATGTACGTACTTGGCGTTTTGTTAAAATTAATTTTCCTATCACAATATAGAAATTAAAAATATGTATAAAAATCGTGCTATCAAGAAGCTTTTTTTTGTGTACAGACTTTCTTTTTAAGGGTACTCATTGTATTTGTCTACTTATCTATTGGGTTATCTTTAAGGCTACTCATTGTATTTGTCTACTTATCTATTGGGTTATCTTTTCGGCCACTCATCGTATTTGTCTACTTATCTATTGGGTTATCTTTAAGGCCACCCATCGTATTTGTCTACTTATCTATTGGGTTATCTTTACGGCCACTCATCGTATTTGTCTACTTATCTATTGGATTATCTTTGTTTTACCTAATTGTACATTTATGGCCAAAGAAGAGGCGGCTGAGGGAGGAGTAGGGGTCAGACATGGACTGTCAGCCATCTTGTTTATGTCACGCGACTGGAGGGAGTTTTATTATTCTCACGAGTTAATTAAACAACCCCGTAAAAACAAAGTTTTTGACTATAAATCCCTTATATATGAGACATAACTAAAAGTATTGATTATGTTCAAACGCGACAAATATTTACAGACTGAATCTGTCTTAACTCCCCTTTGCTTTTAACCTGGGGTGGGGGGCAGGGAGAAGGGAAAGGTCTTTTCACCGATCGCTGGACCAAGCTCAGCGTGACACGCAAATTGTAAACAAAAGCACGCCGGTACACCTGGTTAAAACACGAGAATTGTTCACCTATGCCTGGGGTGAAGTCAAGTGACCCGTAAAATGTAAACGATAGCGACCTCTACATATAGTTTATATAGATAAACTAAAAATGGATTAATTTAATAACTGTACGTTCGATGGAACTGAATTTTTGAAACGATGCATTGTTAGGTGACACGGGTCCGTGTGCCAAATTTCAGCTCGATGGCATGACGGGAAGTGGGTCAATTTTGACTTCTAATTTTCCGCGGTGCCCAAGACAGAGAGAGATGGCGGTGAAGTTAATATAAGGGATTTAAATAAAACAAACCCGTAAAAACAAATTTTTTGACTAAAAATCCCTTATATATGAGACATAACTAACAGTATTGATTATGTTCAAACATGGCAAACATTTACAGACTGAATCTGCCTTAACTCCCTTTTGCTTTTAACCTGTGGGAGAGGGGAAAGGTCTTGTCACCGATCGCTGGCCCGAGCCCAGCTTGACACGCAAAATGTTAACAAAAGCACGCCGGTTTACCTGGTTTAAACACGAGATCTGTTCACAGGTGGCTGGCCTGAAGTTAAGCGACCCGTAAAATGTAAACGAAAGCGACAGCTACATTAAGTTTATACAGATAAACTAAAAATGCATTAATTTAATTACGGTAAGTTCGATCGTTCTGAAATTTTGATACGATGCATTGTTGGGTGAGTCGGGTCCATGTGCCAAATTTTAGCTCGATCGCATCACGGGAAGTGGGTCATTTGTTACTTTTCTTTTTCCGCCCGACCGACGTACGAAGAGAGAGATGACGACAGACAAGATTCCGAAGTTATTATAAGGGATTTAATAAAACAAACCCGTAAAAACAAAGTTTTTGACTATAAATCCCTTATATATGAGATATAACTAACAGTATTGATTATTTTCAAACGCTACAAACATTGACAGACTGACACCGAGTGATCTCCCTTGTCTTTAATAAATGGGGATGGGACGTGAGGGGGTGTCGGCACGACGGTCGGCGTCAACTCAAACTCACGTGGAAGTGGAAGAAAAAAACAATAACAAACCGTGAATTTGAATTACATACCTCATTTAAGGATAAACTAAAAATGCATTAATTTAATTACGTACGTTCGATCGATCTGACATTTTGATACGATGCATTGTTAGGTTAGACGGGTCCGTGTGCCAAATTTCAGCTCGATCCGATCACGGGAAGTGGGTCATTTTTGACTTTTGTTTTTCCGCCCGCCCGCCGAGCCCATGAGATGATGAGATGATGAGACGGCCGCGAAGTTAATATAAGGGATTTTAAAAATGGTTTGGAAGTAAAAGGCATACAAAAAAAAAGGAAAATAATTTTGAATTTCTTTTTAAAAAACCTCAAGCAAAGAAAGCCTGTGCAGAGAGTCTGGACATAAAGTGTGGCCAGAAAGTCTGGGAAGAGAGTCTGGGCAAAAAGTGTGGGCAGAAAATCTGGGCAGAATATCTGGGCAGAAAGTGTTCCCAAAGATTAATAAACTAAATGCATTTCTTCTACATTAAAACGGAACAAAAGTTGGTCGCCACCTCTACCTCGTCTCGTTTTTCTCGGCGTAATGGGCTCAACGTAATTTTAACGTTAATTTCTGCTTTCTTTAGTTAGCTTCAACTCGTCTTTAATAGAAGGTGGTCTTTGTTATAATTTAGGGCGAATATGATTTAAGCAACAAAAAAAAACACAAAATGACCACATCACCTTATATTCTTCGAACTCAAGTGCCATATCCTCTGCAGCGTATCCTGGGTCGCGTAAAATGATAATTATCGAAGGGGCAAAAAAAAAGCGTTGTCAACTCTCTTCATACCTGTCCTTCTTTATAATGATTTGACGAGAAGCCGGTCACAAGAATGACGTCACAAAAGTCAGAAATCTCGCTGCCCATCTGCCGTAACGCGTCCCGATATTGCCTCGATATCTGCAGGTTGCTCCTGAACGCGAGCTGTTCGACCCGCTCTTCCAAGCCCTCCGGCAAGTTTTGCTGAAGACAGGAAGTGACGTTGCATTTCTCCGCGTACCCGACATTCAAATCCTTGCACAGCGTCCGGTTTAGTTTGACCAAATCCTTTGGCGAGGCCGCGTCCAACTTGGAGCTCAGGTCAGCCGTTAAAATTTGCAAGGCATTGTTACCATTCCTAACCCCGTCCGCAATGTCCTCTGAGTTTTCGGAGTTTCTAAGCGAAAACTCTGTCGTAACCTCGTCCTGAAGCATGGAGTAGATTTTCTTCGTAGTCTGCAAAAACTATCAAGTAAATAATAGACGAATCTTTTGTTTGAATAAAATAGAATTATACCCACAAAAAAATTACTTAAACCACCCAAACACTTGTACTTCACGAAGTCTACAAATAGTGGTTTTAGGGTTAAGGCTCATTAAAAAAATAAACGACTGAGAGGGAAGAGAAATTAAACAATTTATTGATTATTTTTGTTGTAAACGGAGGAATAATTGTAACCGCAAAGCAGTAGTGGGGCTTGGAGTCCAAATAAACTAATTTATAAACTCATTCTATACGGAAGATTAGTGCATCCTACGCGTATCCGGGACGGGCCTTAGCAATTGCGGGGAACTATGCGGCTTAGTATGCGAAATGGATTGCGCGGGGCCTAGTCTGGTTAGGAAAAAAAGAATTTAAAAGGATAATAAGAACAAATTATGATAGGCGGGCATATGAAAGCGCAGGGGCCCTCTGCGACCGCATATGTTGCATTGGCCTAAGACAGGCCCTGCGAGTATCCATGGTTTGCGTCTATTTTTGATTTTTTATTAGACTTTTGAATGTTGATAATGAGTCGCTATTCCTGTATTGTTCTTGTGCATGAAGCAAGAAAAGTGTTTTCATCCCCACGTCTGAGTATTGTATGAGATTATTGCTGCGTTGTCTTCGCAAACATAGAATTTAATGCCTGATGTATCATACCTACTTTTCTCTTTGTTCTTCCTCTATGTTTTCTAGGTTTAGTGTTTTAACAAGCTTATCTCTTATATATCCTAAATATTCTCCAATAATGAATCTTGTCAGCAACAACAACAACTATTTGTAACATCACACGTTTTAATTTCAGTGTTTTAACAAGTTTAGAATTCCTCTAATCTATTTGGAATATTCTCCAATATTGAATCTTGTCAGCAACAAAAATAATTATTATTAGTAACATCACATGTTTAAATCTCAGAAATGGCTGAAAAAAGTTCAGAGCACTCAACTGGAAAGGAACACGCCCAGTAATCTTACCCGATTGGTTAGAAAAGCTGCAAGGAAAATGGCTGCCAATAACGTCATCTTTCTACTCAGGAACTTCATGTCTCATGGCACAAGGCTGAAAACTTTACTACAACAATAGCCGTTTGAGGCACATCAAGATAATTATACAGAGATGGAAGATAGATAGAGAGCGAGAGAGAGAGGGGGAGAGAGAGAGAGAGAGAGAGAGAGAGAGAGAGAGAGAGAGAGAGAGAGAGAGAGAGAGAGAGAGAGAGAGAGAGAGAGGGGAGGGATGGGCTATAGAATTTTAATTTAAATAGAAGTAGGGGAGACCATTCTCCAGGAAAAGGCCGACATACATAGTGGCTCCACACCTCAACTGTGATATTTATTCTTGAAACATCACCACCTAACAATAAGGTTGTGGATGGGTTGTAAAGCTATGATTGTCCAACTGTAAATTGGTTTGGAAAATCGAATTAAAAAAACAAAATAATTAGAGGTTGCTGCTAAATTAAATCAATACAATATACCGTATTGATGTTGAGAGCTGGGCTGTTTCAAGTTTGTTTTATCATCAACACAAACAGATGGTTTCTACTGCTAAACGAAATACAAATTTCAGTCGCCTTTTTTAAAATTTACCTCAATCATTCAACTTCATAGGTTACAATTCAAACAAAACATTAATAAACTATGTTTAGATGAAGTACAACTGTGTCATGAATTATTTGATTATATCCACGAAGAGAGATAAACGGTGCTCTAAATATGATACAAGTTCAACATTTTATAGATATTGAAGTTTGTGAGTCATTTTTATGTTAAAAGTAAACAAAACATAAACTGGTGGAAGTGACGCAATTATTTTTGAGAAAATGCGAAAGCATTTTTAATACCACCGAGGAGCTCGCATTACCGACAAAGACCGGGAAATAAGAATCATGAATTAACTGCAGTAGTTTTCTGCGTTCTGAACTTGATGTCATTGTAGGGGAATTTAGACCAAATTATCAAATACTGTGTGTTAATTTTTTTAAACGTCAGTCATAGGCGCTAATCAGATGTTTACACTAAAAGATTTTGTTTTACAATACGAAAATCTTAAGATTTATTAACATGGTCATCCATGTTTGTATTGGTATCTATATATATAATTCACCAAAGCGAGTATGTGCCAAAAAGCATGACGAATGACCCTCGCTAGGGTCGACCAAAGTCTCGAGACCAACAATGGTTCTCGCATTCACTTGCGTTGTTCCTTCACAGAATAACACGAGATTCGTAGTGTAGTGGTTATCACGTCCGCCTTACACACGGTCCTGGGTTCAAGTCACAGCGAAACCATTCTTTTTTTATTTTTAAAAATGTGTGTTTATGGACGTTCTTTTCTCCTTTTTTTGCGAACATGACTGACCCATGCTAGGGTCGGCCAATCACAGTTTATGGTTGGCAAGCTAGGGTGGTAAAGGGTGGTGGGCAGGTAGATAACCGCAACATGACTGACCCATGCTAGGGTCGGCCAATCACAGTTTATGGTTGGCAAGCTAGGGTGGTAAAGGGTGGTGGGCAGGTAGATAACCGCAGTGCGAATGTCTCTAGACCAACAATGCGTCGGTGGTTCCCCCACCGACGTACACTCGCGTTGTTTTGATTTCTTCGTGCTGTAGTTTGTATCCGTTCTTACCCCCCCCACCCCCTTTATTTGCACTATCCATAAGCAAATCTGCGGCGTATGCTACGCCGCGGGGCGTATCTAGTTGTCAATAAAATTGTTCCTTATTCACATGGTAGAATGATAAGATAAGATTTGATAAGATAAGAATAAGACTTTAATAAAATGCGCACTCACTTAGTCTTACGTGACAGGTGATTTAAAGTGTTGCGTTTGTCATGCATTGATAAATGTTGTGTGACATACGATGATAAGTTACATGTAAAATTATATGTGTCATGAAATATAATTGTGTGGTGTGAAATACGATGATACGTGTTAAGTGACATCTAATTTCACAGAGATTATGTGACATGCATGCTGTGTTGCTTTTAAAAAAAAACTACATCTAATTTTATTGTGATACATTTTTTTTGGGGCGGGGAGGGGTGGGGGATGGCAAAATAGTGTAGGAAATATTTGACAACTTTCATCACAAATGAGGATATGTACAGTACTCGGGCACTGGAAATATAAAGAAAAATTATAGCAACATCACTATCATCTTAGTTCGCAGCTTTCTGAGTAATTTAAGAGTGAGACGATAAGTGTGGTGGCTTATTTTCTGCACACAGCTGCAATTTCGTTTAGTGAAGTTAATTTCAATGAGATGGTCGGTTCTTCCCACTCGAAATTTTGCTGTAGATTTTTTATTATTATTAAGTTTGTAATGATTAACGTAGCTTATGTGTAACGTACTGTCATTTATGTGGTTATTATGATGTTTATTTAATTATTATATGTATGTTATTATTATCTCCGTGTAAAGCGCTGTGAGCCCGGCTCCTTGCTGGGATACAGCACTATAAAAATTATCAATTTATTATTATTATTATTATTATTATCAATTTATTATTATTATTATTATTATTATTATTATTATTATTATTATTGTAGTTGTGAGTATACACACAAGAAACACCAATGAATCGTGTGGTAATGGACAAATACATATGTAAGCGTCTCGGTAAGGGGGGGGCGTCCATAAATGACGTCACGCACCTAGGGGGAGGGGGTCCACACATTTGTGACGATATGTAACGAGGGGGAGGGGGTGTTTGAGAAATGTGACGTCACATCAAAACTCGCAACCTTAAATGAAAGTTCCACTAAAATATTTGATTTCTTACAATTTATTGTATGCTTTTTTACATGGCGTCACGCGAATTACGATATAAGAGTGCAACCTTACACTAAATACATACTTAAATGACAAAAAACTATTTGAAACCATCTCTTTTTCAAATAGAAAATATAGATTTTCTGGGGGGGGGGTGTTAAAGCTCTGTGACGTCATATTGATTGGGGTGGGGGGTGGGGGTCTAAGTTTTTGTGGCGACGCGTGTCATTTATGGACGGCCCTAGATGAATTTCACAGCTAAGTGTAATCGAGACTTTAAATTAAATTTTCATTAGAAATTACCTACTATGACATGGAAACTATGTGTCAATATTTGTCGATATGTGTCAATAAGTGTCACTTTGTGATTTGTGACAATTAAAAAAGGTTTATTTTTACAGTTTTAATCATTACATCGGTTTTGGTATCTTGTATTTCACTTATCCTTATCGCAGTCCGATTACGTATGACTGTGTGAGTATACACCTTGTTTTGATACATTTAATATACAAAATTGAAATCGCTCCGCCAAAATCAAGCCAAAACTTACAGTTAGAAATATTCTTCAAATTGAAATTTACTCTTAAAGTATGTTAAAATAGATGTTGAAAGTATTCTGTGATAACCAGTCCATATGTTGGCCATTGACCCAATCTATTAGTTAAAATAATTTTTAAAAAACGAGCTATGACGTCAGTAGTAGGCACACCAAATTACGTGTTGTCGACAATTAAAAACAAAGGACAGACCCAACAAACACAAAATGTTATCTATATTTTATATATTTTTAACACATAAGTCTCCCTGACATTAGTTATTAGTATACACCCAAATAACAAGATGACAATGTGGAACAATTTTTAAAAGTACAATTTTTGTACAAATGGCGTCGCCAAAGGGACGCTATTCAGACAACATGGGAAATAATTCATGTTAAAGTTCAATAAAAACTTTATTATTGGCATTCACATACACAATAATTAATTTTCTTTTCACATGCACGATATCAATCTCTTTACGAATTGATAATTTGTTTACAAAATTAAATCCTTTGAGCATTATCTAAGTGAGTAATGAGAAAAGAGAATGATGTTGTAAAGATTTAAAAAAAAAGAAAGTAAGGAAATATGAACAATAAAATTATGGATATTTGAAATGTTGTGACCGGCAGTTTTTTTGCAATTGTAAACTAGCGTGTTAATTTTAAATCCGCTCTAGTGGACATGAACTTTTTGGTTAAAAACATTCAAATTAATAATTCAAAGATTGGATTGTAATACACATTTCACCACTATGCAATTATAAGACATATATTTTTATAAAATTTCTTTTCAATGACATTTTGAAATATATTTTTTTTAAATTATGAACTTTCGCTGGTAGCTCCTAGCTAACTGCACGATAAGTTAATTTAAAAATGCGTCTTAAAAATAAAATATAAATATAAAGTAAAAAAAAATCTATTGCGCTTAACATCATTATGATCACACAAGCAAACACACACACGCACACACACACACACGCATATATATATATATATATATATATATATATAATATATATATGTATAAATAAATAAATATATATATATACATTTATATATATATATATATATATATATATATATATATATATATATATATATAAATATATAATGTAAGGGGCGTTGAGCTGTAGGGCCGAGCAATATAAGTCCTTAAATTATACCAACTATTATTAATACCAGCCTGTCATGCTAAAACCGAGCGCACATTGACAATGGTTAACTCCCAAACACACAGACAAACATAACAAAGTTGTCATCTTGTCCAAATAAGTTGATCGCATTTAGAATCATAACAAGTAGCATTAAATAAACATGTAGCATTAAATAAACATGTAGCATTAAATTAACATGTATTATTAAATAAATATTAAGCAGCAAATAAAAAAGTAAGACTGTGGAAATTATTTTGGAAAAACAAAACAACATATTAACACAATTATTAGTTTATGCCCGCAGTGCAAAGCAATTGCAAAAATTATTTTTTCAAGTAAACTATATAAAATGATAGCTATTTTCCTAATTGATGAGGCATTAAAAAATTAGCATAAAGGTTTTTTCGGGCTGCTTAAAAGGAATCCACAATAGAATATAATATTTCCTTTAATTGTGCCTTGGACATTTGATTGACTTCTTGAAGAATAAATGTCGATAAACTACATGGCTATTTATGCTCTCCGTAGCTGTGTATTTCAGGAAAAAAAATCCCCCTTTTAAAACACCACCAACTAAAATCAAATACACATATATAATCTTCTGTATAGAAGAAGATTCTTTTATGGATAAAATATATCAATGTGTCTCATTTGTGACCAGTATGAGACAAATAGCATCTCAAAGTTCGTTGAATTATTTGGAAAAATATTATAATTTTTTCTCATTCAAAAAGAGTTTCGACTTCCTTGTATTACAACGTTTCTTTTCACCGAAGAGCTCCCGCATGACGCTTTATTCATGGTTACTAGGGACGCCGCCGTCCCCTGACGTCAGTGGTTCCCGGTTTTATTTCTCTCCTCCTGCTCCATCTGGCCCAGCACGTCAAAGTAGTTTCCGGGTTTCCGTGGTTCGTACGACTGGTACCGGCTCATGTCCACCACGAAGTCCTTGTACTTCTCCCGGAATAGCTTGGCCATGATGATGCTCATGGAGGACTGGTCATTTCGGTGGCACAGTCCGATCTTTTTGGTGGTCCGTGGATTCGGACAGGCCTGTACCTTGTGCTGTTTCACCGGACAGGTGCACTCTTCTTTGATGGCGCACGCCAGCCATGGGTCAAGGACGGCTCGTTCCACCAAGAGTTCGCTGATGAGAGAAGGGGAAGGGTACAGTGAGGTGAAGTATGTCAACATGAGAAACAGGTGAATCTTACAGGTTAAACAGACACAGGGTCGGACAGTGCGACGTAGTAGCTAAAATAGCACACGTGCAGACCCAGCGCTTTAAGAGTCCAGGGTACGTGTGTTAAATCATTTTATGGCGTCATACTTAACATTGCTTTTTTGGGGGGGGGGAAAGAATACATTTTTTTAAAAATAAAAATTTAAGTAATATAATAATTGATCTAATAAGTAATCTCGCATATTTGAGTTTTATAAAACTTAAGCTACAGGCACAGGATCCGGAAAAAAATTATTGCAGTTCAGGTCCACAAAGGGTAATCTAGGAGTAGGCCTGTCAACGGGTACCCGTTGCTCGTGTGATTACCCGGGTAGTAAAATTCCGCTCGGGTTCCCGTGAGAATGTGGCTTCAATGTCTATATTAACCGTAGACCAAACTTCGGCTCCCATGCGGCTTTTTTTGTGTTTACACTGTAACTCCCGAAACATTTTATCAAATGAATTTTTTTTTCAAAAATATGCTGGGAAATACATCTAAGGAGAAATATCTGTCAACGGGAAGTATCTGTCAACGGGAAATAAAATACCGTCCCAACAAACTGTGTGTTGTTCGTCCGTCGATTCGACGAAGACCGCTCTAGTCATCCAAGAGTTGCTGGGACTGGCTTTGTTTGTGTGTGCGCAGATGGCTGATGAGGCCGATCCTTGCACGGAAGGTTCGGGAACAGAAGGGATAAGGGACGAGTGGGACATCTCCAGGAGGGTTGACAGCACGGGCCTTTCGGGCTTGCCTCTTCTTTTCTGCCGAGGTGATCCTGTTTGCCTCGCATGACTTGGCACCTTCGTGGATGGAAGAACGCCAGGTGGAACGGTCCGTTGCAGCAAGTTCCCACGTGACTGGGTTGTTGGCAAACGCTTTCAGTGAGACTTTCAGTGTGTCTTTGTAGCGTTTCTTTTGCCCACCGTTGGACCGCTGGCCATGCTAGAGCTGCCATAGAATAGTCTCTTTGGCAGTCTCTCGTCTGGCATTCGGACCACGTGTCCTGCCCAACGAAGCTGGGACTGCATCAGGAGTGTGAATATTCTGGGGAGACCTGCCTTGGTCAGTATCAAACTACAATGTATTTGGATACATCTTTTTTTTCTTCTCTCAATCTGAAACAGAAATCGCACAACACAAAAAAGTTTTGGTTCTTTAAAAGAATCATTTAAAAATCCTCTGTCAAAAATAAGTATGGACTGCTTAGAGATGAAAGACGCTGTGTTTCTTTAAAAAAAAACTGCTTTGACACTAACTTTGCTTTGAAATACGCCGATTGGTACTAGCTAATGTTGTTTATCTACCCCCTCCCCCTCTCCTCCCTTCACTCCTATAACCCGCGCCCCTTACATCGGCTTTTGTTTCTTGTGTTTATTAACACGTGGTGACCTAGAAAAACTGATGGTAATAATGCGTACAAGGTTATCAGTATTTAAATTTAATAAATTAAATAGTTACTAACACTGTAAGATGGGTAAGACGTCAGCTGTGAGGATGGACTCCACAGAGATGAAAGAGGCCGTGATGTTTTTTGTTCATAAAAACACCCTTGTTTTGACATTAACTTTGCTTTGAAATAGCCGACAGTTGGTCACCGATTGATACTATCTAATGCCGTTTTTCTATCCCCCCCCTTTCTCTTCACTCCTTTAACCCAGTGCTTCTCAAACGTTTTAGTATGGCGGACCGGCAGGATTTTTTTCAACCGGTGCACTATTTTACCTGTACTTACATGGTAGCGAAATGTAATTAATTTCCTTTTAATTCTTTCATTTATTCGCTTATTGTCAAAAATGACAAATTCTATTGGGTTAGTATTATTGGTAGCAATTGGAGGATTATAATTATATTTTTCTTTCCTTTCATGAAAACTTCCGCGCACCACCACTTTGAGAAGCACTGCTATAACTCACACCCCTTGCATTCGCATGTTTCTTTGGTTCATTAACACGTGTTTGCCTTGCCCAAAATTGATATTAATAATACACCCAAAGTTAATAAGATGGTTAAGACGTCGTGTGGAATCAGGCCAATCGAGTTGACAGCGACACAGCAAAATGCAACCGTCGTAATGAAATTGTGTCTGCGAAGGGTGGCAACCCAACGTGATAAAACGCCATCTGAACGCTATTCATAAAATTGATATTGATAAACAAATCGCCGATCCACCCAATATCAGAATTTTTTTGGTGTCAACAAAAGCAGTGCCACTGACCAAAGCACGATCACTTGTGATTTACCGCAGTATTGCGTCCTTCGTCGTCCTTAGGATCGACTACCGACGCCAAATGGATATTAACACTGAAGGTATGACACTGAACCTTACGTCATTGCTGTTGACATTTTTTGCATGTTTAATTTTCTGTAGTTTTAATTTATGAGTATGACGAATGCATTTACAGCAGGAAGTGAATGCAAGGTTTTAGTGCATTATAGTTAATTGTAGTGCCTTAGTATTTTAATAGCATGTTACTGGAAGCAAGCCGTTGGCTACTACTACTGTGTGAAATGAGACGCATGGATGGTGGCTAGGTTGCATTGTATAGCGGTCATGACGGAGAAAATTATGCGACTTTTAGAACGGGTAACCCGGGTAACCGTTCGAAATTTTCACGGGTACCCGGGCAGCTTTTTTCAACAAAATTGACAGCCCTATCTAGGAGTTATAACAGCAATGCCTACTGCATGTGGGTCCACACAATGGGTAATCTAGCTAGGTATAACGTCATTGCCCAACATACCTCAATGACAACCTATCAAGACCAGAGCCACTGAGCCTAATGGACCCAAGGGTCCCTGTAGAGTGTAGAGGCACAGTTAGTGCTGGCATTGGGGGCCCTAAGCCGCGGGGATTACCCTGGCCCTTGTAGAAGCACAGCTGGGGCCTATTTGTTGGCCGCACTTGAAATAACCAGGGGAGAAAACTGTGGCAGGGGCATCCTGACCTCAGCATATGTTACATGTCCCTGCCCCCCACCCCAAACCCCCCCACCCAACCCCCAACCCCCACACACACACACAATTGGACCAAGATTTAAAAGGCTGCACCTGGATCTTCGAGGCCGCACGCTTACACACCCACAGAATATATGTAACTGTTTGGTAATTAAATCGTGTAAGCTATCAACTTTAAAATGTACACTCTTCTATCCTAACGGAGTGGTATAGTAGGAGTCATGTGCAATAGTAAGGCTATTGCCAGGTTAAACACGGCACATTCCCCCACGATCTGTCGACCTGACACGTTAATTGGAAAGCTTGCAAAGATATTTATTTAAATTTAATAAAAATATTATTTTTAAATTCAAAATCTAAATAATTTGGAGGGTAGCATTTTTATCAGATTTTTTTCGTAACGAGTCTCCCATTGAAAACACGAACACAAAGAGCTTTCAATTTAATTCCGACGTGCTTCAAGAATAGCTCCTCCCTCCCCACCCCCGCCCCCAATTCATCAAGGTGTATTACTGCATGTGAATAATGGCCCAATAGGCCAGTGGTTCTTAACTTTCTTAGAGGTACTGAACCCCACCAGTTTCATATGCTCATTCACCGAACCCTTCTCAAGCGGGGCGTGTCACCATGAATCATGTGAGTCGGGTGTTTGTCTTGACCTCCGCCGAACCCCTGGGGCTGACTCACCGAACCCTGGGTTCGATCTAAACCAGGTTAAGAACTTTTGTGTTAGTTGATCAAATTTTATATCTCACATTAAATCCCACAATCGATCACAATAAATATCAATAAAACTTCTGAGCTCTGAGTCCCCCCGTGTGACTACATAGTTTGTGACTAAAAAATTATTTTCTGCTTTTTCATGCGAGATTCTACATTCCTCACTGCAGTTGGGCCTCATCTTTTTAAAAAAAAGTTGTTTTGTTCATTTTATTCCAGGGACTTATTTGCGAAATAAAAAGAACATTTAATCACAATAAAAAAACACGCAGAAACACAAGTAATTAATAAAATTGAAAAAAAGGATTAAGATGTTCAATCATGCTTATAAGCAGAGGAGTCACTAGGGGGTGCGGGGGAAGCGGACCGCATCGGGTGACACAATCACAATCTGGTTACACCAAAGTTTAAAATTATGTATGTTTCCGTTATTTGGCATGAGCAGACTCGGAGAAGGTCTATATGGTAAGTCGTGGGAGGGGGGAGCAATGAGATACCGCACTAGGTGACACCAACCCTAGTGACGCCTCTGCCTATAAGAAACCCAAAACTAATGTAATATCTTGATTTTTTTCTCTCTCCGCAACCAGGTGCACAATGGTGCGATTATATGAGATTCTGAATACCCATGCTCAGGGTTAGATCTGTCTTGCTTGAGTTGGCGAGTTCTACATGTTGATTCGTAGAGCCAAAGTAATCCAAGAAGACTCATAATTTAACTACGTACCCACCTTACTGGATGCTTCGTGTTTTAAATTTTTGACTTGGCTTAGTGCCCCATTGGGTTATTCCCTACCCTCAAGATACATACAGAAACACACAGAAAGAGACAGATATATATATATATATATATATATATATATATATATATATATATATATATATATATATATATATATATATATATATATATATATAGAGAGAGAGAGAGAGAGAGAAAGACAGAGAGAGAAGCCGGGAGAGCTATAGAAAGAGAGACATACATACACAAACAGAGAGTGAGAGGAGGGGAGGGATAAGGAAAGAAGGAGATATAGGGATAGAGAGAGAGAGAGAGAAACATACACACACAGAAACAGAGAGTGAGAGAGGGAGAGAGAGAAAGAGAAAGTGAGAGAGAGACATAAAAACAGAGAGACAGAGAGAGAGAGTGAGAGAGAGAAGCGTGGAAGAAAGATAGAAAGAAAGACATGCAGAGAGAGAGAGAGAGAGAGAGAGAGAGAGAGAGAGAGAGAGAGAGAGAGAGAGAGAGAGAGAGAGAGAGAGAGAGAGAGAGAAAACACTGACACAGACACACATAACTTGACAGTTTTCCTTAAATGCTTAAATGTCACCCTTACGTAAATATTCCCCCCACCCCCAGGCGAAGCACCACCTCCATAAGTCTTTGAAACGCATTTGTATAAAAAAAATTATTTGTTCAAAATTAATGGTTAGGTAAGGGGCCGTCCATATAGTACGTCACGCTCCAGAGGGGGAGGGGGTGTAAGAAAGTGTGACAGTTTGTGACAGGGGGGGTCAGGCCATGTGTGACGTCACGGTGTTTTATAATTAAATTTCAATTATTTTCTTAACAAAAAAAAACAACTTTTTTGTTCGAAAGTGTAACGTACTTTAGGGGGGGGGGTCCAACATTTGTGACAGTTTGTGACAGGGGGGAGGGGGGAGTAAAAAATGGTCAAAAATAGCGTGACGTACTTTATGGACGGCCCCTAACGAAAAACTTGAACAGTTTGTTTGTCTTCTGATAAAAAAGAATTGATTGCCACATGGCATTGATCTATTTGCTAAGGTTTGTTGGATGGGTTGCCTACCCTTGCTCTAAAGGTGAGATATTTACAGGTGGGCAGGCCTGGGTTTGTGTATGTGTGTTTTGGGAGGGTGAATTACCATAGATTAGGTTTGTCATAAATTCAGATTTGGAATGACATTCACTTAACAGTAGTGTTTTTTTTTAGCGCATCGAAAATTATTCGTTATAGCGCGATTTATCTATATTAGAAAAAAAGAAGACTTTTCGACGTGTTAAAAATCGCTTTAAATATACAACTCACAGAAACCACTTACTGGAGATTACTATTAATTACATTCCACCCTTCTTTAAATATGGCTTAAAGTCTTTTATAAACATTAGTCTATTAATTATGGTGAAGATTGCAACAAAAAAAAAGAATTGCATATAGTGTAGCGGGTGACTGGCCATAACAATTCTAATTACTGATGGTGGAAGTTATTGAGTACAGTAAGGGTTCGAATCCTTTGTGTCTTTTTTTCAGGCTTAGCCATATCCCATTGAAAAACTTTTTGTGTTACCACCCCTCCTAAATACACCGTCCCACATTATTTACTTTGCCATCAATTATTGATAAAACTCGTTCCTCTTTTCAGACATTGGAGATCTACTGATGCGGGTGAAGCGGCGTTCAAAAAGTTTCAAATCCAACATGGCATGCGAGGGGATTGTGTGGGTATAGCACAAATCCCAGCCGCCAACTTATTTTTGGGTACCCTCCGGAGCTTGGGGGACGCAGGGGCACCATTTGGACCAGGGAACGGGTTCCCAGCCTTAGCTGAGACTCGAACCCGCCACCCATCGGATTGCTAGTCGGGAGCGCTGCCGAAATAGCTGATTGCGGCCAGTTAAAGCTCTTCCACTTACCGGTGGTATACCCCGAATCCTCCAACGACCTGGCTAAATGCCATGTGAGCGCACGGGGAATCCCCGAAGTAATGAAACATCTGAAAAGTTGAAGGAAAACTGTTGACTTATAGTTATAGCAGGGGTTCCCAATATTTTTGTACTCTAGAGCACATTCTAAAATATCGATAGGTTGGCGGGCACCACCTAGTTTTAATCGACAAACTCCTTGAGTAACTTCTCATTTTCCCATAATTTATTTTCTTATATTCATAATTTATTAATAATATTAAACAACAATGTTTCAAAACAATTAAATTATTATTCAAATTGCATACACAGAGAGAAATGTGTTTACAAAACGTAAACAAAGTAAACAAAAAACACAATTACAAAGAAAACATTTTATAAAAAAGATATATCAGTGTGACAATGTGATCTTTGGCATTGCATATCATTGGCCAGTGCCTCATAATTAGGAGAGTATGACGACAATCCTGTGATCAAACAATCATAAAGATGCTCATCGGTGAGTCGAGATCTATATCTTGATTTTTATTAAGTTCATGTTTGAAAACAATGATTCGTATAAATATCTCGAATCTAACAATGAATCAATTTTATGTAGCCGCGTGGAGGCTTAGAATACACAGTATTTCAAGTCAAAAAATGAGGGGGAGGATTATAGGTGCTAAAGTTTATTTGTTTATTATAATTTAGAAACCGAACATTCAGAACGCTGGAACAGGAAGACACCCAAACGCACCAAAACGTCACTCAATCACCACTTCCTAGTGCATCTCGGTGCGGTGTACATGGTGTGGCGCTGTGTAAGTGTGCACACTACCACATTTATATGCCGCTTTTAAAAAAAAATGGGAACTTTTGTATGTCCACTGTATTCCAAAAGTCATCTGATATTAAGGAATTTAGCAAAAATATGTTTAAAGTCCAAAATTTCTAACTCTAGTTCTTCTGTCTTACCTTGAACAAAATATGCAATACATACGGCCATTCCCATTACATTTATTTGGCAAGTAAAAGGATTGATACAGAAGGAAACAATTGGCTCCATATGTATAAACTGCAAAAATCTCTTTTCAAACTGTCTTTTTAACACTTGAACATGCTTATTAAATAATAACCCGTTTAATTCATTGTTACCTAGGATTTTCTTCATATGAGGGAAATGCACGAGAGAATGTTTATGAAAAAATTCTGCATCTGTCGAATAGTTGCGGGCACATACGAATCGTTCCTTGGGCGCCATGGTGCCCACGGGCACGGGGTTGGGAATCCCTGACTCTCTCTCTCTCTGTATATATATATACATGTATATATACAGAGAGAGAGAAAGAGAGAGATCATATATCGCGTAACCTCAGATGCGTATGCAACTTGAAAGATTCAAATTACTCATTGTTAAGGACAATGTGTAATCTGTCAACATTCCAAAGAAAAGTTTTGAAGATTAGAGACACTACACTGTGGCGTGAATATCGTTGTAAATGGTGACTCAGCAGCTATAAGGGTTTGTTTGCATTTCATTGTTACAGATGGTTTAGGGCCTAGGGCCTGCACTGAAATGCCCGTATCGTTGAAAGAGTTGATTTAGCACCTGGGGCAACAGGTAGATGTAAAAATAATTGGATTAGTACCCGATGCAATAGGTGTGTGCTATTAAAAGTGTCCGGGCAGTTCCTGAAGTAAGAGGTAGATGTAATTAAAATAGTTATCGTATCTTATCTTATCGTATCTGTTACATTCACTCCTTATATACAGAAGATTATCGCATCCTACGCTTATCTATGGTTTGTACCTGGGGAAGGGTATGAGAAGGACTTGGGTAGTCGTTCATGAGAAGTCTTTGCTGTATTCCAAATGTTTTCACCTTTGCAATGACTTCTGGGAAGAGTTTATTCATCCTGAATAGCAAGTAGAGTATTAAACAAATGATAAACATTTAATAATAAAATGCCAAATCTGAAGTTAATATGTTTTTTTTAATAAAATATATAAAACTATAAGTTGTAACATGACAGAAATAAATTAAACGAATGCGAAGATCAGACCACCTAAATAAATTAGAATGTTAAATAGTATGTTGCTTTTGTTTTTTAAAGTAAAGTTTTAGAGGTTTGGCTATAAATAAAGACGCACAGTCATTTCCAAATATAGTTTTTTACATATTCGAGATTAATGTTTATTTACAAAGAATATACAATGCAAATGAGTAAATAGTGAAGCGCCGCTGAAAACATTCAGAATTAATGGAACCTGAGACGGAAGCATGATTGAGTGACTGAGTGAGTGAATAAACAATTTTTTTTATAAAAAAATCTGAATTTTCGCAAATGCCAACCCCTACCAAATGAAAACAACGACAACAACAATATTAAAACATATTCCCCCTTCTGATACGAAACATCCTATGTAATAAAAGGCTATGTTCCGTGCGATCATCGATAACGATGGGTCCCTCAGGCACAAATGACTCCTACAGTCAATCATATTGAACACGTTTACGCGGACATTCAAAACGAGTTATTTTTGGTGCAGTATTTCTTCCAAGACTTTAATTTGAGCTATGCGCGTTGGGATTTATAGTCAAAAGCTCTGTTTTTACGAGTTATTTATTTTAACTATAATGAATAGTATTTTTGACGTAATGCACATGTAATGCCGGTCGAGACGGCTGTTGGAGGGGAGTTACAACATGCCACCGAACGGCGGCGGAACGTCCTTGGACGGGCTTTGTTGCTCGTTTGTCCATAACACTATATTTCTAAACTAACATAAAAACAGGACTTACTTAATGGACGTGTCCGACCAGACGACAACGTTGGCCCTGTCGAACATGGCCCGGATGATCATGGGCTTGAAGGCGAAACACTTGAGCGTCTTAAAATGTGGCGGGAACTGGTCGAACGGGAATGTGAGGAATGTGCACCTGGAAAGAGAGGTACAGCGTGACCAGTGAGTGACCACATCAACAAAAATTGGCTGCTGGCTTCAAAAGTATATATCTTTTTTAAAAAAAAATGCTTCTATATATATATATATATCTAAACAAGGGGTCAATAATATTTATTAAATATTATAACAAAAATACTTACGATACCAACATAAAAATAGTAGGAAAAGATCATTTATGTTTTATTAATTACTAGTAACAAAGTCCGCCCAAGGACGGGAATAACTGTAGGGTGACCTGTGAAGTTCATGGATGTTATGTTTTGGTAGTTGTTATGCTGAAGCGTTTGCAGGATATTGTCGTCGCAGAGCAAGGGATGTGGACAACAACAAAAACAACAGCAAAAAAAACAACAGTAAAAACAGCAACAACAACAAAACAACAACAGCAACAAAAACAAAACAACAATAAAACAAAAACAACAGCAAAACAACAACAACAAAACAACAACAACAAAGAACAAAACAACAACAACAAAACAACAACTACAACAACAACAGCAAAAACAACAAAGCAACAACAACAAAACAACAACAATAACAACAAACAAAAAACAACTACAACAAAACAACAACAACAATAACAGCAACAAAAAACAAACAACACTTAAAACTCTTGCCACTACCCCCCAGTACCATCAAGGAAAAAGCATTTAACAGAATTGTCATTGGAATAAGCGGCCGGCATCACTTCAAGATGGGAACAACATACTGAATTATGACCAAAAAAACTGCACCAAAAATAACACGTTTTGAACCTCCACGTAATATGTAAATTTTTCTACGCTAGTGATTGGCTGTAGGAGTCATATGTGTTTGAGGGACCAATCGCTATAGATGACGGGACAGAACGGACATAACTTTTCCTTTTATTATATAGGATTATATCTAATGCATAGATAGACATGGTTGATATAATCATAACAATAATATATTGCTGCCACCATCCCGATTAGACCATGATCACTTCTGTGTTCAGACAAAGCCAAGTCTCTACTTCATTCTAAGTACCTAATCTACTTCATGCAGTTTTTCTTACCTGGGCCTAACCTGCAGTATTTCTTACCTGGCCCTAACCTGCAGTATTTCTTACCTGGGCCTAACCTGCAGTATTTCTTACCTGGGCCTAACCTGCAGTATTTCTTACCTGGGCCTAACCTGCAGTATTTCTTACCTGGGCCTAACCTGCAGTATTTCTTACCTGGGCCTAACCTGCAGTATTTCTTACCTGGGCCTAACCTGCAATATTTCTTACCTGGGCCTAACCTGCAGTATTTCTTACCTGGGCCTAACCTGCAGTATTTCTTACATGGGCCTAACCTGCAGTATTTCTTACCTGGGCCTAACCTGCAGTATTTCTTACCTGGGCCTAACATGCAGTATTTCTTACATGGGCCTAACCTGCAGTATTTCTTACCTAAGCAAGGGAGAAGTCTTATATTTTTCCCTTGACCTCACTTTCAGTATCCCTCACCTGCAGTATTTCTTACTTAGACAATTGTAAAGTCTTATATTTTTCACTTGACCTCACTTTCAATATCCCTCACCTGCAGTATTAGTTACTTAGACAATTGTTAAGTCTAATATTTTTCCCTTGACCTCACTTTCAGTATCCCTCACCTGCAGTATTTCTTGACTTGTCTCGCCTCTTCTTCCTTAAGCCCGAGGTCGTAGACGACGAAGGTGAAATTTCGAAACAGCGGGAACAAAGTCTCGTGAATGTGCCGCAGGAGGGACTGAAATTTCAACGATCACAAGTTAGTGACCCTTGCTGGAGTTAGTGGACTTTTGTTAATTAACTATTCAGATTTATTAAACATGCGGACAAATGTAATACTGCAAAATAAATTGGATAAATATAATTTGTTGATATCTTATCTATTACAGACTCGCTTTCTAAACATAAGATTACTGCATCATGCGCTCATCCACGGTTTATGTAACAGTATGTCTAGCCTTGCATTTTTATTAGAGTCTTACATGTTGATAGTGTGTTGCTTTTCCTGGATTGATCAGGCAACCCATTTCGCGTTCGAATTCCGGAGGGGAAGAACGATAATTTGTCTGTGTTTGTTCTTGCATGCAGAATAAGAAAACTACTATCATCCTTTTGTCTATGTAACTTTTGTATTAGATTATCTTTGAGTTATATATCAAAGTTAGAATTTTTCAGTAGTAAACTAACTTTTAATTGTTTTATATGTTTAAAAAAAATTAATAAAGTATTAAAATTTGAATATTATATTTTCCCCATGCCCATGGTAATCCCCCAGTCCCGTCCGCGTCTTTTACACCTTATCCTTTTTTAAACCTTTTTTTTATTCTTGCACTTCCTGTTACATTAAAAAAAAGGAAGTTGCACAAATGACTTAGACTCTTTCTTCACAATGTACGGAGTGAATTTTTTAAATCAGTGCTTCTCAAAATGGTGGTCCGCGGACCGGTGCCGGTACGTGGGCCATCCGCTGCCGGTCCGCAGATGTTCTAAAAAAAGGACAGAAAAATTTTCAGTGCAGGGAAAATAGTGCATCGGTCTCTGGTGCAATGGCAAAAATTCCTGCCGGTCCGCCGTACTAAAAAGTTTGAGAAGCACTGTTTTAAATCACGATTAAAAATTAATACATATCTGACTTCTAAATTTTGTAATACACAAGATGCGTATTATACACACACAAAAACGCCCCCCCCCCACAACAACAAAACAACAAACAAAACAATAACAGCAACAAAACCCAAACAAATAAGCAAGCAAACACTACCTGGCCTTCAACGTAATGATTGGACGAGAAGCCTGTGACGTAAATGATGTCGTAAAATCCAAGAATCTCCCGACTCATATCCCGCTGCACGGCCCGATACTCTCGCGGGATCTGCAGCTCGTCTCGGAAGACCAGCTGCTCTATCCGGTCCTCCAGCCTCACGGGTAGCGTCTTCTGTGGGCACAGCGTCGCGTTGCAGGTATCGTTGTAGTCGATCCCCATCTCCTGGCACAGGGTATCGATATTTTTAATACTCGGCGTCTTCGTCACTAGGCTCAACTTTCTCCTAAGGTCGTCGGCTAGTAATCGAATGACGTCATTCTTATTTTTAACGAAATCGTCCAGCTTGATCCGTAGAGCTTGTCCAGGTTCATCTCTAAGATCGGATTCCAAGTTTTTAGCGTTTATGTCTTCAATGTCGATGGTAGACTTTACAAGGGTTCTCACATCACCGTGGATTGGTCCTTGGTTACCGAATCTGGCTCTCAGCGTGTTCAAATTTTTAGACTAGAGAATAAATATTTAAAAAAATCCTACTTGAAAAATTTCCGTGAATGTGCGCAGAATTTATTACATGAAATTGAAATAATTTAATGGTCAAGGTTCACTGATTTAGGAAATGATGGAGGCCGGACAGTAAAGAATTGTTGCTTAGGACTAGGACAATACTGACGTCACAAAAATCACCAACATCACCAATGAAATATTAAAAAGAGCCTACAACTTTGGAATCATTATACCCCACCCCCTCCTTCCCCAATCTAAGTCATTGTAACAACTCGAAATGGAGGGGGTGAAAGAGAGAAAAATTTACATTTTTTTTACAAGAACTTACCAAATCTCTCCTGTAGACCAACGCCAGGGCAATGAACAGAGACGTCACCACTAACAGCAGCAGGAAGTATGATTTTTTCCTGAAGTACATCTCGCTTCACTTTACAATGGAGCGGGGACGAAAGCGTTCGGGGTAGCTATTACCTCGTTAGTAGAAAAACCTTGGGTCGGAGGTCAGGCAACGAACGCCAGATTCCCATACTTGAATGTTGTTTGTCTTGACGCGCCTATCAGAAAGAAAGGTAATATGGCATGTTATCCAAACTAGATTTGCATTTACCGTGACTAAAAAACTCACGGCCAGTCAATCACTTGTTGTAACTGACATTAATTGGCAGGAAGCAGGATGTCATTCAATACATAGGTAAGAGTAGAAATTCATTACACAGGTAAGAGTAGGCATTCCATAAAGCTCTTTATTTTAGAGCAAATTTATTTAATTTGATTTGCTTTGTCAATGCTTTAATATATTCTGAAAATAAACGTTCTAAATATAAATACCGGGAGTCCTCGGGTTACGACGGTCCCGACTTACCTTACGCTGTTTCGTGGTTACGAACACGCCCCCAAAAATAAAAAATAATATTACGCGTTATTTCGCTTTTTTAATGTTTCTTTTTAAAAACTTTTTTTTCATATGGTAATAAATTGTTTCTCTTTGAAAATACTTTTATGTCATTAACTGCTTTTTTGTTTCGGGCACAGGGAGGAAAGAATGCACTTTGTTGTGTTGTGGGGTGGGGAAGGTGCACAGTCTCAGTACATTTGCCACTTTGGTTGTTTACACCGTCTGTCTCTCTCTGTCTCTCTCTGTCTCACTCTCTCTCTCTCTTTCTCGCGTTTTGTATCTTTGTATTTTTTTTTGGTAATTTTTTTTCATATGGTAATGAAATTGTTTTCTCTATTATTATGTCATTAACTGTAAAATTTTATTAAACAACTGTACGTACAGTAATTTACACACACACACACACACACACACACACACACACACACACACACACACACACACACACACACACACACACACACACACACACACACACACACACACACACACACACACACACACACTCACACACACACACACACACACACATATGTATATATATATTAGGGCTGCGGAAATTAACGATTAATTTCTCGATTAATCGTTAAAAAATTTAACGATTACATTTTTTTAACGATTAATCGACCCACCACTTATAAATGTACTGGAAGTCAAAAAGTAAAATATTTCGGCCGATAAATATAAACTAATTTCCGGACGATTACACGAACATTTTGGTTTTAAACTATTGACTGACGTGAATGTTCAAAATGTTGATAAAGGTAATGTGTCTATGTGCAAAGTTTTTAAAAAAAACTCTTGTGCAAAGTTGCACAACGTCCATTTTTTGTACAATTATTTACAAAATTTGCTGCTCAGTGATTCTAAACTCCTGCGTGGCGTCCGTTAAATATCTGCGCGGCCGAACATTGCTACCATGGTTCTAACACTTCGCTTACATATCACCTGCATACCAAACATCTACTACAGTATACGGAGATTTCAGCTGAGACAATCTAATGCGATGTGAACAATTGTTCAACTCGGCTGGTCATATTGTCAATAAGGACCCGGTCATCACTTGAACCAAATAATATCAATACACTTGTCTGCTTGCGTTGTTGGTTAAAAGATGTCATATAAAGAAGACATTCCAGTGTTATTTCGATTTTTGACTAGTAAGTTTAATAAATGCTACTTATGACACCATAAATTTCAATTTTTGGCTTTAATCGAAATTAACGATTAATTAATCAGATTGAATATAGCACATGAGTTGGTCACATAATTTGTCAATCTAGTCTTTTTTTAAAGTCAAATTGTTTTGTTTCCTTTTTATTATTTAATAACTTGGTGAGGTCAAGTTTCACTAATCTACTTCTTATCTTGTGTCAATAGAATGCATAATTGGAAGATTATCTAAGACTTGACCTCACCCATTGCAAATGAAAAGGTATCAGATAAATGATGTGTATTATATAATTTTCAAGTCTAATTTGTGCAATTTTTGTTTTCAAATTCGATCTAGATTGAGTTACTGTTTCATTGAATAACTGTGACAACTGTTGACAATTAACTATTCTACTATTAAAGTCATTTTAATAATCTGATAGTTCTTTTAAATAAGGGTGTACCGGATTTTGGCTCCAGGTCCGGCAAATCCGGAATTCGGCTATTTTTACAAATCTGGCTTCGGCTCCGGCAGGAATTCACTTCATAAATCCCGCTGGCCTGTAGAGCCCTAATTTATATATATTCATAATGGCTCCGGCGGCTGGATAGGGAAGTCAATAGTGCGCTCGCCTCAAAAGCTGAGGGGTGTGGGATCTATCCCACGTTAAGGCCACAATAACATGTTGATGAATGACTATTGTTAATAAAAGTCCTCCGCTGATCTGGAGAGGAGATGGGCGCCGCCAGATCTACCAAGCCCCGAGAAAGCTCTCATGGAAACATTAGAACCCCCCACGACAACACGGTTATGGGACACACAAAAAATGGCTCCGGCAAATCCGAAATCCGGCCATTTTAACAAATCTGACTTCACTTTATAAATCCGGCCAAATCCAGATCCGGCCGGATTTCAACATTTTGAATTCGGTACATCCCTACTTTAAAGTGAACATTTTACATTTTAATAGAGTTTAATAGTGAAGTGTATTTTAAGTATTAAATTAAATATTTTAATTAGGCGTTAATTTTTTAAAAAATCGTAAGTGTGACGTACTTTAGGGGGGGGGGTCCCGCGATTTGTGAAAATTTGTGACGTCCAAAATGGTTAAAAATATTGTGACGTACTTTATGGACGGCCCCTAAGTATGTTTTTAGTTACGTGTAAGGCTGCACTATAATATCGCAACACGCGAGAAGCAATTTAAGACGTCATTAAATAAATTGTTAGCAATCAAAGATTTAAGTTGAACTTCTATTTAAAGTTAAGTGCTTTGATGTGACGTCACAGTTGTTGAAAACAATAACCCCCACCCCCCCTCGTCACACATCATCACAAAAGTAGCACAAAAAAATTTTCCCTGCAATTTTACACACGAGATTTTTTACTTTTCACACGGACCAACGAACCTTAGAGGGACCATTGATCGCGCATGCGTAGCATGTATTCATGAATGTAAAACCGCGCGACATTAAAGTGTGTGAGTACGGCAGTTGCTACCATTCAGTGAACAATTCGCGCAATAACTATAAACTGTCACTTGTGGCGGAGTCGTTGTCTAGGGGTTGAGGTCCCCCCTTAGCCACAGATATTTACCACGTAGACGGGTAAAAGACTTAGCAACGCTGGGTTGTTTTCTTTCAACATAAGTTTAATGACATCCAGAAGCTTTGAACATATTTATGGTACAGTACAATTGGCAGTTTACAGTTGATGGTCATACCATCCAGAGTCCTCGGCCCAGCTTGACCGGATTGGACCACGTTCACAAAACTCCACACTCTATCGTACGTCTTTCACCTGCCTGCTACTTGGCAACTTAACACTCTCCCCGCGACACACAATGTCACCCCTATTATACCCCCGTCTTGTCCGACTGGTTTTGACTGGCCCCTGGGTCAATCACCATGTCTCCCTTTGACCGTGGTCCTGTCAATTCATTACAACTTGCACGTACCTTGAGTTCACCCGCCCCCCGTTCCACGAGGACAAGTGTTCACAACCCCATTTATGCGTAGTCATCCCCACACCACAACATCTGACCGTAACACCCCCCTCCTCACGAGCGACCTTAGCAAGAATGTCGCGAGTTTATAAACATAAGGTCTTGAGGTTTTGGTGTGTCATGATCTACTAATAATATATCCCATTCTTACACACACAGGTATTTCATTAATATATAGTTATTTTAACAATATTTAACAATTGCAATGTGCACTATATACAGAATTTTCACCAGTAATATGCTAGCTTCCAAAAAAATATTAGTTCACAATAGCTGGTGTATATTCCCAAATACATAATAAGGAATCGTTTTATTTACATTGTGGAACTACCCGGTTTTCGTACCTGCGTACGAGTCTAGTCCTATACTACCTCGCTTTCGAGGGTAGCAAAGGTTATTATTACTCAAAATGATAACGATATATATACATCAATATACAAAAGAAAAAATTTGTCACATTTGAAGTATTAATATTCTTCACATACAAAAAAAAATCTTGGTATGGTTAAATGACTTAAATGACACCCATGTTTCACAAGCAAAGAATCTCATGGTTCAATGATTTAGATGATCCCCATGTTTTTCAAGCGAAGAAAGTCATGGTTCAGTGACTTAATTGCTCAACATGTCTCACAAACAATGAATGGCATGCTTCAATGGTTTAATTGCTAATCATGTGTCACAGCAATCACTATCCACCCAATTTTCTGTCCCTTTTCATTAATACTTGCATCTGTATCTTTATGGGACATGTTATGTATGTTTTCTGTCCCCATAGCGGGATCTCGTATGTATATTTATCGTCCCCCCTACTGGGACCAGTTATAACCACCAGATAGTGGGTTACAAATTATCATATTCATAATCATAACATAATCATCGGCAAAATTTTCATGAATCAAAAATTTCATCATCATAACATATAATAAATCCTTATTATCAATGTTATACCAAATGCCTGAGGGCTCCAAACATGTTGTGCTTACATAATCAAAATGTGTCGTGCACATAAGAATTGTCTTATCAATTCATATAATAGTAATACTGGGAATTGGTCGCTCAGACCCCCCAAGTAAATACAAAAATACATTATCATAACTCCTCATAGTTATCAACAAATAGCAGCAGCATCATCCTAACCAAAACATTATCATCATAACAACATCTCTTATCATAAAATTTGGACTGAGGTCTCCAGTGCACAAAATTTCTTATATGATCAATACATTTGTCATGAACATACGAACCACTTTATTTCATTTCATACTGATACTAGTACAAGGTCACGCAGACCCCAACTTCAATCCCAAAAATATTATCATTATTCTTCATAATTTTCAACAAATTATCATCATCATAGAAGATACAATACCAATTCCGTGTTATTTACGGCGCCCTCCTATACCGTAATACTCAGACAAATTCAATGTATGCATCAAAAATCATAGTCATTGTTTTTGATGGTGGAACATTTCGTATATTTCCCATTCTAAACAAGAAACGACCCTTATTAGCATTACCAAGAGCGTACCCTAAAATTTGGAAACTACAATCATTTGTCATTGTCCCAGGCTTAATTATTAGCTATTTTGATCATTCTTGTACTCAACCCTACAAAATCTGTCCGTATACTGGTAGTCTTAGTGGGATTAGTGGGACCGTGATTTTCTATCAGTCTTTTGTCTGTCCCTTCCCATTGCCACCTCTATCCTCTGCGATCCTCCCTGTCGCTACCTCTATGGCTTTTTCGGTTAAGTATACCTCCGCCTCTGAAATTTCCCCGATCACTCCTGTCACCCCCTCCACGACTTATCATATTAGCTTTACTTCCGCCCTTGAAATCTCGCCAATAACTTCGGTCACTACATTTGAATTTTCCTCCCTGACCTCTTTTGAATTGTACTCTTTGACCCGAAGGGCTGACCATTGCGTCTAAAAATATACCAACGCACGAGCTAACCACACAATTAAATGTGTTCAACCGGACCCCAATTATTAATAAAACCAATATTCTCAACAGACCGGCCGTAAGCCTGTCCAGTGAGTATTTGTCCGTCATGGTTTTATGCATTCTGGCCAGTCTTGATCGCACTGTGTCATTGTTATTGTTTCTGTGTAGCTCCGTGTTTGCCCTGCTGCGTCCTTGGAGGTTATACGCGTCACCTTTGTTCAACAACTCACAACAGTGTTTAGCTGAGCCCACGTCATATTGTTGTATGGCTCCACTGAAGGGTTTCTTCTTAAGTTGCTTGTTTTTATCCCTATGTGGGATATCTGCTCTTAGCTTAGTAGCACACTCAATTTTCCCATCATTATCTTCAATATTCTCCTGATCTCTATCAATAAGTTTGCTATACTCTAGAAATTCAGTAGCACAATCAATATTTCCATCATTATCCTTATTTCCCTTACATTCAATACATTTTGCTTGGGAGGTTAATGTTACTACTGTGACCACGGTGTGTTCAGTGACCTTCACCCAATCTTGCGTATCTGGGTCACTACTTTTCTTCTTATTCAAATTTTCAACTAAAATTTCCCTCTTTCGAAATTGTACTTCTTTAGTCCACTTTTCGTGAGGTTTTTCAACTATTGTCCCAAGCATCTTGGACGTTCTCTGCACAATCACTGTCATGTCTGTATCATTACCAGTTAATCTTTGCGTTAATTCGGTCCTTTTCTCTTCCTTTTCAACAATGATTCGCCATAAGTCATTTATGTCTTCTTTGTTATGTGCTATAGTCAGTGTTAACTCATTATTCTCCTCTTCTTTTTGAGTTAGTGTGTCTTTAATTTCCTTTAGCTTCCACTGTAAGTTCTGCAAACATTCATCTTTCTCAGTCACCGTCTTATTCAGGCCTGATATATTTTGGTTTGCAATGATTAAGTTTAATTTCATCTCTGCTAGTTTTTCATCTTTACCCCTGACTATTACGGTCAGATGTTGTGGTGTGGGGATGACTACGCATAAATGGGGTTGTGAACACTTGTCCTCGTGGAACGGGGGGCGGGTGAACTCAAGGTACGTGCAAGTTGTAATGAATTGACAGGACCACGGTCAAAGGGAGACATGGTGATTGACCCAGGGGTCCAGTCACAAACCAGTCGGACAAGACGGGGGTATAATAGGGGTCACATTGTGTGTCGCGGGAGAGAGTGTTAAGTTGCCAAGTAGCAGGCAGGTGAAAGACGTACGATAGAGTGTGGAGTTTTGTGAACGTGGTCCAATCCGGTCAAGCTGGGCCGAGGACTCTGGATGGTATGACCATCAACTGTAAACTGCCAATTGTACTGTACCATAAATATGTTCAAAGCTTCTGGATGTCATTAAACTTATGTTGAAAGAAAACAACCCAGCGTTGCTAAGTCTTTTACCCGTCTACGTGGTAAATATCTGTGGCTAAGGGGGGACCTCAACCCCTAGACAACGACTCCGCCACAGTGGGGGCCCGCCGAAAAACCGAGCCATCGGTTCGAGCCAACGCAGCACATCAAGGCACGTCACTAAGAGAGAAACAGAACTGGCCGTACTAGCCATACTGATATCAAGATCTTCACGAGAGCGTAGGGCTTACGCCTCGTAACGACGAGACCAGTGGTGTTGAAGACAGCCGGAGCAGTGGTGTGAAACACAGCCATAGAAGTGGTGGGGAAAGACAGCCGTGGCAGTACTGCTGAAGACAGCCGGAGCAGTGATGTTGAAGACAGCCGGAGCAGTGGTATTGAAGACAGCCGAAGCAGTGGGGTTATAGACGCAGCAATGGAGGCCATGCAAACTGCACCCGGAGGAGCATCGAAGGAATAACGAACACTAACTATGACAGTAACACGTTACAGAAGCTGACTACAGCCAGGACCACCTCGAGGTTACAACCTCAGTAATACGTGACAGTGAAGTCGGTGACTTTGTGATTTTCTTACCTATGGATATTGATACTGCCCTGATGTAATGTGTTTTCTTATGTATGGTTATTATGTGAGTGTGGATTTCCCATGATAGTAAGTACTTTTTGATGAAATTTTGAATTGTAAAATATTGTAAAAATATTAGATAGTTAGAACATTTTGAGTGTAAAGGTGAGAGTCAAAAGACGGTGGACGAATTTTATATTGTGACCGTAGAGTGACTATTAATATAGAAACATTAAAATGTGGTTGCCTAATGTAGAAAAACTTAAACAAAGTGCCCGGGAGCTGGGATTTGAAGGGGAGGAGGCTAAGATATGGGTTATAGAGGCGTACAAGAGGGAGGAGGATGAGGAAAGAGATAGAAGGAAGAGCGAGGAAGATAAGGAAAGAGATAGAAGGAAGAGCGAGGAAGATAAGGAAAGAGAGAAACGGAAAGAAGAAAGAGCGGAGGAGTCAAGAAGGTTAGAAATGGAGAGACAAAGAGAACTAGAAATGGCCGATGAAATGTATAGAGGAGTTAAAGAGGAAGACAAGATAGGTACAAATAATAACGTTCTAATTACTCAAACCACTTCGGGACCAAAGAAAAGATATAAATCGAGAACCAAACACGTGACTGAGAAACCGGAGTTGAAATGTCAAAAAGGGGTAGCCGAAATTGGAAATAAAAACTTTTCCAAAAGCGATTTGAATTCCACTACTAGGAAAATTTCGATAGACACTACTGCCGCTAGCAAAAAGAAAGGAAGAAAGGAAAAAGTCAGGAAAGAATTAGCAAGGGGGAAAACGATTACGCAGTCGGACAAGAAAGTTGTTGAAAATGTCAACAATGGTAAAGAAACGGACAAGAACCCTGTAAAACCTGAAAATAATGTTAAAGAAACAGACAATAAAGTGGTAGAACCTGAAAAGAATTATGCCGAACAAGTCAGAGATGAAATTAGGATGGGGGCGGTAGGAAAAGAGACCAAGGAAAATACTCCTGAGCCAGAGAAGAGATATGATCATTCAGTTATAGACGCCTTAATAGCTTGGACAAAGGGTGAAATTAAATCGGAAGAAATAGAAGTTCAGAATGACTGTGATGAGAAGACTGAAGGAATCGGAGATGTAGAGAAAGTCACACGAATGGAATATGATGAAGCAAATGATACAATAAATTATTATGCTAGTGATACTTTAGAAAGGAGCACACATAAGAACGAAAAGAAGATAAAGCAGGGTCAATTAACTAATGTAGTGACTGCTAATAAAGGGAAGGAAAAGGGTGAAAGGGAAGATAGCTGGTGGTTAAAAAAAATTGAAGAGGTACGGTTAAAGTGGGAGCAAGAAGATAAAGAATCATTGAGACAAAACGAAGAAAGACAGAGACTGCGACAGAAAAAAGATGAAAAGAAGCAGCGACAATACGAAAAGAGACAGGAGAAAATGTTAGAAAATGATGAAGAGAAAAGAAGAAAACGTAGAATTAAACAGGGAGCTTTAAAAAGTAACGAGAGTAACTGTCAGGAAGAATTATATGGAATAGCCAGCTTATTTTGGGAAGAGCCGTATGTAACGAAAGAAGTTAAGGTGACAGAACCAGCAGCTGGCGAGATAGCCAGGGAAGAAAGTAATAAACTCATTAGTGAATTGAGAAATAATCTGACCCTTAGAGAGAATGAATTAAAGGAACACAAAGAGACAGTAAGTAAACTAGAGGCAACATTGAACAAGGTTGAAACTAGACTAACGGATCTAGAAAAAGTTGACAGATTAAAAATAGAGGAAACTGAAGTTGAATCAATGAACTTAAGAATGAGAATTGCCGAAATGTACAAACTACTGGCTCAAAATGATGAAGAAAAATCCAGCTGGCTTAAAATAATTAAGGACAAAGATAGAAAGGTAACAGAGCTGAAGAAGTCTGAAGCTGGAAAAGGTGAATTATTAGAAAAATTACAGAGGGAACTAAAAGGAAAAGAGATAGAAAACACAGAAATGGATAGAAACCTAATCAGTACACAAAACAACGTAGCAAATCTGAGTAAGGCCTTAGCCGAAATGGAAAAATCATTAGAAGAATGTAAGAGAGAGAACAAAATAAAACTGAATGAAGCTGGAGTTGAGTCCATGACCGGGAAAATGAAAAGTATCGAGATGGACAACGTATACGCTAGCGAGTTGTAACTGAGCTGCCAATTTGCCAACCGAAACGGGCCATATTCAATGAAGTTAAAGTATGCTCGAGCCGGATTAGAAGAATAAACAAAAATGACTGTAAAAGGCGTTTAAATTGTTTTTTAAATTTATTTAAATTTATTAATTTTTTTGTTGTAAGAGTGATATTTTGGGGGAGGAAAAGGGGACAATACAATCTTTATTTTCCAGACTTTATTAATGACGTATTCCGCCATTTGAAATTATAAATATTGAATAAATAATGGCCAAGTTTTGGAATAAAGATATATATTTTATAATACCAATATTAAATTTAAAAAATGCGTTGAAATATACCTAGTGCTAAAAATGTTGAGTAAAATATGTGATGAATTGTTTTTGTTTAATTTTAAGCACACATTAATTCCTTCTCAGAGTGAGCAAAAATAAACAATATTATGTTGTTAATTTTTTCCATCGAAGGTCATCGAATTTTGTACATCTAACAGCATATAACTGCATGTTTTTTTTATAATGAATACTCATGTTGGTGAACAATGAAACTTCATCGATTTTTGCCTTCATTTGACCCCATCTTTGTACTCAGAACATCTATTTTTCGGCGTTCCTGAAAATTATAATTTCGTAGTTACAGAAAACATCCAGTTGTGATGTTTGCCCAAGATGAGGCCGCGGGCCATTTAAAATTTAGGCGCGGGCCGTATTTGGCCCGCGGGCGGGACTTTGGACACCCCTGATATGTACCCTTTGTGTTATAAAATACTAGCCCAAGTAGCCTGGTATATTTTCTAGTATTTAGTAATTACATAACAAAGTGTCGAAAAAGAGATGTTTTATTGTTTGATTTATTGTTAATTAAATTAATAATGTCATAAAACAACGAGGCAGTAAGAAGGATTGTAAATTGTAGAAAAAATTGTAGCTTCCCCTGGCCAATGTCAATGTATCGCCATGTAACTTTTCCACCTATCTCAGGGACGGATTAAGACTGCACGGGGCCCCTGGCTGCAATTCAAACTGGGGCCCTATCCAGCCAGCCAGTGTACCTTTAGATAAAATTATTGCTAGCTGCTAATATAAGACTGTAACTTGTATCTATTCAGCCAAATAGATTATTCATGAAAAACCGAACACGGAGAAATACATATTTGCCGGTATCGTAAAATTGACAGTAAAAGACAATTTAAAAAATAAAGATACAAATTTAAAAAATGCCACACCACACCGGGGGATCGATCCCACGAACGTTTGCGCCAATAGCCTATGTATATCCGATTAGACCACCAGAACTCCAAATTAATTTGTCAATTAAAGATATATAAGTAATATTCTTTAATAATTTCTCTTTGTGAGCCAATTAAATCAGATTTTTTCGATTACTATTTTAAGACTATCGTATCGGAATAGATATCAGATTGATAATAATAGATATAATTTTATTAATTAATTTAATTTATCATAATTTCAGTGATTCGTGTAAACATTTGTCCATCGTTATTATAAAATATACTAAATTTGGGGGCCCCTAAATCATCGGGGGCCCCTGGCTTTAGCCCGTTCAGCCTTAATCCGCCATAGACCTATCTAGATACTGCACTGTTGAGCTACAGTGAATGGTCCTTTATTCGGGATCGTGTTCTCTTTGCACAGCTCTCCATATGAAATAATCATATGAGTGAAAAAGAAATTCGGTGTTTAAACCCCTCACACACACACAAAATGATTGAGAAGGATATTCGCTAAGGTGTACACATTTAGCAATAATTTCTAGCCCAAGCAGAAAAAAACAACTGGGAGAGGGAACGTGGTTACTTTTTAAGCTTTAGCTTCAGATTTAATGTTTACAACGTGTTTCGTAATTGATGACAAACCGACCGAGAATGTGTTGTTATATAAAGTCTTTACTTGAATATGCATTTTCGGCATGGGGCATATCCACCATTGAAAACATTGATAAACTAGAAAAAAAATTCAGAAAAGAGCCGCGCGGTTCATTACCGGAAAATATACTCATCAGATATAAGTAACACAATTGGTTAAATTACTTAACATATAAAAACTAGAGGTTTAGAGGAACAATGATCTTGTTCCATTCCCAAGCCCAAACACATACAAATCCTCCGTCTTTCCATATGGGATTCGGGCGTGGAATGAATCGCTTGAACAATCAATTGAAACAAACACGCAGTCAGTATTAAAAACTCTAATAAAAATGTAAGACTAGACATAAACAATGGTCACAATAATCTTCTATATAACAGGATATTCTGTAATGTATAAGAAGAAAAATTTATGTTTATAAATTTGGGGAGGGGGGGCGATTGTACGACTACTATCTATAATGTACGAATAATTAAACGCACACGTTTCATATCTGTATGTGTTATATAGATAGATAGCACACACCCTAATGAAAGTAGCGTTCTTACAGGTGAGAAAAGCAGTTGAATGGAAAACTCATGGCCAACGGCGACGAGAAACACACAAGTTTCATATCTGTATGTGTTATATAGATAGATAGCACACACCCTAGTGAAAGGCCCAAAATGTAAACCAAGACAAGCCATGGAATGGAACCCTCAGTGTCAACGATGACGAGAAACACACAAGTTTCATATCTGTATGTGTTATATACATAGATAGCACACACCGTAATGACAGGCCCAAAATGTAAACCAAGACAAGCAATGGAATGGAACCCTCAGTGCCATCGGTGAAGAGAAACACACAAGAATACACTTAGACGTAGTGTGTTTGATAAGACAGAGAGAGAATAGAAAGGAGCCGGCAATACTGGCAAAAGATAATGCAAAGTGGAAGGCCTCCACCCGAGGCGCTATTTTTCACGAGGAAAAATGATGCGTTATATAACATACTTGTATTTTCTATATAGTTATCAAACCCAATAAAATACACTAATCAACACATGGCTCATATAGAAAGATGGCCTGTACCATTTTATCTGTTTTAAAGCATAAAATTATAAATACAAGTTTTAAAAAAAAGATTTGTGTTTGTGTGAGTGATGTCTACCAGAACATCACAAATAAGAACCAACTCACCCGAGGTTCCTCCAATTACATAGCTGGAAAAAAAAATTGTATTATAGTCAATGAATATTTGTTTAGACTTTAGATTATTTTCTTCGCTGAAAATGATGACCTTGTAGGTCGTTGGGTCATCATTGTTTGGAATTAAGGGAATGAAGAGATAAAGGTCAAGGCAACAGATCAAGTTTATGTTCTGGAGACGCTAATAATCAATATACATAATTTGCATCTCCGTCACGTTTGTAGTGTCTGTCCATGACGCTACTAATTTTAGAAAGCAGCGCACCAAATTACTGCAGCAATGCATCAAAAGGTGTGCAAATTAAAGATGCGCTGTAAAAAAATATTATATGACGTCATTGTTTTAGCTCATATTTTAATTTTGGAAAAGGGATCAATTTAAAAAGAGGATTTGATGATGGTTAATTATAAAATAAAAATAAAAAACAAAGGGGGCGCACCCCTATTATAAAATACTTTGTGTACATTTCAGAAAGTTTAATATTACGTATTTATCAAACAAGGACAAGTTAGTTGGGATTTCGAAAAAGGTCGGCGCCATAGGCGCCCTAAAAAAAGGGCATTTTTTCAAAACAAATAGATTTCAGCTGAAAAAGTCCGTCATTTTTGACTGGTGATATGCTAGTAATAATAATAAATTGTTATTATTTGATCATTTAAATAGCGCAGTACCCCAGCCAACAGCTGGGATCACAGCGCTTCGCATAAAAATAGTAACACACATATAATTATATTAGGGATGTTATCCATTAATTTAAATTTAATCGTTAACTTTTGAAAAATTATAAATTAATTAATCGATAATTTCGATTAAAGCCAAAAATAGATATTTATGACGTCATTAAACTGAACATTTTTCACGGACATTGAAAATTAAGAATATTTTGAACTATATTTTATGACAATGTGTTGATACTTGATCGGATGTTTGTGCTGAAGGTGGTACGTCAGCGATGTATTTGATCCTTTAAAAGAGAATTGGTTATGGCAGTGAACACAGTAAACTTTTTCACCAACTTTGACTTTGCCATCCGCAGTTAACTTAAAAACAAAATTTTTTCTCAACTTTCTAGTTATATGTTTAAGTTTAACTGCGCTGATGTTGTCAGCCATTTTTTAGTTGACGTCTGCCAGTCCACATAATGTAATAAAATAAATTATAATATTACGCGGGAGAAGTTTGTACGTAAAAAATATATAAATTATTAATAATTATTAATAATTAATTATTTATTAATAAACATTTTTAATAATATTATAAATATTTTCTTTAATTTTAATCGAATTTTTATCGATTAAAATAATTTTAATCCATAAATTTTTTTAATGATTAATCGAGAAATTAATCGTTAATTTCCGCACCCCTAAATTATTGTAAATACATCCAAAGTAAAACATTCATATCATGTATACATACATATTTACACAAACGTACATAAATTTATTTTATAAACATATATGGGTATATGTGTATGGTGCGTGCTTGCGAGTGTCCATATGTGTACGAGTGTTTATGTGTGAAATGTTTTTTGTGTGTGCGAATGTGTATGCGTGAATGGGGGTGTATGGGTGCACCAGTGTTCGTGTACTTTAAAAGTTCGACTTACTTTGTCAGGACCGTTCGCTCTGGTTAGAAGCTGATACGGCTGACATTTATTATCATATAACATTCGTTGTATTTAGAAATAAGACACAGTCACGATAAATATGAAGAAAATTAGTTTATTAACTAAAATTAAACATTAAATAATATATTTTTAAATATTGTTTTGACAAATTTCTAATTTTTAAAAAATAGAGTTTAGTAAAGAGTTTCTTAAAGTAACGCCAATTTTATGACAAAAAAAAATTATGATGTAGCTCTCTACCTAGTCTCACATTTAATATATATATTATGCAATAAAATATATAAATATTATTAACTAGGGGTTGTAGGGCGCTTTTAGCGCCCACTTTTTTCAAAAGCCCAAGTAACTTATCCTTGTTTGATAAATTCGAAATATTAAACGTCCTGAAATGTACACGACGTATTTTATAATTGTTTGGGTAATTGACGTCATATAATATTTTACGGCGAGAAACACCACACTCTCCGTTAATCTCGAAACCAAAATGATTATGATTTTACATCTATATGTTCAATTTAAAAAACTATATAATGATTTTCTTTTTTTTAACTGCTATGGACTGTTGCACTAAGTTCCTCAGCGTTCGGGTCCATCCAGTGACTTGGGCTATTATATTATTGTTTACTAGTGTATCACCCGTCAAAATTGACGGAAGTTTTCAAAATAAATACACATAAGACTAAAATTTAACGTAATACAGAACTTTCATTTCTTTTATTTACTTTTATTTGATTAATTTATTATCATATGGAACAATTTTATGCGGAACGTTCGAAAAGTGTTATTTTTGGTGCAGTCATTTGGTGCGCTGCTTTCTAAAATTCGTAGCACTGTAAAACAAAATCGATCGCAGCGCCACCTAACAGCATTTCATCCATACAGACAACGGGAATTATGTATATTGATACTATTCTCATAGCCCGTGCCCGTTATTAATATGTGAATTTCTCGTACAACAACTTCTCATGCAAGTGCTGATTTATAAAACCTTTGTTTATTGCACACCATTTGTTATCTTTGTTTATTGCACACCATTTGTTATCTTTGTTTATTGCACACCATTTGTTATCTTTGTTTGTTGCACACCATTTGTTATCTTTGTTTGTTGCACACCATTTGTTATCTTTGTTTATTGCACACCATTTGTTATCTTTGTTTGTTGCACACCATTTGTTATCTTTGTTTGTTGCACACCATTTGTTATCTTTGTTTATTGCACACCATTTGTTATCTTTGTTTGTTGCACACCATTTGTTATCTTTGTTTGTTGCACACCATTTGTTATCTTTGTTTATTGCACACCATTTGTTATCTTTGTTTATTGCACACCATTTGTTATCAGCATTTGAATTCCCTTCTTTATGGCCCATCAAGTGGTTTAACACGACAATTTTTTGTGTACATTTATTTATTTTTTTCTAATCTTGAGGCACACCGTTCCTAAAGTTATTGGGGATTAGTCAGCACACGCCACGGGACTGCTCATGTCTTCAGAAATAAATCTATGTTTTGAGTCTTTCATACTTAGCTGTAAGTTTTTTTTTCATTGTCTAATGTCAAACGGCCATTGTTGGAACTGTTGTTTTTGCTGAAGAGCAGCGTCACTGACAATGTATATGATATCAATGTGTATAATGCTCCTCAGAACTGGCTTAATTTGTGTGCCTGCAAGGTTATTAAAAGAAATAAGCAATGAACTGTCTCCAATCCTTGTAGTTCTTTTTCAAGCCTCTCTAAACCAGGGTAAAGTACCCCAGGATTGGGAATTAGCTAATGTAACTCCCCTCTTTAAGAAATGTGATAAATCAGACCCTGGTAATTACAGACCTGTATCACTTACTAGTATCACCTGTAAATTACTAGAACACATAATATACAGTAGAATAGTTAACCACCTAGACAAATATAATGCCCTAAGCCAACATCAACACGGCTTTACAAAAAACAGATCACGGGAAACACAATTAATAGGTTTAATAGATGGATTATCAAAAGGCTTAGACAATAATGATCAAATAGACACAAAATTACTAGTCTTCTGAAAAGCATTTGACAAAGTTCACCACCTAAATTTACTTAAAAGCTGAACTATTTTGGAATCTCAGGTTCCTTACATCATTGGATCCAAGACTTCCTTTTGGGTAGGGAGCAAACTGTAATAATTAATGGATCTAAATCTGCACCAATGAAGGTTAACTCAGAAGCTACACAAGGAACTGTGCTAGGTCCCTTACTCTTTTTAATTTATATAAATGATTTACCCAACAACATCTCAACAGGAACAAAAGTTAGGTTATTTGCTGATATAATCTAAAGAACAATGAAATCAGAACAAGGTAGCAAAATTTTACAAAAAGACTTAGATGAATTAATAAAATGGGAAACTAGCTGGAGTATGTCTTTCCACCCAGAAAAGTGTCAACTGTTAAGAGTAACATAGAAAAAGAAACAAATAAATTCAAAATATTTCATTAATGGAAAAGAACTAACCCAAACTAAATGCAAAATACTAATGAGTCATAATAAATGAGAAACCATCATGGAATCCCCATGTCAATGTAAATTTCCAAGTTAGTATTAATTGCCTTGTCTATTATTACTAATTTGCTCTTTGTTCTTCTATTCTGAAGTATTTAAACTTTTAATGACTTAACTAAAGGTGTTACTCTTGGTCGGTTTTGCATATTTTACAGCAATATACTATTAATATTCTAGTATAGCAGTATTTATTTAGAATAAAATTAGATTATTTTAATTTGAGAATTATTCTTATAGCGTGTCAGAAGAAGACACGTTATAAAATAAATCAAGATATTTCTTTCTTTTTTTGCTTTCTTCTAAATCTTTTCAATTCCCAATTATTTATCCCTTTGCTTCAGACAATAAAATTGTGTTGGTATGGACTAGTTGGATAGGAATCCTGTTCTACATTTTCAAATCTTAATATTTTTTCGCAATTTAAAAAAGAAAAATTAAGACAAAATATTCTTAGAGCATAGAAAACATAACCTTACCTTTTAAGAATTCAAGTTTTATCTCTAATTAAAATCCCTCTCAAAGGATTACCACACACCAATAAAAACTGTAGCATTTGCTTTTTAAATGCAGACAATTCTCAGAAGCTGCAAAGCAAACATTGTTCTGGCCAGGACAGGATGTAAAATTTGAACGATATAATTAATACAAGATGAATATAGTTCGTCTAATTTTAACAAGAATAATAAATTAATTATTTTTTTGAATTCTTTGAGCACAAATATTGTTAGTCGAAACTTTCTGTCCATCTCAATGGTAATTAATTTTTCCCCTGCACAAACATGCCACTGATCCCAATTCTTGTTGAATATATGCGGGTCTTAATTGTGTCGTTTTAAAAAACAACTCCGACAGGAACAGACGATAAACAAAAGTAGTCTCCAGTGTTCTCGGGTACACCAGGGGCCGCCAGGGGGCCAGTGAGGACTGAACGAAGGAACGAATCTTTAGATTCGCGTCAATCGTTCATCGCAGGAGACGACACACCCGGACTTCCGGCACGCCCACCGACTCATCACGTTCGTCTCGTTAAGCCATATCGGTGATGTCATGCGCACGAAGTGGCCAACATGATGGGCGTGCCCTATGACAGGGTTCAAACTCTCAGATCCACCGTCACCCCTCACTGAGCCAAACACTAGAATATTAAGCAGCAATCCCCACGCACATTTAATAAGCCCTCACGCTATAGCCGCTTACCCCGCAACCTCCTACATCTCATGCCTGCCTCAACTCTCAGCCGTAGCTCTTAGCCACTCATCTGTCAGGCATACCGATTTCTTAGGCCCAGCTACCTGTAAAACACAGGCACACCTACATCTCAGCCACTCCCACCTTTAAGCCACAGCCACTTCTCAGCCACAACTGCCTTTCAGCCACACTCACTTCTCGGCCACACCCACTTTTCAGCAACACCCACTTCTCAGCCCCACCCTGCTCTCAATCACACCCACTTCTCAGCCACACACACCTCTCAGGCACACCGACTTCTCTGCCACATCAACCTCTCAGGAAGAACCCCTTCATGACCACGTCCACCTATCAGCCGCTCCCACCTGTCAGCCCCACCACCTCACCCACATCAACCTTTCAGCCACACCCACCTCACCCACACCAACCTTTCAGCCACACCACCTCACCCACACCCACCTTTCAGCCACACCCACATGTCAACCACACCCACCTTTCAGCCACACCCACCTTTCAGCCACACCCACCTCACCCACACCAACCTTTCAGCCATACCCACCTCACCCACACCAACCTTTCAGCCACACCCACCTCACCCACACCAACCTTTCAGCCACACCCACCTCACCCACACCAACTTTTCAATCACACCCACCTCACCCACACCCACCTTTCAGCCATACTTATACAGCCCCACTTATCAACCACCAATTTCTCAAAAACCCAACTGTCGGCCCCCACCTCACAGCCACCACCTCTACCCGCTCTTCCCAGCAGTCAGCGCGATCATTAAAATAACAGCAGCAACACATGTATTCTAAACAGGAGCTCTTCAATTGTACCTTTATTCTCTTTTGCTTGACAAAATTCAATGACATATTTGATGAATCTCCTTTCAATCAGAAAGAATGAGGCGAGTTGAGCGTTGAGAAAAACAGAACTGCCGCACCCCAGATGTTAAAGTTGAAAATATTTAAAGGACAGTTAGGCACGACTTCATACTGTAAGCTCAAACTTTTCCGGTACTCAAATAAAAGGAGCCTTCGGGGAAAATAAATAGCTATACAAATATATGCATAAGCCTCTTAGGGTAAAGGCTAATTTTGTTAATTAAAAATATTATAATTTGTAAAAAAAAATCGTTCAATGAATAATAGGCTATTAAAAACAATTGTTTACTTTATTTTAAAACAATTTAAATTTATCAATTAACATATGCTACTTTACTTTCGAAAAAAAAATACAAGAGCTAAAATAATAATGTAAATTCATTGAGGTACCCATCAGATATCAGCGAAACTCAACGAAATGGCAAACGTCTTCAATTTAAGTAGTCCTGGATAAAGTGTGGCTTACTGTACCCCATTGAGTTGAAAGTCATTCTGGTTTTAATGGAACACTACTGTAGTACCTCTATTGGACAGCCTCTATGGGTGAATAACTTTCTTGTAAGCCAAAATGAAAGTAAAATAAATCAATATACAACACGTTTTCATTGAATGATAGAATGAGAATAGTTTTTAGTTGACTGCTGGTTTTTTGCGTAGCCAAGTTATGACCTAATGTGGTCGAACGTTCAGAAGTGTGTATCATCAATAGGGTGTACAGGATTCAAATTTTCGAACTCCGGCCAGAGCGGATTTCTGTCAGATTTGACCGGATTTATGAAGTGAAATTCGGTCGGAGCCGAAGCCGGACTCGGATTTGTAAAAATGGCCGGATTCCGGATTTCCCGGAGCCGGGGCTATTGTATTTAAATATATTTTATCGCAAAACCGGCCAGCCGATTTGTCCGGTTTTATGAAGTAAAATTATGCCAGAGCCGTTTTGTAAAAATGACCGGATTCCGGATTTGCGGAGCCTCGGCCGAAATCCGATACGCCCCTAATCATAAAGTGGATTTGTTTTACTTGTTCGGCAGTGATATACATTTATTCTTATACAAATAGGTAAGTTTTAAAAGATCGAGGTATTTTCTTTAGTTAGCACACTTCGTTCCAGCTACTGTCTTTCTACCCCAGGACCCCCCCCCCTTTTTTTACAGAAAATAATTTTAGCCAGTTCCACAAAAATCATTTCTACAATTCTCGTAGAAAAAAAAATTCGTCGTGGCCCTCTGGAAGACTCAATAAACTTGGAAATGACATTTAAAACAAATAATTTTTAGGTGGCATGAGAGTCAATCTTACTTGTAGAGCAAGGTAGTCCAAATTTTTCAAAGAGGGCCGTATTTCATGACTTAAAAATATGGGGGGATCGGATAAAGACAATAAACAAAATGACTCAGTTACGGGCTTTTTAATTATATGATTATTTTTGTTTGTTTGTAATTTGTATGGGTAATAGGGGCACGTTGGTCATGTAGCATGCGCACACGGCTGGCGTACCGATGGTCACGGGTTCGAATCTCCGTGAAGGCAGGAATTTGTTCCCAGCTCCGAATGGGTACCTGACACTATTTAGAGAAACAAAGGTGGCTGGGAATCGCGTGGTCCCTCATGGCCGTGGCCTGTGATCGCTGCGTCACTTTCCAACAGACTTGCACGTCAGTGGACGCAATAATATTCTGTATAGAAGGAGCGGTTGTATAGAAGGAGCGTCTGTATGGATACTATTTCGGGCGGAGAAAGAGGGGACAACGATCTCAAATTTCGACACTTTCCATCATTTTAAATTACTAAAATTTCATAAATAATAAACCAAGTTATAGAATAAAGATGTTTATTTCAAACGTACCCTATAATAAATAAATTATTTTGAAATATAACCTGAGCCCAAAATTGTGATCAAGAGTTGTAGTGTAAAAACGTTCTAAAGTTGTAAGTACACTGACTCCAGAGCCGTTTTTACACCACTTTGGGCCCCAGGGCAAAGAAAGAGTGCGCGCGCAGGAATAAAAAAAAATATACATAATATATATAAGTGAATATATTCCCATGGGGCCCTTATGCTCATGGGCCCCAGGGCAAATGCCCAACGGGCCTATGCGTTAAGACAGCCCTGACTGACCCCATATTAGTTTCCTTTTTCCGTGTTAGCAAAAGTAAACTTTGTTTTACTTATTTGAATTTCTTCATTGGACGTCATCACATTTCATACACATAACTCAATAACAGCACATAACTTCATCAGCTTTATGTAATTAATATCCACATTGGTAAATTATAAATCGTCATGGATATTGGACATGATTTGATGTCATTGTATTTTTTTACTCAAATCAACACATAACTGCGGCTTTCCTTATAAATTTAATTTCGTCGTTACAGAAAAAAATCCGCGAGTTAATTAATTATTTAAGATGAAGCCGAAAGCGAATTAAAATTTCAACGAGAGTTGCATTTAGCCAGCGGGTCGGACTTCGGACACCCCTGTTGTACAGGGTAAGAGTTAAAGTCTAATGCGCTGTAACGAGTGTATGACTTAGGAACGGGAAGCCGTTTATAACAAAAATATGGGACCGATAACACATCTGAATAGCACTTCAGTTAACGTTGTCTTGTTGTTTTTTTTTATTACGTCTGTTACGTCTGTAACTAGAGTTTTGATATTTCAATAGGCCAACTGATACTAGCGTGTGTAAAAGGGGAATAACTCAAACCTAGTGATATACAAAACCCCTCGCACGCCCCCTCCCCCCCTTTTTTTCCCAAACGGCAGCCTGTAATTAAAAAAAAAGGTTTAGATATCAACTCTGAATGATACATTGGGATTAGCTCGGCTCAGAACTTCTTGCATGAAGTGACGTCGCAATAAAAACACGCAGAGATTCGCTGGCCCGCTGGCAAAGATCTAGAATTTCAAAAAGATAACCTAAATAATGTAATACAATTGAGGAGCTGGGTACTTTTGGTATATCCCGCCTAGGGACAGTCCTTGGATTGTAGACTCTTATGCTGAGCCGGGGTGACGCCGCGGTTGTAGCGAGTCGAAGCATGGCGAAAATCCACACCTCCTTTGTGAGGTCAAATTTAGTTGGAGGCATTTTCGACCGCGTTTTTTTTACGATGCCCAGACGGCCGCCTCAGATCAACTATGCCCCCCCCCCAGCAGTTATGAGATTGTTTAGTTAATCTTTCAGAAGTATGTATCATCGTTGATTTCATGTCCCCCCAGCAGCTGTTAGTTCCCTGGGGGTAGGGTACAGTTGCTGGGAGGGTTTGCCAGGGAAGACCCATTAAGAGGCTTACGCTCAGGGCTGCTGGTTATGACAGACATCATCAGAGACCTCCTGTTTGCTGATGACTGTGCCCTCAATGCTGCCTCAGAAGCCGACATGCAACGCAGCGCTAACTTGTTCTCCAGCGCCTGCACAAACTTTGGTCTGACGATCAACACCAAGAAGACTGAAGTCCTCCATCAGCCTGCGCCTGGAAGGCCCTACGTTGAGCCCAGCATCAATGTCAACGGCCAGAGACTCAACACAGTTCAACGGTTCTCATACCTAGGCAGCACACTGTCGCAAAATGTCACCATCGATGACGAAGTGAGCATCAGAATTGCCAGAGCCAGCTCCACTTTTGGCAGGTTGTACCCAAATGTCTGGAACAGAAGAGGCATTACCATCCAGACCAAGCTGAAAGTGTACAGGGCGGTGGTGCTCCCCACACTGCTATATGCGTGTGAAACATGGACTGTGTATCAGCGCCATGCTAGGAAGCTTAACCACTTTCATTCAACAAGCCTCAGGAAGATCCTCGGCATAAAGTCGCAGGATAAAATACCAGACACAGTGATACTGACCAAGGCAGGTCTCCCCAGCATATTCACACTCCTGATGCAGTCCCAGCTTCGTTGGGCAGGGCACGTGGTCCGAATGCCAGACGAGAGACTGCCAAAGAGACTCTTTTATGGCGAGCTCCAGCATGGCCAGCGGCCCCACGGTGGGCAAAAGAAACGCTACAAAGACACACTGAAAGTCTCACTGAAAGCGTTTGCCATAAACCCAGACACGTGGGAACTTGCTGCAATGGACCGTTCCACCTGGCGTTCTTCCATCCACGAAGGTGCCAGGTCATGCGAGGCAAACAGGATCACCTCCGCAGAAAAGAAGAGGCAAGCTCGAAAGGCCCATGCTGTCAACCCTCCTGGAGATGTCCCACTCGTCCCTTGTCCCTTCTGTTCCCGAACCTTCCGTGCTAGGATCGGCCTCATCAGCCATCTGCGCACGCACAAACAAAGCCAATCCCAGCAACCCTCGGATGACTAGAGTGGTCTTCGTCGAATCGACGGACGAACAACAACATAAAGTGCGTGTCAGTGCGGTGCGCAAAGAGTGGCGCGGTGCGGGTGTGCACACTACTACATATATTTTGAGGACTTTACAAATACCTAGCGTGGCATGTTTATTCATGAAAATTATAACGTATTAACAAAAGTTTGTAGTAAAACATATCTCTGTATTTTATATCGATACGGTGTGGTGATCATCAAGTCCTTTGGGTTTTGAGCTGTTGTCATGGAGATGTTGTCATGAAGATGTTGACGCGATGAAGTTTGAATATATGTATTTTATATCGATATGGTGTGGTGATCATCAAGTCCTTTGGGTTTTGAGCTGTTGTCATGGAAATGTTGTCATGGAGATGTTGTCATGGAGATGTTGTCATGGAGATGTTGTCATGGAGATGTTGTCATGGAGATGTTGACGGGATGAAGTTTGAATATCTGTATTTTATATCGATACGGTGTGGTAATCATCAAGTTCTTTGGGTTTTGAGCTGTTGTCATGGAGATGTTGTCATGGAGATGTTGTCATGGAGATGTTGTCATGGAGATGTTGTCATGGAGATGTTGTCATGGAGATGTTGACGGGATGAAGTTTGAATGCGAACTTCAAATTTAAGTTTGTTGTAAGAAATGTAAACTTGTTGTAACAGATGTAAACTTGTAACAAATGTAAACTTGTTGTGAGGCTATACTCATATCTTTCACTGACACTATTGCTTTTAAGCATCTATTTAGTTGAAAAAAAAACAACAACACGAAAGCCAGGAATTTAAACATATTCAAATACGTTTCATCTGAATTATGTGGACATTTGCTGCTAAATAAAGTACTGGAAAATAATCCATACCTAGCTGCTATGGCCATTTATTGATTTATAAAATTCGATATTTACATCGTGTTTTATTCGTTTGTCCATGCCGTTTAATGTGAACTTTAGCCACTGTGACGCAGACTTTCATTTTGTTGTTGTTGTTGTAATGTTAACATTTAGATTTTGTTGTTGTTGCTGTAATGTTAACATTTAGTGAATAGGTTGTTTGAACAAGAACATGGAGATGCCAACATCTAGTTTTCTCACTTCAAAGTCTAGAAGTTTTAGAATGCGCTTTAGTATTAACTGTTGCATTGTCGTTGCTCTGCTTGTTCAGTTGGTCAAAGTAGTTCACAGGGTCATTTCCGGCCTTGGTCTGGTATTTGTTGAAGTCCACCACGAAGTGCCGGTACTTTTCCCTGAACAGTTTGGCCAGTATGAGGGTCAAGGCCGACTGGTCAGCACGGTGGCAGAGTCCGATCTTTTTGGTGCCCCACGGATACGGACACGACTGGACCTTCCGCTGGTGAACAGGGCACATGCATTCCGCACGCAGGGCGCAGGCTAACCAGGGGTCAAGCACCGCCATTTCTATGAGAGGCTCCCTGGAGATAAAACAAACATCAAATAAAAACAGCGCCATGTACTTTATGCGTTAAAGGGCTAACATATTGATTATATATTTTAAGACATATGAGGAATAGCATAACGGCAAACCTATGACACGCGCGTCACTTTTGGCACGCGAGAGGATTTTTAATGGCACGCAACCGGTATGATACTATACAAACATTTACAGAATAGCTATGTCACAAATATGGCTACTGGTCTGGCGCCATTTTAATTATATTTTTTAAAATTAAGAAAATATTGGCGCACAAGTCAACAAAGTTAAGCCATGCACCCCAGATATAGTAGATGAACAGAGAACGCTCCGTGTTAACATGCACCGAACCTACCTGTGGTAGATACCAAATCCCCCCACCACCTGGTTAAACGCCATGTGAGCGCACGGAGAATCTCCGAAATATTCAAACATCTGAAATTGTATGTAGAGCATTTTAATTTTAGAAGGGAAAAAAAAGGAAGATATATTTATTAAAAATTGGGGTGGGGGAGGGTAAAGAGATAAAATTAGTGTTCTGTTTTATTTTCAGGTCGAATAGCGGGCAAAGTCATTTCTTGTCTGGATAACTATTGATTTATATAGACAAGAAAATAAACAATTCTGTATTTTTAATTTGTCATTGAAGATTGGTCTTATAAAAATGTGTTAAGACTGATGGTATATTTAATAAACATTAGTGATTGGGCATTACATAACCACACTGATGGTATTTCAATAAATCTTATCGATGGTATATTGAGCAACTCTCACTGATGGTATGTTACGTAGGCTAACCCTACTGATGGTGTATGACGAAATAAGCGTATGTTACATGACACCAACGAGAGAATATGTGGGTCTTGTATACTGACAATTCAGTCAGTTTGACTACACAAGTGTAAATAATGGGTAAAGGCCATACACAAGTGTAAATAATGGGTAAAGGCCATAGGACAACTTTTACTACACAAGTGTAAATAATGGGTAAAGGCCATACCCAAGTGTAAATAATGGGCAAAGGCCATACCCAAGTGTAAATAATGTGCAAAGGCCATAACCAAGTGTAAATGATGGGTAAAGGCCATATGGCAAGTTTTCCTGGCCAGGTGTAAATGACGTGTAAAGGCCATATGATAAGTTTACCTGGCAAGGTGTAAATGAGGGGTAAAAGCCAATATGACAAGTTTACCTGGCCAGGTGTAAATGACGTGTAAAGGCAATATGACAAATTTACCTGGGGCAGTGTGTGGGACGGATTGGGATAATTTGTGGTCAAGTAGCGCTGCTGTATCCCCAAGGCTGTGGCTCCGTCAACCATCCGCTTCAAGGCAGCCGGCTCATGCATTCTGTGAGAGTGGGAAGATTGTTAGTGTTAGGTGGACGTAAACATGACTGTAGTAATGATGTGTCACTTGTCATGCGTGGTGAGATGTCAGTTGTCGTGCGTGGTGAGATGTCACTTGTCATGCGTGGTGCGATGTCAGTTGTCATGCTTGGTGAGATGTCACTTGTCATGCGTGGTGATGTGTCACTTGTTGTGCGTGGTGAGATGTCACTTGTCATGCTTGGTTGAGATGTCACTTGTCACGCGTGGTGATGTGTCACTTGTCACGCGTGGTGATGTGTCACTTGTCATGCGTGGTGATGTGTCACTTGTCATGCGTGGTGAGATGTCACTTGTCATGCGTGGTGATGTGTCACTTGTCATGCGTGGTGAGATGTCACTTGTCATGCGTGGTGAGATGTGTCACTTGTCACGCATGGTAATGTGTCACTTGTCATGCGTGGTGATGTGTCACTTGTCATGCGTGGTGAGATGTCACTTGTCATGCGTGGTGAGGTGTTATTTGGCATGCGTGGTAATTTGTCACTTGTCATGCATAGTGAGATGTCACCTGTCGTGCGTGGTGATGTGTCACTTTTCATGCGTGGAGATATGTCACTTGTCATGTGTGGTGACATGTCACTTTTCGTGCGGGGTGAAATGTCACTTGTCATGCGGGGTGAAATGTCACTTGTCATGCGTGGTGAGATGTCACTTGTCATGCGTGGTGAGATGTCACGTGTCATGCGTATGAGATTTCAGTCATTACGAGGAAATTCGGAAACTGTCCTTATCTTATCTCATCTGTTAAAGACGATCCAAGTATTTTCAGAGGATTACTTGCGTCCTACGCTTAGCCATCTTTTATGTCTAGTCTTGCGTTTTTAGAGTTTTAGATGTTGATAAAGTTTTTGTTTTTCCTGATTTCCCCAGGCAACCCATTCCACGTCCAAATTCCAAACGGGAAGAACTATACTTTGTATGTGTTTGTTCTTGCGTACGGAATAAGATACGCGTTGTTATCCCTACGTCTATCTGAGCGTTATATTGGATTATCTCTGTGCTGTATTTCCAAGTTAGGATTATCTCATCTGTTTACAGACGCTCCTTCTATACAGAAGATTATATAGGATTAATTGCCTTATGTATTATTACTTTTTTTGTTGTTGTTGCTCTCTTTCTTCTAGTTATGTATTGATATTTTTGGAGGGATTTGCCCTGAATGTCTAGAGTGGCTGAGATGCAATTCGGACCATGAGAAATGTTTGAGATGGCACAAAAGGTTTTAGTGACATGTCGAGACATGTGACATGTGAACTCCCTGAGACGCAACAATAGTCCGATGATGGACGCTGCTCTCTGCAGGGACGCACTAAAGGTTTAAAAACTGCACTAAAAACACATTTGTTTAAAGTTTACTTTGCGGACTTGAAACTCTAACATTTTTTACTTGATAAATTTTGCTTCTATTGTTGAGTGATTCATTTTAGTATTCGTTGAACACTCGATACAACCACAAGGGAAATGCTGTTCTTAAATACAACTTAAAATTTTTATATTTTTTATAACCAGAGACTTATTTTCAAAATTGCACTATTTGTTGCTATTTTCGTAAGACGCTCAAGGATTTTAGGCAAACACCACTCGGGTTAAGAAAAAATAATCAGATTTAAATAACGTTTTTAATTTTCAACCCCCTCTCCCCCCCTCCCTTAGAGCAGCCCTTGAGGAGAATGAATGTGAAGTCACAGGCTTACCTGATAGAAGTGTCCTACCGTATGACAACATTGGCAGGCTTACCTGATAGAAGTGTCCGACCATATGACGACATTGGCAGGCTTACCTGATAGAAGTGTCCGACCATATGACGACATTGGCAGGCTTACCTGATAGAAGTGTCCGACCATATGACGACATTGGCACGCTTACCTGATAGAAGTGTCCGACCATATGACGACATTGGCACGCTTACCTGATAGAAGTGTCCGACCATATGACGACATTGGCACGCTTACCTGATAGAAGTGTCCGACCATATGACGACATTGGCACGCTTACCTGATAGAAGTGTCCGACCATATGACGACATTGGCACGCTTACCTGATAGAAGTGTCCGACCATATGACGACATTGGCACGCTTACCTGATAGAAGTGTCCGACCATATGACGACATTGGCACGCTTACCTGATAGAAGTGTCCGACCATATGACGACATTGGCACGCTTACCTGATAGAAGTGTCCGACCATATGACGACATTGGCATGCTTACCTGATAGAAGTGTCCGACCATATGACGACATTGGCACGCTTACCTGATAGAAGTGTCCGACCATATGACGACATTGGCACGCTTACCTGATAGAAGTGTCCGACCATATGACGACATTGGCAGGCTTACCTGATAGAAGTGTCCGACCATATGACGACATTGGCACGCTTACCTGATAGAAGTGTCCTACCGTATGGCAACATTGGCAGGCTTACCTGATAGAAGTGTCCGACCATATGACGACATTGGCAGGCTTACCTGATAGAAGTGTCCTACCGTATGGCAACATTGGCAGGCTTACCTGATAGAAGTGTCCGACCATATGACGACATTGGCACGATTACCTGATAGAAGTGTCCTACCGTATGGCAACATTGGCAGGCTTACCTGATAGAAGTGTCCTACCGTATGGCAACATTGGCAGGCTTACCTGATAGAAGTGTCCGACCATATGACGACATTGGCAGGCTTACCTGATAGAAGTGTCCGACCATATGACAACATTGGCAGGCTTACCTGATAGAAGTGTCCGACCATATGACGACATTGGCACGCTTACCTGATAGAAGTGTCCTACCATATGGAAACATTGGCAGGCTTACCTGATAGAAGTGTCCGACCATATGACGACATTGGCAGGCTTACCTGATAGAAGTGTCCGACCATATGACAACATTGGCAGGCTTACCTGATAGAAGTGTCCTACCGTATGGCAACATTGGCAGGCTTACCTGATAGAAGTGTCCGACCATATGACGACATTGGCAGGCTTACCTGATAGAAGTGTCCGACCATATGACAACATTGGCAGGCTTACCTGATAGAAGTGCCTGACCATATGACAAAATTGGCATGCTTACCTGATAGAAGTGTCCGACCATATGACAACATTAGCAGGCTTACCTGATAGAAGTGTCCGACCGTATGACGACATTGGCAGGCTTACCTGATAGAAGTGTCCGACCATATGACGACATTGGCAGGCTTACCTGATAGAAGTGTCCGACCATATGACGACATTGGCATGCTTACCTGCTAGAAGTGTCCGACCATATGACGACATTGGCAGGCTTACCTGATAGAAGTGTCCGACCATATGACAACATTGGCAGGCTTACCTGATAAAAGTGTCCGACCATATGACGACATTGGCAGGCTTACCTGATAGAAGTGTCCGACCATATGACAACATTAACAGGCTTACCTGATAGAAGTGTCCGACCATATGACGACATTGGCAGGCTTACCTGATAGAAGTGTCCGACCATATGACGACATTGGCAGGCTTACCTGATAGAAGTGTCCGACCATATGACGACATTGGCAGGCTTACCTGATAGAAGTGTCCGACCATATGACGACATTGGCAGGCTTACCTGATAGAAGTGTCCGACCATATGACGACATTGGCAGGCTTACCTGATAGAAGTGACCTACCATATGACGACATTGGCAGGCTTACCTGATAGAAGTGTCCGACCATATGACAACATTGGCAGGCTTACCTGATAGAAGTGTCCGACCATATGACAACATTGGCAGGCTTACCTGATAGAAGTGTCCGACCATATGACAACATTGGCAGGCTTACCTGATAGAAGTGTCCTACCATATGACGACATTGGCAGGCTTACCTGATAGAAGTGTCCGACCATATGACGACATTGGCAGGCTTACCTGATAGAAGTGTCCGACCATATGACGACATTGGCAGGCTTACCTGACAGAAGTGCCCGACCATATGACAACATTGGCACGCTTACCTGATAGAAGTGTCCGACCATATGACAACATTGGCAGGCTTACCTGATAGAAGTGTCCGACCATATGACGACATTGGCAGGCTTACCTGATAGAAGTGTCCGACCATATGACGACATTTGCCCTCTCGTACAAGGCTCGTATGATGGTTGGCTTAAAGGAAAAACATTTCAGCGTCTTATAGTGAGGCGGGAACAGGTGGAAAGGAAAGCTGAGAAATCTGCACCTGGAATAGAATTAGGGTAGGCGACTTTAGAGTAAATTGTAAGTGGTCTTTCTTTTAGACTTGTGTATTATAAGTGGTCGTTATTCTAGACTTTTGTATTATAAGTGGTCGTTATTCTAGACTTGTGTATTATAAGTGGTCGTTATTCTAGACGTGTGTATTATAAGTGGTCGTTATTCTACACTTGTGTATTATAAGTGGTCGTTATTCTAGACTTGTGTATTATAAGTGGTCGTTATTCTAGACTTGTGTATTATAAGTGGTCGTTATTCTAGACTTGTGTATTATAAGTGGTCGTTATTCTAGACTTGTGTATTATAAGTGGTCGTTATTCTAGACATGTGTATTATAAGTGGTCGTTATTCTAGACTTGTGTATTATAAGTGGTCGTTATTCTAGACTTGTGTATTATAAGTGGTCGTTATTCTAGACTTGTGTATTATAAGTGGTCGTAATTCTAGACTTGTGTATTATAAGTGGTCGTTATTCTAGACTTGTGTATTATAAGTGGTCGTTATTCTAGACGTGTGTATTATAAGTGGTCGTTATTCTAGACTTGTGTATTATAAGTGGTCGTTATTCTAGACTTGTGTATTATAAGTGGTCGTTATTCTAGACTTGTGTATTATAAGTGGTCGTTATTCTAGACTTGTGTTTTACAAGTGGTCGTTATTCTAGACTTGTGTATTATAAGTGGTTGTTTTTAATCAATCCAGCTAAGGCAAATATTGGAGTGTTGGCACTTTTGCTATAAATATGTTGTGGTAGAAATTTGGGCATGCGGTCCAAAAAAGGTACGCCTCCTCTGTTCTAGACTTTTTAATTATAAGTGGTCGTACTTCTAAACTTGTGAATTATAAGTGGCTGTATTTCTTTACTTGTGAATCGACACGTTTTTAGTAACCCAGACTTTTATATACAACAAATTAGAAAAGTATTATAAATATTGTAATATTTTAAAAGTGAAATAAATTTCGCGTTTCAAAGAAGGAAACTTCTTGCAAGAAAGTAATTCAAAATGACGGTGAAACGTGTATTACAAACTAAGAAATAGCATACCTATAGTAAACACCAGTTAGGTAAAAACGGTTCCATGCCAAAACGACAAAAGACAAAACGACAAGTGACAAAAAGACAAAAGAAAAAAACGACAAGGTGACAAACGACTAGGTGACATATAGCAAACTCATTTCAGGTAAATATGTATAGCTAATAAACGTCAGGTAAATACTTATAGCTAACACATGTCAGGTAAAAACGTATAGCAATCACGATAGTTAAATACGTATATTTATATAAATGGTCAGTATGACTGATGACCTGCAGTACTTCTTGACCTGGTCGGCCTCCCGTTCAGTGAGTCCCAAGTTGTACACAACGAACGTCAAGTTCTGGAACAATGGGAAGACCTTGTCATGGACGTGCCTGATCAGCGCCTGGAAACCATGCGGTGGAGTAGACTCAAGATGTATTTATAGAATTGTAGCAAAGTAGAAGTGACACATAAGGCAATGAATTATAACTTGGAAATACAACACAGCAGAAATCTGATGCAACACTCTGATAACATAGGAGAAAAAACAATACATTTTCATATTACGTTTGCAAGAACAAACACATACAAATTATCATTTTCCCGTCTGGCATTCAGGCGTGGAAAGAGTTGCCTGATGAAACCATCAAAAACAAACAGACTATCAAAATTCGAGAAAGTAATAAAATACAAGACTAGACATAAAACCATGGGTTACCTTAGAGCGAAATGATAGGATCTTCTGTATGGAAAGAGCTTAAGTATTTTATAAGAAAAGATAAGTTGATACTCAAAAGATAACCTGTATCATTTTAGTCAGCTAGTAAAAGCATTTAAAGACATGACAAGTGGCACCAGTCAATACAGCAGTCGATACAGCAGTCAATACAGCAGTCAAAATGGCAGTCAATACAGCTGTCAATACAGCAGTCAATACAGCTGTCAATACAGCTTTCAATACAGCTGTCAATACAGCAGTCAATCCAGCTGTCAATACGTCAATACAGCAGTCAATACAGCAGTCAATACAGCAGTCAATACAGCAGTCAAAATGGCAGTCAATACAGCTGTCAATACAGCAGTCAATACAGCTGTCAATACAGCTTTCAATACAGCTGTCAATACAGCAGTCAATCCAGCTGTCAATACGTCAATACAGCAGTCAATACATCAGTCAATAAAACAGTCAATACAGCTGTCAATACAGCTTTCAATACAGCTGTCAATACAGCAGTCAATCCAGCTGTCAATACATCAGTCAATACAGCAGTCAATACAGCTGTCAATACAGCTGGTAATACAGCAGTCAATACAGCTGTCAATACATCTGTCAATACAACAGTCAATACAGCAGTCAATACAGCTGTCAATACAGCTGTAAATACAGCTGTCAATACAGCTGTCAATACAGCTGTCAATACAGCTGTCAATACAGCTGTCAATACAGCTGTCAATACAGCAGTCAATACAGCAGTTAATACAGCCGTCAATACAGCTGTCAATACAGCAGTCAATACAGCTGTCAATAGAGCTGTCAATACAGCAGTCAATACAGCAGTCAATACAGCAGTCAATACAGCCGTCAATACAGCAGTCAATACAGCAGTCAATACAGCCGTCAATACAGCTGTCAATACAGCAGTCAATACAGCAGTCAATACAGCTGTCAATACACCAGTCAATGCAGCAGTCAATACAGCAGTCAATACAGCAGTCAATGCAGCAGTCAATACAGCAGTCAATACAGCGGTCAATACAGCTTTCAATACAGCAGTCAATACAGCTGTCAATACATCAGTCAATACAGCTGTCAGTACAGCAGTCAATACAGCACACAATACGGCAGTCAAAACAGCCGCCATAAACAACAGCCACCACCCGCCCACCCTTTCCCCCAACCGTCCCATACCTGCGCCTCCTTGAAATGATTGGACGACAGACCGCTGACGAAGATGACGTCATGGCGTCCGGACAGCTCGTCGCCCATCGTTCTCATGACGTCACGATACCGGTCGGGTACCCGGAGCCCGTCTCGGAACACGAGCTGCTCGATCCTCGCCTCCAGCCTTTCGGGCAGACGCCTCTGTGGGCACGGCGGTGAGGCGTCTGTGACGTTGCAAGTTTCCGCGTGTTCTATTTTTAGATCACGGCACTTGGTGTCGATGCTGGATACATTTTTCGTGGCATTGGCCAATGAAAGTTTGTACCGCAGGGCTTGAACCAGGCCCTGGATGACGTAGGTTCTATTTTTAGAATCTCTGAACATTTTTGATTCTGTTACGTTTTCATGAAAGTTAATAATTTTTTTTTCAGGTTTGGTTGTTTTTGAAATGGCTTCCTCCAACTTCCGGTTTCCGTTTCTCCCAGCTTTGCCGTGAATGGCGGTTACTTTTAGTGACGTGGAAGACGTTTGAAGTTTTCGTTGGCCAGTGAGGGGGTGTAACTCTTGGTGTGGGGTAGGGGGGTGTAACTCTCCCTGGGTAGTAGGGGGATGTAACTCTTGGTGTGGGGTAGGGGGATGCAACTCTTGGTGTGGGGTAGGGGGATGTAGCTCTCGCTGGGTGGCAGGGGGGTGTAACTCTTGGTGTGGGGTAGGGGGATGCAACTCTTGGTGTGGGGTAGGGGGATGCAACCTTTGGTGTGGGGTAGGGGGATGCAACTCTCGCTGAAAGGTAAGGGAATGTAACTCTGTGTTTGGGCTAGTGGGCTGTGTAACAAAGAGCTGCAACTGAAGTAGTTGAGTAACGGGCCGTAAGTCTTGCTTTGGAGTAAGGGGATGTAACTTTCTCATGCTCGGTCGATGATCAGTGAGCACTCCTGTCCATAAAACGTGAAAATACTGGAGAGGGGGGATTGAAACGGAATTTTAATTAAATTAGCTTCATATTTTAGTAAATGTCAGGAGTTTATATATAAAAATATTAAAAAACCAACAAATCTATCACTAAACCAAAAATTAACAATTATGAATTCACCTTCAAGACAGAGCCCAATCCGAGTAGGACTAACAAAAACAGCAGCAGCAATTTCTTCCTCTTTGTCATGTTGGGGAATGGTGATCAGAAAACCTGTGACACCAAAGAACATAATCTCAAGCTGCACGTAAACGCAAATAAACAAAGACAAAGACACACAAATTGGCATTTAGTTACACTAACAAGTAAGCGAAAAAAACAAAAAACAAATTGTTTATTATAAATCTTGAAAGTGCAGTACACGCAAAGGCATCAACTGTACAAGTAAAAAAAATTAAAAAGGTAAAGGTAAAGAAATTGTGTAGAACGATGCATAAGTTCTAAGGGGTCTTATTTTTCCAAAAAGAAAACTGTCGTGAAATTGTTCTAAATAATTTTTTTAATAAGGAATAAACTCGACCATACCACACCAAGATCATTAGGGTAAGCTATGGCCTAGATGAATTCAGTCTTTTAAATTTTTCTTTCTTCTTGTACATCAATCTTCTCTTTCTTAATTTTGTGTAAAGCATGACTCGTCATCAATTATCCCCTGAGGTTCGTTGGTCCATGTGCAAAGTAAAAAACTCGTGTGCAAAGTTGCACAGAATCCATTTTTGTGAAATATATTTAAACAATTTGCTGCGCGGTACTTTTAAACCGCTGCACGGCAGCGCAGCTTATAGGGAACATTGCAGTCATCATCAACAGTCCATGACCGTTGCGGTCGTTGGGGCACATCGCATGGACACATCGACAGATAATGATATTCACATTCACATATAATCTTGAGCGGCGGCCAGTAATTCATTCAACCTTAACCCTGTCCAATCGTTTATGTTGTCAAGCCAACTTTTCCGCTGCCGACCTCTTCGCCGGTCTCTTTCTACAGTGCCTTGAAGGATGATATTTGTCAGGCTATTATGCCACAGTACATGACACACCACGCAAGCTTGCGTCTCTTACTTGTCTCTATAATGGTTTCTGCACGGCCGGCAATGGAAGTTATTCTGTCCCAGACATACTTATTGCTCTTGTGTTCTAGAGGAGAGATCTGGATAATTTTTCTCATGCATTTGTTTTCAAATGTCTGCAGCTTGCATTCAGTCTGTGCCAGTAGTGTCCAGGTCTCACCACATCCACACAGGACAATGGTTTAACAAGAGCTCTATCTAACCTGAGCTTTGTTGGAAGGCTAATGTTTTTACTGGTACATACACGCCTACCTTGGCTATATTAAGTTTTCATATACAATGCCTTCGTTCATTGCGTTGTGTATTATACATCTCTTCAGTCGCTCTTGGCGTTATGTAAATTCTTAATTGTATTCTCCGTTTTAGCATCTACTATCTTGAGTGCTAACTAAAATATTTTAAAACGCAATTAGCAACAAAAAAAACATGTTTATAACCAAACAGCTCAATTTCAACGTCAACTCTGTTTTTATGAAAGCCGAGCAAATTTTATTTACAAGTTATTTCTGTTTTGCTGCTGGTGTATTTAAAAACCTCAGGGAAACAATTGACAACTTTTTGACTTGCCAGACAGGTCTCAAATATCGTCTTAGTGAATATTTGAGACCTGTCTGGCAAGTCAAAAAGTTGTCCATTGTTTCCCTGAGGTTACCACAGCGCAGCGAAAAATAAAATAATGAATAACTTAAAAATGGATGTGATTTTATGCTGACAATGCATCACGCAGCCAAGTTTTAGATGGTCGTTCCAATTTTGTTTTATGTCTTCCTTACGTTTCCCAAGTCCAGGAAGGTAATAATAATAATAATAATAATAATAATAATGCTAATAACAATAATAAGAATAATCTTTATGCTTAAAGAGTCCATCATAAACAAGTGTGTTTGCCTTGTTAACCGAGAGCAACAAGGTCACCTAACGTGTGGGCAGGGCCAGGTTAACCGAGAGCAACAAAGTCACCTAACGTGTGGGCGTGGCCAGGTTTAGACTTGATGGGGCCCTAAGCTATTTGAGTCATGATGGGCCATTTTGAAGTCCAGATATTATATGTCAGTGACAAAAATGATTTTTTCAAAAATTCCCCGGGGGAGGGGGGTCCGAAGCAGGCGGGGGCTATTAGCAGAAGGTTGTTTAGCAAATAGGTAAATCCAGCACTGAACGCGTGTTGTTTCTCTAACACATTTTCTGGCAGTGATCAATGATAGTGATTTTAAAAAAACCCGTAAAATCAAAGTTTTTTTTACTATAAATCCCTTAAATATGAGACATAACTAAAAGTATTGATTATGTTCAAACGCGACAAACATTTATAGACTGAATATGTCTTTACTTCTCTTTGCTTTATAACCCCTGGGGGGGGGGCGGGTGGAGAGGGGAAAGGTCTGGTCACCGATAGCTGGACCGAGCTCAGCGTGACACGTAAAATGTAAACAAAAGCACGCCGGTACACCTGGTTAAAACACGAGATGTGTTAACCGATGGCTGGCGTGAAGTCAAGTGACCGTAAAATGTAAACAACAGCGACTTCTACATATAGTTTTATATAGATAAACTAAAAATGCATTAATTTAATTACGGTACGTTCGATCGATCTGACATTTTGATACGATGCATTGTTAGGTGACACGGGTCCATGTGCCAAATTGCAGCTCGATGACATCACGGGAAGTGGGTCATTTTTGACTTTTGTTTTTCCGCCCCCCCCCCGACCGACCGACCGCGAGCCCAAGACAGAGACGGCAGTGAAGTTAATATAAGGGATTTAAAAATTAACGTGGGCTGTTAGCTGTGGTACCTGGGTCTCAACACTGAAAGAAATAGAGAGGTGTGTAATTATTTCATACGGGTTGTTTGTTGTCATGGGCGGGGATAATAGAAATAAAGAAAAATTCTCGTCATATTTTTGTCAGTGCGCATGCGTCGTTGTCACCAGCCGGCACTGAAGTCAGGTGGCAGACGAAAATAATAAATTATTGAATCATGAGAAAATTCGACACAAACACAAAAACTTGAATTTAATTTCAGCTATCTATAAATTTGAAGTGTTTTAGCTCTGTTCGAATTACTACATCTTCTATATCCCGAAAATTATTGTTATTTTCTTAATGTAAATTTTCTACACAAAAAAAGAGTAAATTAAATATTTAAAAAATTGTTATTTATGACTTCAGCATCATTTTCTTTGATGGTTCCCTATAACAATGATTTAAAAAACAAACAACTTAAAGCTAAATTTATTCATTTGAACGAACGCACGCAGCCGCAGTTTGGCTACCAGCTGCAAGTTTGGCTACCAGCTGCAAGTTTGGCTACCAGCTGCAAGTTTGGCTACCAGCCACAGTTTGGCTACCAGCTGCAAGTTTGGCTATCAGTTGATGAAATGTTTATGCTGTTGCCGTGGTCGTGATTATCGCCCGGGAACAGCCGAAAAAGATGACCCTGCTAGTGACGTCACCACTTGCAGTTTCGTGCGCCCCCCGTCCCCACACCATACGTTAGACTTAGAGGTATATCAGCTCAGAGAATGGGCGGCAAGTGTTGGGAATAACAATGAGGTGCCACTGAGTCTTCTGGTGGTACAATTCTTGGGGGGGGGGCTGAAAAGTGTGGGCTGGATAAGTCAGGGACAAGGAGTGGCTAATGGTGATGAGTGGTTAATGCCAATAGTAATTAGTAGCTAATGGCGATGATTGGCTAATGGTAATAAGTGGTTAATGGCAATAGTAATTAGTGTAATAGATATGGCGTCTGTATTTCAAATAGTCTTGTGGTCCAACACTTCTGACACCAAGTAATAGATATTTATTGCTAGTCAAGAGACAAGTCTTTAACTTCTGACACCATGAAATAGAACTTATGGCTAGTCAAGTTACAAGGCTTTAACACACTGTGGTCTGGTTAACAACTGTCTTTAATTACTATATACAATTCACTGTGATCAACTGTACAATCAACCACCTAAACAGCTCGTATGCCATCCACTGCAATCCACCGTCGGTTGCCTCTTGAACAGTACATTTATAGCCAGCTATTCTCTCAGTCCGTGACCAGCACGCTTACAGTTCACCTCCAAACCACGTGTTTCATACTAGGTCAAGTCATTGCATTCTCATACAATGTAAACACAACAACACGTCTCTCACATCTCCCTTCTAACAAAACAAATGAATGACCCAGATTATCAATAAGAGAATACTACAATTAATAAAACAAACCCGTAAAAACAAAGTTTTTGACTAAAAATCCCTTATATATGAGACATAACTAACAGTATTGATTATTTTCAACGTGACAAACATTTACAGACTGAATCGGTCTTAACTCAACTTTGCTTCATAACCCTGAGAGGGGTGGGTGGGAGGGGGAGAGGGGAAAAGTCTGGTCACCGATTCGCTTGACCGAGCTCAGCGTGACACGTAAAATGTAAACAAAAGCACCCCGGTACTTCGATGGGTCGCCTCAACGCGTCAACTCAAACTTTCACGTGGACAGTAAATTTGAATTACATACGTTATATAAGGATAAACTAAAAATGTATTAATTAATTTAATTACGGTACGTTCGATCGATCTGAAATTTTGACACGATGCATTGTTAGGTGAGACGGGTCCGTGTGCCACATTTCAGCTCGATCGGATCACGGGAAGTGGGTCATTTTTTACTTTTGTTTTTCCACCCGCCCAAGACAGAGAGAGATGATGAGACGGCGTTGAAGTTAATATAAGGGATTTAAAAACATCGAACAATTCAGTACATGAACTCTAACACTGAATCTCCAAATGTCTTTCAAAGCACAGCACACCTTCAAGTCTCTTTGTCTGGGTATCTCTTTGGTGGCTTCACCTGTCTCCCGTATCTTGTTTGTGTTGCGGCTGACTTCTCAAGCTCAGTAGCGACTGTTACTGATGACCCATTTCTACCAACGCCGGGAGCGTGTTCTTCATGCTCTATTTCTGGTGTGTCATACTCGAAAGTATCTGTCGAAAAACTCCTTCCACGAAATGCCTGTCTCAGCATGTTGTTGTTTCGTCTGTATGTCACACAATCGTTAGTCTTAACAATGTATGACCTTGGCGTCGTTGCTGCTGACACGACGACTGCTGGCTGCCAAGAGCCTTTATATTCTTTCTGCATTGTTGCGTTGCTTACACGCTGAGAGTGTGTTCCTCTGTTGATTATGTCTGATTTGACGTAATATTTCTTCTGCTGTTGAGACCACTGATGCTTCTTGCTTATTACGCCCACGATTTTAATAAGATTCAGCTTTTGACAAGCTTGCAGACCAAGTATAGGCTTTGAGTGCGTCTTGACTATTTGAAACTCCAGCACCTCTGTCTTGTCTTTCACAGAGCATTTGATCGATGTTTTGCCTACAACAGGCAGTGTTTCCTCACTGTATGTAGTGAGCCTTGCTGTTGATTTCTGCATTATTCCTATTCTTAGTTGACTAAACAATCTGTGTGGCAGAATGTTTACTTGTGCGCCCGTGTCCAGTGTGAACATCACTGGCCTCTGTTCAAGCGTAACGATTTCCCTCCATTCATCACTTGTTGCGTGTTGCGTGGACACATTTCCTAAGCAGAATGTTTGACTATAGTCATCGTGATCTTTCAGTTGACGGTTGACAACTTTTTCCCGTTTTGACTTGCATACAGCAGAAAAGTGATTCAATTTTCCACAGTTGTTGCATAACTTGCCATAAGCAGGACATTTTCTGGGCTCATGTTGTTTTTCACAATACTTGCATTGGCTTGCTTTTATGTGTGTACTTGACCTTTAGCTAATGGTAATGAGTGGCTAATGGTAATAAGTAGTTCATGGCAATATTAATTAGTAGCTAATGGTGATGAGTGGAAATAGGAGATTAGACATTAGATTTTCATACGGAGTCATTCAAAGACATGCTTACTATCAGTCGCGTAGCTAGAACTTTTTCCGCCAGGGGCGGTCTCCATCTGCCGCCCTTTTTAGGGGCCGTTCATAAATGACGTCACGCACCGGGGGGGGGGAGTCACGCGTTTGTGACGATGTGTGACAAGGGGGGAGATGGTTAAGAAATGTGTCGTCACGTCAAAAACGTGCAACTTTAAATAAATTTCCACTTAAATATTTGATTATTGACACTTTATTTAATGACGTTTATGTAAAACGCGTGTTAGATATTAGATTTTAGTTACACTAAAAACATACTTAAATGGCAAAAATTTAATTTGAAACATGCTCATTTTCAAACATAAATTAGGGCTCTTATTGGGGGGGGGGTCAAAGCTTGTGACGTCTTATTGAAGAAGGGTCTAAGTTTTTCTGACGACGTGTGACGAGGGGGTGTAAAATCAGTCAAAATAGCGTGACGTCATTTATCGACGGCCACTTAGTCGATTATGTTATGGCTTTTATAAAATAATAAACACGAATAAATAATTTTAATTGAAACGAAGTAAGGTGGGGAACATGTTTACCATTGCATGCCATATTTATGTAAGCAGTAATAAAAGAGGCCGCATAAGATTATATACCTATAAATACACATTTATAAAAGTACAAGATAATTTTTTTAAAGGCCATAAGAAAGTTACTGAGCTCGCATGTCTCCACGAATGAGACAAAACATATTCCAAATTTACACCCAAAAAAACATTACCAATTACTATTCTTTTATTTTGTATTTATAAGTAAAGGATTTTTTTCCAAACAAAGAAATTGTATACATTAGTATGTAAACATATTTATACATTTACTTTCCTAACTTTCATAATAGAAAAATCGTGTATTATGCTATCAAAATTAAAATTATTTGTTTATATCTTGTTCTATGGACACGTGGTCGTGTGGCAGCGTGCTCGACTAGAATACCGATGGTCACGGGTTCGAATCCAAGTGAAGGCAAGGATTTGTTCCTGGGCCTAGTGCGTCCCTGAGTCACCAAGCTCCGAATGAGTACCTCACACTAGTTAGGCGGCTGAGCAATGCGTGGAACCCTCATAGAACGCTGCATCACTTGCCAACAGATCACCCGTCATGGTCTGTGGACGCAATTATCTTCTGCATAGAAGGAGCGTCTGTATAGATAAGATATGGAGAGTATTGCAAGATTTCGTTGTCTGTAATCGCTCATTGCGGAACGAAGATAATTTTTTATCAACTTCAGTTTTGAGAAGTTCCTTTCACAACTAGCGACACTGATAGCAATAGTTGAAAAAATTCAAAGCAAAATTACAATGTTGGGTACAGATTTTTCCAGTCTATACAGTTGAATAAATTTTAATAGATCAAGGGTGCCTTTTCCCCCGTTTTTCTAACATAATGCCTCTTCTTGTAGTGGAGGTACATCCATAAAAACCTGGATCCTTTTTCTGTCCATATTGAACTGTTCTTTATCAATGTCAATGAAGTGAATATTTGATGTTTAAATGCTTCATTTAGTAGGTTACATGGTATTATATACGAATATTTTCTTGCAAGAACATGCAACTCATCAAAGCGATATTTTATGTTATTGTATAATTCCATCCATGGATAAAAAACATTTCTCGTTGTAATTCTTGTTCTAAAGATAGAACCATGTCTTCTGAATTTTCCCTACTCATATTTTTTCTCCTTCTAACTCGCGTTCAGTTGATATCTCCATCTCTTCACAAATTGTTTGGCTGATATAACAGGATTTTGTATTAGCACATCTCTTTGTTCCAAGCAATGGCTTTGCATTAATTTAAAAAATGATGGGTTCCCATAAATTGAGATAACATAGAAAAGAAAAAGATTGCATTGAACTGAGTAAAATTCAAACATATGATCTCGTTTTCATTAGTTACTTATTCAGATGTCAATTTTTCCAAGACGTTTGAAATTTTAAAGTATGTCTTTTTCGAAATTATTATGCCTATTGGTGTGTTTATTAACTGAGATATATTAATATTTACATATTCTTGTCATAAATCTTAATAATTTTCCATAAAATAGACGAAGTCAAATTAAATTATTACACATTACTATTACTTTAATTGGATAGGCTTAACATGCTTAACGAATAACCGTATTTTAATGAAAAAGACAAATTATTTGTGCTACTTTAATGCAATAAAAACAAAATAAATTTAATTTTTAATAACTTACCTTACAATAATTTACTGAAAACTGGAACAGTAATATAAATTACTACTTGCAAGTTAAACACAATATTTGAACCACAATGACATGTAGGTACTTGTTCGCGCATCATTTTGCGAATGTTGAAATTCCACGTAAAAACTGTCGTGGCGATATTACAAGCACACATTATTCGGCCCAGCGGTGATGCGTTTTTGGGTAGTTTTCTTATAAAAGCGTCATCTGTGACTTATACCGCTTAGTTTTCCAAACAAATGGATACGTTTTTTGAGCGATTAAAATTTTTTGAACGGTTTTGCGTTAGTTATAATATCCGCTATGTAATCAAACAAATGTTGTGCGAATCCGTTAATTAAGACTCGAAGTTACGAATATTTTTGTTTTACCTTGGTTTTACCATTTCAAATGAAAAAGGGGGGTTGTAGGAAATGGTTGTACTTTTCAAATGCCCACAAATGCCGCCCCTAAATGAGTGCCACCCGGGACGGACCGCCCCCACCGCCCCCCCTAGCTACGCCACTGCTAACTATTGATCACCAGTTTTATTAATAAAATGCATAAATAAAAATAATAAATAATTAAAACAGAACAAATTCAAAATTTAAAATAATAATATTTTTTTAAAAATCAATGTTAATATTTAAATTGAATTTGAAAAACAAAAACTTACCCTACGGGATAGGGTCATTAAGAAGCCCATGCATTCATGAAATCTTTTCCGATTATTTTCGATATTCACGTATTTATTTTTTTATAAAAAATAGTATCGCAACTACTTTATTTAAAATATTGTTATATTTGAGGGATAACGGTATTTTGATTAACAATCTTCCCTAATAAAAAGAAGAAAAAATGTTGTAATCACTGAAGAAGATAAAGTTGTAATATCACTAAGGTCCACAATATAACGATTTCAGATTGTATTCCGATTTGCAGTCACGTGTTTAACTTGCGCGACGCAACATTTAAAATCTTTGAAAACATGACACAGACGACAAGAGATAACAGTAAACGATGAGGTAAAACATGCAGCTGCGTGAACTGCACAATGGCTGAACACAATGAGTTTCAAGGAAAGTGAGCGATCATGTAAAACAACTGCATGAACTGCACAATGGCTAGACACAATGAGAGTTTCAAGGAAAGTGAGCGATCAGGTAAAACAACTGCATGAACTGCACAATGGCTGAACACAATGAGAGTTTCTCCTTTGTGTGTGGATCTCCGTGTGGGTATCTGTGTGTGTGAGTATGAAATTTGGATTAAAATGCTAAAATACCTCCTTCTGTCTACCTGAGGTTGCCCCCCCGCCTCCAGCACACGACAGGTTGCCAGGCCAGGAATATCAGGTCTTGGTGACCGGGTGTAAGGTGGGGGGAGATGGCTTGTTGAACCGGGGGCGTGAACGGGGGAATAGGGAGAGGGTGAGCGTTTCAGAATGATAACAGGCTAAGGGACAGAAAGGTGGAGGTGGGGGGGTGGGGAGAATATTCTAGGGAGGTGAGAGATGTAGAGTGATAGGAAGGAAAAAAAAGAGAAGATGACTCATTGTGGGGAAAAGAACTCAGTTAAATTAAAATTTGACAACCGAATTGGGTTAATCCCCCTCTTTGTATGCACTGCTAGTTCATAGCAGTGTTTTCCAGAGTGCACGGTACTGCCGCCCAACTGGGTTTCCCTCAGGTGGATTTAGGGTGGGTGTGGGGGGCAGTAAAGAGCCTTGGACTTCTTATGTGGCGCTGAGTACTCAGAGGGACCTAAGACTTCTTATGTGGCGCTGAGTACTCAGAGGGACCTAAGACTTCTTATGTGGCACTGAGTACTCAGAGGGACCTAAGACTTCTTATGTGGCGCTGAGTACTCAGAGGGACCTAAGACTTCTTATGTGGCGCTGAGTACTCAGAGGGACCTAAGACTTCTTATGTGGCACTGAGTACTCAGAGGGACCTAAGACTTCTTATGTGGCGCTGAGTACTCAGAGGGACCTAAGACTTCTTATGTGGCACTGAGTACTCAGAGGGACCTAAGACTTCTTATGTGGCGCTGAGTACTCAGAGGGACCTAAGACTTCTTATGTGGCGCTGAGTACTCAGAGGGACCTAAGACTTCTTATGTGGCACTGAGTACTCAGAGGGACCTAAGACTTCTTATGTGGCACTGAGTACTCAGAGGGACCTAAGACTTCTTATGTGGCACTGAGTACTCAGAGGGACCTAAGACTTCTTATGTGGCGCTGAGTACTCAGAGGGACCTAAGACTTCTTATGTGGCACTGAGTACTCAGAGGGACCTAAGACTTCTTATGTGGCGCTGAGTACTCAGAGGGACCTAAGACTTCTTATGTGGCGCTGAGTACTCAGAGGGACCTAAGACTTCTTATGTGGCACTGAGTACTCAGAGGGACCTAAGACTTCTTATGTGGCACTGAGTACTCAGAGGGACCTAAGACTTCTTATGTGGCACTGAGTACTCAGAGGGACCTAAGACTTCTTATGTGGCACTGAGTACTCAGAGGGACCTAAGTGGCGTTTAAAGAAGCAAGGTAATAGACTAACAAAACAACAAACTTTTGATCTTTTTTTAAAAAACTGATATTCCAGTGTGGATTTAACTTAAATTTAGTTGTATGCTTATCGTGCGCGGACATTATACGTAAACCTATCATGATGAAAAAGAAAAGAAAAAATAAAAAGTGGTTTTGCGTGCATATCTTCATGAAAGTAGCAATAAATATTATAAAACAATAATAATTATTTTTTTAATATTAATTATTAGCGTAATATATATCCAACATATGGTAGGAGCCGAAAAGTAATGTGTATCAGAGAATGGACAGGATCATATCTTTTAATGGTCCGAGATGCTACTGGCATTTTGTGGCATTTTGGTGCATTATTGTGTATTTGGTGCATTTTGTTGCATTATGGTGTATTTGGTTGCATTTTGGTGCATAATGGTGTATTTGGTGCATTTTGGTGCATTTTGGTGCATTATGATGTATTTGGTGCATTATTGTGTATTTGGTGCATATTGGTACATTGTAGTGTATTAGGTGCATTTTGGTGTATTATGGTGTATTTGGTGTATTTTGGTGTATTATGGTGTATTTGGTGCATTTTGGTGCACTTTGGCGAGATTGTGTGATAGAATAATACCAAAACTCTTTTTCTTGTGTATTAAAAATTGTCCTTCACCAAGCCACTTGTATAAGCTCAGCTACATCATTAGTTAATTCTTTTCAACATATTTATGTCAAGTTAAAGATCTTGTATATGGAAACAGCGCATAATATAAACAAACTGTATGTTTGGAGTGTATTTTTATAGTACTCTTTTTTAATAAAAATTACATTCATCAATAATAAGAATGCTAAATACTTATTTATAATATAATAACAATTGAAAACATTTATTTTAAATTCTAAAATAAAATTGAGAAAATTTATAAAATTAAAATAAAATAAAAAATTATCAAATAACATACATTGTTACAAAGGCCAACTGATCATTTTATATTCCGAAATATGTATATATATATATATATATATGTATATGGTACATTAAGCCTAAAGTTATAGATATTGACGATCATCGATGTATGTAGGCATTTTGAACAACACTAGACTACATTTTTGCTTACCAATTCAAAAAAAGAACAACAAAAACAAACAAACATCTTGTAAAGAGATGAGTTGGTATCAAGGAAAACGCAACTCAGTCAAAATACATAAATCTCCGGGTAATGAGTCGTCTGTCGTTCAAATAAACGATTTTTATCATTAATAATCAAAGTAATATTAGACCTTATAAAGCTACACATCGCTGATCTACCCATAATTTCTTTGTTACTCTTATATTGCTAACACAACTAAAGAATTCTTTTGGATAAACCTAAAAATAAACTATAAAGAATGAGGGGTCTTTTAAAACCATTCTCAGGATTTGAACTCTCAACAATTTAAAAAAAGATATATTCGCTTAGCCTTGAACAACTTACCTTCACATAAGTAGGCGAGAACTTGACTATCTTAACAACTGGTCAGACATGTTTATTAGAAGGGGAAAAAATCTCAAAAGATTTCATGCACTAGGTTGAGTTGAAACTTACAAATATCATGCTAAAAAGTACAGCTGGAGAGTTTTGAAATTGGAAAAAAAATTAAATCGGCAAGATAAACCAAGCTCTAAAATAAGTCTGGTATAAAAAATGTATATTTTTAATTTTAAATAGTATAATTTCAAACGTTTTTTATCATCGCAGATGAATGTCTTGTATGTGTATCTTTCAGCTCTTTTGCTAATCAGGAAGTTCAGCTTAAAAGTTTGAAAACAGACGTTTCGACTGTTTGGGTAATTGAATAAAGGTGCAGGCAAGCCTTAGATTGATGTACCTTTTTTGAGCAAACTGAGATTATTATTAAAATAGATAAATGCGTTTGAAGTATTTTTGTATTGTTGGGTTCTTTGTTTAAAGAATCAAATATGTTATATGCAAGGGGTTGGTAACGTATTAATATAACTTAGTTGCTTCCAGAAGGTGTGTGGTGACGTAAACCATTTTGATTAATACAACAAAAAAAGTATTGAACTTGAATTAGTATTTTTCATGTCACCGACGTATATTGGTCAGGTATATTTAGTTTATTGGTCAAAATTTTAGTATATTTGTGAGGTAATTTCAGTATATTGGTCAATAATTTTAGTAGGTAGGTCATTAGTACATGGAAAGTTTTCGAATCGCTACATTGTTGTTTAAATCATTTCTAGCCGCCTTTGTGTTTTGTGCTATGACAATGATATTATCCAACCCTAAAAGGATACTTTTAAAACTCAAAAGTAATAGGAATCTAACAGAAAAATAGTGAAACTGAGCGAAAACAATTATAATATAAAATATGCATTTGGAAAATATCCACGAAAAAACCCCCCAGATAAATACAAATAATTAAAATGAGTATATTTTATAACGAATGTATGTTAAGATATTATGTTAACTCTGCGTAGGCCAATATGCTTATTGTGCAAAAACCTTGCTATAAATATGTGTGTATGTTATTACTTTTCATTGTCGCTAAGCGTACTGAGCACAAGTCGAATTGGCAGATGTGTAAAGCATACGTGGGAATTAACTCTTTAATATGTAATTATTAAGGCTGCGGAAATTAACGATTAATTTCTCGATTAATCGTTAAAAAAATTAACGATTAAATTTTTTTAACGATTAATCGACCCACCACTTATAAATGTACTGGAAGTCAAAAAGTAAAATATTTCGGCCGATAAATATAAACTTATTTCCGGACGATTGCACAACATTTTGGTTTTAAACTATTGACTTAAGTGAATTTTCAAAATGTTGATAAAGGTAATTGTGTCCATTGAGAGAAATCGTTTGCCTACCATGCAATTTTCCCTCTAAGTCTAAGCTTTGCTGGTCCGTGTGCAAAGTTAAAAAAAAACCTCGTGTGCAAAGGTGCACAACGTCCATTTTTTGTGCAATATTTTACCAAATTTGTTGCGCGGTGATTCTAAACTCCTGCGTCGGTCGGTCAAATATCTGCGTAGCCACGCTGCTTAAAGGGAACATTGCTACCATGGTTCTAACACTTCGCTTACATTTCACCTGTTAACCAAACATCCACTACAGTATCGGAAACTTCAGCTGAAACAATCTAAAGCCATGTGAAAGATTGTTCAGCTTGGCTGGTTATATTGTCAATTAGACCCGCTCATCACTTGAACCAAATAATGTCAATACACTTGTCTGTTTGCGTTGTTGGTTAAAAGATGTCACATAAAGAAGACATTCCAGTGTCATGTCGATTTTCGGCAAGTACGTGTAATAAGTGTTACTTATGACATCATACATTTCAATTTTTGGCTTTAATCGAAATTAACGATTAATTAATCGTTAATTTTTCAAAAGTTAACGATTAAATTTAAATTAATCGTTAACAGCCCTAGTAATTACGTTTACTGTTACTTACGTATAGATATAAGGGATAAGGGGGCATCCACACATGACGTCACTCGATTTTGACCGATTTCCCCCATCCCTCGACACACGACGTCACAAATGTGTGGATCCCCCCCCCCAGGTGTGTGACGCCATTTATAGACGCCCCTAAACATATCATCTGAATTATAATACAATAAAAACAACCACACACAAAAAAATTATATTGAAGATTTAAAAAAAAACCACGATGATAAAAATCTATTTCTATTCCAACCCTGGACCGCAATAGTTTATATATTCTGAGTTGACGCCTATGTGAACACACGACGACGCCCAACCATGAAAACCCAGCAGATGGATGAAAGCGCCGCTGCTGCCCGGGCACGTGCTGGCGGTGTACGTGAACTTCACCCAGCCGTCCCCAACCTCGTACCGATCCATCCACCGTCCCATCGAGACCTTCTTTGAGCACCCGTGGGGGTGAGAAATGATGATCGCTATTTTGTGCACATTCCTGTGATCCTTGAACTTGTCGTTCTTCTCCTCCCACATACCCCTCCAAGCTGCCAACTTTGTGCTGAGCTCGTCCAACAGCTCCGCGTTACACGTCACACTCTTCAACTTGCACTTGTCCGTCTTGAGGTTCTCCTCCACGACTGTCCAGCCGTCCAGGGCTGTCAAACGAGAGTCATCCGAATCATAGAAGAATCGACATGAAGTTCTCCTCCCCTCCAGGTCGTCAAACACCACGTGTTTGGCCGTGTAGATGATCACCTCCCCCCACGTCTTGCTCGGCGCGTCCGATCGTTTACACCTTCTACAAGGACACGCGTCTCCTCTGCTTTCCCCCGAGTACTTGTTGACGTGCCTGACCCTCCCTGTTCCTGTCCTAAAGACTTCCGTGTTCCTGATGTCGCTGAAAGGATACGACTTCCCGGTCCCGGGCCAAAAGTCTGGCCTCTCTGGGCTGACGAATTCAACAGCCACCCTGACGACGACCTCAGCTGTCGCTCTGATCAGCTGTAGTAGATCAACGTCCTTGTATCCTTCCGGCAGATGATCGACGGAGAGATCTTTCAGATCAAAAAACTTTTGGTGAGTAGGATCTTTTTGGCAGTTTGTGAAACATTTATAAAGATCTGCTTCTCCTGCCGCTAGCTGGTTCTCGTGGTTGCCTTTGAATTAGAAAAGATGTTAGTGGTTGCGGTTGTTTTTATTTTAAAGATTCAGATAAGATCAAATAAGGATTAGACAAGACGCGCCGCAGTCGAATTAGGGGTTTTCGAAGAAAGAAAAATTTGATTCAAATAAGGGCTTCTACCCCAACTAGGGGCGTCTACCCCAACTAGGGGCGTCTACCCCATCTAGGGGCGTCTACCCCGTCTAGGGGCTTCTACCCCGTCTAGGGGCTTCTACCCCAACTAGGGGCGTCTACCCCAACTAGGGGCTTCTACCCCAACTAGGGGCGTCTACCCCATCTAGGGGCGTCTACCCCATCTAGGGGCGTCTACCCCAACTAGGGGCGTCTACCCCATCTAGGGGCGTCTAACCCAACTAAGGGCGTCTACCCCAACTAGGGGCGTCTACCCCAACTAGGGTCGTCTACCCCAACTAGGGTCGTCTACCCCAACTAGGGGCGTCTACCCCAACTAGGGGCGTCTACCCCAACTAGGGTCGTCTACCCCAACTAGGGTCGTCTACCCCAACTAGGGGCGTCTACCCCAACTAGGGGCGTCTACCCCAACTAGGGTCGTCTACCCCAACTAGGGTCGTCTACCCCAACTAGGGGCGTCTACCCCAACTAGGGTCGTCTACCCCAACTAGGGGCGTCTACCCCATCTAGGGGCTTCTACCCCAACTAGGGGCGTCTATCCCAACTAGGGGCGTCTACCCCATCTAGGGGCGTCTACCCCAACTAGGGAATAATGTTAAACTTCCTCCTTTGCTCTGTTTTTTTAAAAAATAAATTTCTGCATGTTATTTAATTGTAAGGTTCAATATAGAGTGGCCTACTTTGAGTATCTATAATAAAGGGGCCTAAATTTAAATTTTTAAAAATCTGGACGAATACCAATTATAACTTCTGTATGGATTCAACATTTTGTAAATAAACAAAAGATCCATATTTAAAATTCAATTTTTAGTAGACCTTAACGTTAATTCTTTCCCCTTTGTAATTCTAAACAAGAAAATTCGTTTTTTTCTTAGCGAATGACTGAGACATTAATTTTTAATATCCTTTTTGTTTCAATACAAAATTGTGTGCAAATACAAGGCCTTAAAAAATAATTGTGATAACATGAGAAATTCAAATCCCGGAAGTATATTATTTTAGCACTCCATTCCACTTGATTACTTTAATAAGATCTTTAAGCGTAGGACGCAATAATCTTCTGTATAGAAGGAGCGTCTTTAACAGATAAGATAAGATAAGATAAGAAAAGATAAGATAAGATAAGATACGTGTTGTAGACACATCCGAATATTTTTTTTAAATTTTAAATTGTTTTATTTTTCATAGATGATTGTGATGTGATTAGCTATTTGAAGCCGCGCATAAATATGCGAATATCTCCATGTATTTACAAGATTTATGCCTAAGAGTACGGTAATCGGTTTCATTAATCTTTAATTAATGCTGCTAATATATGAACCTGAAATCGTGTATAAATATCTTCCTTTATAAAAAAAAACTTTCTTTAAAAATGTTGTCATTGTCATGATTATTATTCTCGATAATATATTTTTAATTGGTGGTTATATCTAGGGTGGATGTGTTTTGAAATATATTTATCACATGCGTTTTTTAAAATAAAAAATATTATATAGTCGTTTGTTTTCGTACCGTAAGTGAGGTCTTCAAGAGTGCTGTCTTGCTGGGCCATCTGTTGATAGTCATCAAGCGATTCATGCATACTGGAACAGTTTATAACAATGTTTTATTTGAATTATTTTAAAAATGCATGGAAATTTAAGATTATTTACAAATTCCTTATGGCGTGTAATGATATTTTTTTTGGTATTTTCTTTTAAATTTTAAAATATTTATTTAAATATTTATTTAATATATGAAATTAAAAAAATAAAAACTGGAAAAAATCTGAAACATAACCTTTATTTTTAAATAAAGTCCATTAATCACTATTAATTATATATATATAATATACTAGTGTATTACCCGTCAAAAATAACTGAATTTTTCAAAATAAATACATTTCAGCTGAAATCTATTTATTTTGAAAAAAATACACTTCAGAATAAATAAGAAAATACGTTTAAAATTTAAACACGCTTTTATTTTCTTCTCTTTAATCCACTTGAAATTACAGACTGAAACGCGCTGAACTCCCCTTATATAACACGGGAATTTTGTAATTGAGGGCTGGAGTGAAACCAGTGAGCCATGGAGGTGAACTCAAACATACGACTAATCATTCTAAATAGAGATAAACTAAACATTGAATAATTTAATCACGGTACATTCGATCGATCTGCAATTTTGATACACTGCATTGTCATCCAAGATCTATCTGTGGTAAAATTTTGAGATCTCTAGGACCATTAGAAGTGGGTTAATTTTACGTTACAAGATTTGACGGAAGGATGGATGGATGGAGAATACAACATACAAACAGTGTGAGTTAAATAAAAGCTTGTAAAATTAATGTAATACAGAACTTTTGTTTATTTAATTAATTTTTTTATTCATTTATAAAATCTATCGCAGCGCCACCTAACAGCATTACATCCCTACATACAACGGGAATTATGTATATTGAAAATTGTAGCCCTTATTTAGTCTCACCACGAAATAACTGTTTATAAACTCAATGTTGCCGTCTTCTTTGCTTGCTACAAATTATAACGTAGTCTGGTTAATCCTGGTGTGTCAATCACTTGTGATTTCCTAAACAGTATAGATGAGCAACAAATCCAGGATCCGATTTAGGCCGCGAAGAAGCGACGTCTACATGTTGGTAGATAAGGTTTTGAAGGAGGGCTCCTTGCCTATATGAGACTTTATCACCGGTACTTTCTGTCTAACTCGACTCAGTATGTTTTTTCAAGTGTTCTTATCTACTGGTACATGGGTGGATTTGATTTATAGCCAGCAAGCAGGTTTCTGCATAGTTACTCTCTGCTGTCAAAACTCACACTGACATTTAGGGGCCGTCCATAAATGACGACACGCTATTTTGGCCGATTACACTTGCCACACGTCGTCACAAAAAGTTATATCCCCCCCCCACCAAAAAAAATTACGCCCCAAAGCTTTGCGCCACCCCCCCTTTTTCTCAGTAAAAAATGAATTTCTATTTGAAAATGAGCATGTTTCAAGTCACATTATTTTAATTTAAGTATGTATCTATATATATAATTCTCTTCATGGGACCATGCCAGGCAAGTAAGCAGCAAAAATATGTGCAACCGAGCATGACGAATGACCCTCGCTCGGGTCAACTAAACACAGTTAACGGTTGGCAAGCGAAGGTAGTGGAGGGGTGGGGCATGTCTTGAGACAGCAATGTTTTTTACATTCACTTTCGAAGTTCCTGCACAGTGTGTATGTATTTCGTAGTATATTGGTTATTACATCCGCCTAACATGCGGAAGGTCTTAGGTTCAAGCCCAAGTGGCAACATATGTTTTTTTTTAATTTTTAAAAATGTCAATGCCTATTCTTTTCCCCCCTTTCTTAGCAAACATAAACACCGCTTCGCATGTCACGGAAAAAAGCTTTGTTCAATGTTATATCAATTCCTTCACCAGGTACCTGTCTGTTTCTATTGGTCGCATATTTCGTTCATGGACGAAGTTGTTGCTCTCCAACTTGGCTTCATGGCTGTAATATTTGTTTATATATTGTGGCGATGTCCTAAATACTTACCAGAAATGCTTCGGTGGTCCCCCATCGTTCACCCGCGTTGTTCCCATTTGTTCGTGCTACTGTTTGTGTCCGTTCTCCCCCTCCCTTTTTTTCTTGCACTATCTATGAGCAAGTCTGCGGCGTATGCTACGCCGCGGGGCGTCTAGTCTAGTATAAGGCTGCACGCTAATATCGTAGCATTCCGTATGCAAGAACAAACATATACATATTCTCGTTTTTTTCCGTCCGGAATTCCCGCGTGGAGTGGGTTGACTGAAGAGACCAGGAAAACCAACACTTCATCAACATATAACATTTAGAAAAGAATGTAGGACAAATCATAGATAAGCGTTGGACGCAATAATTTTCTGTAAAGAAGTAGCGTCTGTAACAACCGTAGATAAAACGTCATCAAATAAATTAATGTTAGCAATCACATATTTAAGTGGTACTTTTTTTTAAAAAAAGTTGCTCGTTTTTTCATGTGACGCCCCAGTTCTTAAATAACCCCTCGTCACACATCGTCACGAATGTCTGACCCACCTCCACAAAACCTAGGTGCGTGACGTCATTTATGGACGGTCTCTTAGCCCCACAGGACTTTTAACTGTATTGACATGGGTGCTGTGCATCCGAAAATGTACACTAAATAAAACAACCGAACGCCGACACTATCTGCTGCGTTAAAAAAACAACAACAACAAAACAAACAAAAAACAAACAAACAAACAAACGTGCCACACTGCAAACGAATGCACCCATTAATACTAACCCAAAATAATGTGTCAATATTCGGCAATAAGCACATAAAATGAAACCCCCAAAAATTAAAATAATTACATTTCTCTACCACTAGTAGTACTACCATGTCAGTGCAGGGAAAATAGTCCCTGGAGCTATGGAAAAATTCCTTCCGGTCCGCAAACTAAAAAGTTTGAGAAGCAATGGTCCACAGCACCAAAGATACCTTTTTTTTTGCCAGTAAAGTTCAAAGGTATTGCTTTTTAAAATACGGGAAAGACGTTGCGACGCTGAGCTTGATATTTATAAATGTACTCAATAGAAACTGTATAAGCAATTGTATAATCTCTTAAAAGCCGTTCAAAAGTATCCAAAGCCTTGTTACAATATGTTGGTTTTGAAATGATAATATTAATATTTTAAAATGTCCTCTAATAGAAAGTAACCAATGTGAACACATTTTTAAAAAATATTCTTTATATTCATCTGGCGGCTTGATAGCAAAGTCAATAGTGCGCTCGCATCACAAGCTGAGGGACGTGGGATCGAACCCACGTTAAAGCCACAATAAAAATGTTGATGAATGACTATCGCTTAAAAAGTCATCCGCTGACCTGGGGAGGAGATGGGAGCCGCCAAGGTCTACCAAGCCCCGAGAAAGTTCTAATGGAAACATTAGAACCCCCTACGACCACGAGGTTATGGAACACACACAAAAAAATGTAATAATACTCACCTGTTACTTGGTATTATTATCTTCGATAACTAGAGACATCACAAGTAGACACACGCGCTATGGCTGCACAACTGAATCCAATTTGCAATTGAATTAAACTGGGTGTATATATTTTCAATGAAATTATATTAGGATCTGATTCCATGTAAAGTGTTATAAATATACAGTATGCCAATAATTTAAAGGAACATGGCAAAAGGCCAGATTTAATGCTTCACGTCTGACGATTGGACTGTTTCCTGTTTTGTCTCAACTAAAATTTTGGCAAACTAATTCAACGACAACTTTAATTGTTTCTCCCTACCTCCTAAACACTATATGTCTCTCTGTCTTTCTCTGTATCTCTCTGTCTCTCTCAGTGTCTCTGTCTCTCTCACTATCTTTTTCTATCTGTCTCTCTCTCTATGTCTTAGTATCTCTCTCTGTTTGTCTTTCTCTGCCTGTCACTGTCTCTCTTTCTCTGTTGCTCTATGTTTGTCTCTCTTTGTCTCTCTATCTTTCTCTGTGTCTCTGTGTTTCTGCATTTTCTGTCTCTCTCCATGTCTCCCTGTCTCTCTATATGTCCCTCTCTCTCACTCTCTCTGTCTCTCTCTTTGTCTCTCTCTGTCTCTCTGTGTCTTTGTCTTTTTTCCTCTCTCTCACTCGCTCTCTCTATCTTTTTCTATATGTCTTTGTCTCTCTGTCTGTCTTTCTGTATCTCTCTCTGTCTCTCTATGTCTCCCATTGTCTCTCTTTCTCTCTCTCTGAGTCTCTCTCTCTCTCTCTGTCTTTCTCTGTCTCTCTCTTTATCTCTCTATCTCTCTCAGTGTCTCTCTCACTCTCTCTCTAAGTATCTCTCTTAGTGTCTCTCTCTGTCTCTCTGTCTCTCTCTGTATATCTTCGTCTCTCTCTGTCTCTCTCTATGCCTTTCTCTGTCTCTCTCTCTCTCTTTGTCTCTCCGTCTCTCTGTCTCAGTTTTTCTCGCTCTCTGTCTCTCTCTATCTTTTTCTGTCTCTCTCTGTCTCTATATATCTCTCTCTGTGTCTTTCTCTGTCTCACACACACATACGCACACAAACTTCCTTACATGCTTAGACATGTTAGGAATAGAGACAGTGGCGTCACTAGGGGGGTGCGGACCGCACCGAGTGACACCATCACAAGGGGTGACGCCAAAACGTAGAATTCTTTATGTTCCCGTTATTCGGCACTGGCAGACTCGGAAGGGGTCTGCGGGGTAAGTCCTGACGGGGCGACACCATGAGCTACGGCACTGGGTGACACCAACGCTATTGACGCCTCTGAATAGACATAATAGTTCGCCTTGTTTGAAGATATTTTTCGGGCACGTAGAAGTGTCACTAATTTTAGTTATGACGTTTGGAATATTCATAAATTGATTTCCCGCATTTAGGTGTCAGTATTTGATTTCTATGCATGATTTTAACAATTATAATTTGGCGTTATGACATATATTACTGCCAATTATTTTAATAAAGATATTTTTTTAATACTAAATATAGTGTGTAGAGTAGGATTTTAAAAAGGTAAATTAGCTGGAATATGTTGGGCTCAGTGTTCTAAAATGCCTGGTACTCCCAATTGAAAAAAAATCAACACACAGACAACACACAACAGAAAGAAGCTTATATACTCGTTCTATAGCCCATTCGTTCATAAGCCGACCCCCCTCCCACACACACAAATTTTGGAAGAGAAAAGTATTAAAAAGTGTATAACCCGCTCGCAAGCCGACCCCCCTCCCCCCAAAAAAAATATTATTAAAACAATAGGTCAGCTTAAATAAAATGGTTCATTTTTTTAAAAACTATAAGTTAAATCGGTCATTATGATTGTTTACTTTGTACTGCCTATCTTTGTCTTTTTGCTCTTTGTAAAGCAAGAGTTAACGGTATTTAAAAAAAAATCTTTGTTAAACTTCGTTGTTGAAAAAAAAATTGTAAAACAATTTATTAAAACGTTCACACAAAGCAAATAAAATGAATAAATAAGGTAAGTGCAGAAGTTTAATAATATATTATAGCTTCTGGTAGAGCAGTCAAATCTTGTAGAATATAGAAAAGGACCTTGATAATCTACAATAACAACACCGATATTCAATATCCATGCAGAAATACCTAAATGACCCGCTCGTAAGCCGACCCACCAAACTTTTCCCCCTAGATTTTGTCCAAAAAAGGTCAGACTGCGAATGAGTATATACGGTACTTTAGAACGAGTATATACGGTACTTTAGAACGAGTATATACGGTATATATATACGGTATATATACGGACGGTAGTTGTTTTTTTTAAAATGCCGTCTGCAAGAAGATAGGAGAGAATTGTTTCAACCATACCCACACCAATGACGCACACCAATGGACCACAACAATGACCCACAGCAATGGACCACAACAATAACCCACACCAATGAACCACACAAATGGACCACACCAATGGACCACATCAATGGACCACAACAATGACCCACACAAATGACAAACACCAATGGACCACACCAATGACCCACACCAATGACCCACACCAATGACCCACACCAATGACCCACACCGATAACCCATACCAATGACAAACACCAAAGGACCACACCAATGGACCACAACAATGACCCACACCAATGGACCACACCAATGAAGAACACCAATGGACCACACCTATGGACCACACCAATGACCCAAACCAATGACCCACATCAATTAACCTCAACAATGGACCACACTAATGGACCACACCAATGACCAACACCAATGACAAACACCAAAGGCCCACACCAATGGACAACAACAATGACCCACAGCAATGGACCACAACAATAACCCACACCAATGAACCACACAAATGGACCACACCAATGGACCACACCAATGTTCCACAACAATGACCCACACCAATGACAAACACCAATGGACCACACCAATGGACCAAACCAATGACCCATCCCAATGACCCACACCAATGGACCATACCAATGACCAACACCAATGACCCACACCAATGGACCACACCAATGACCCACACCAATGACCCACACCAATGACCCCCACCAATGGACCACACCAATGACCCACACCAATAACCCACACCCATGACAAACACCAAAGGACCACACCAATGGAACACAACAATGACCCACACCCATGGACCACACCAAGGGACCACACCAATGGACCACACCAATAGACCACACAAATGGACCAAACCAATGACCCACACCAATTAACCACACCAATGGACCACACCAATGACCCACACCAATGACAAACACCAATGGACCAGACCAATGGACAACAACAATGACCCACAGCAATGGACCACACCAATGACCCACACCAATGGACCACAACAATGACCCACAGCAATGGACCACACCAATGACCCACACCAATGGACCACACCAATGACCCACACCAATGACCCACACCAATAAACCACACCAATGAACCACACCAATGGACCACACCAATAAACCACACCAATGGACCACACCAATGACCCACACCAATGACCCACACCAATAAACCACACCAATGACCCACACCAATGACAAATACCAATGGACCACATCAATGGACCACAAAAATGACCCACACCAATGACAAATACCAATGGACCACACCAATGGACCACACCAATGACCCACACCAATGACCCACACCAATGACAAATACCAATGGACGCACAGCAATAACCCACACCAATAAATTACACAAATGACCCACACCAATAAATTACACAAATGACCCACACCAATAAATTACACAAATGAACAACACCAATAAATTACACAAATGACGCACAGCAATAACCCACACCAATAAATTACACAAATAACCCACACCAATAAATTACACAAATGACCCACAGCAATGAACCACACCAAAAAATTACACAAATGACGCACACCAATAAATTACACAAATGACCCACACAAATAAATTACAGAAATGATCCACACCAATGAATTACAGAAATGACCCACACCAATAAATTACACAAATGAACCACACCAATAAATTACACAAATGACCCACAGCAATGACACACGGCAATGACCCCCCACCATCAGACACCATAACCTAAAGCTAGCTTTGACCTAACTCTAAATCCTGACTCTAACAAAAGCACTAGCCCTAACCTTATTCTAACTCAAGCACTAACCTTAACCTGGCCCTATAATTAAACCTAAACTTAACCATAGCCCTTACATTAGCCCTAACCTAAACACTAACCCTAAGACTAACAGTAACACTAACACTAACCCTAACAATAACCCTAACAGTAACCCTAACGCCCTGCCCACACCAATGACCCCCACACCACCAGCCCCCACACAAACTTACCCTAACCTAAACTCTAGACCAAACATAGCCCTAGACCTAATCTTGCCCTAACCCGAAACCTGGCTTTAACCCTGTTCCTTGCATTAACCTGACCCTAAGCAATTACCATACCATCCACCCCCACAACCACCAACTCTAACTACCACCAACAATCATAACTACCACCAAAAACCATAACTACCACCAACAATCATAACTACCACCAACAATCATAACTACCACCATCAACCATAACTACCACCAACAACTCTAACTACCACCAACAATCATAACTACCACCAACAACCATAACTACCACCAACAACCATAACTACCACCAACAACCATAACTACCACCAACAACCATAACTACCACCAACAACTCTAACTACCACCAACAACCATAACTACCACCAACAATCATAACTACCACCAACAACCATAACTACCACCAACAACCATAACTACCACCAACAATCATAACTACCACCAACAACCATAACTACCACCAACAACCATAACTACCACCAACAACCATAACTACCCCCAACAATCATAACTACCACCAACAACCATAACTACCACCAACAACCATAACTACCACCAACAATCATAACTACCACCAACAACCATAACTACCACCAACAACCATAACTACCACCAACAATCATAACTACCACCAACAACCATAACTACCACCAACAACCATAACTACCACCAACAATCATAACTACCACCAACAACCATAACTACCACCAACAACTCTAACTACCACCAACAACTCTAACTACCACCAACAACCATAACTACCACCAACAACCATAACTACCACCAACAACCATAACTACCACCAACAACCATAACTACCACCAACAACTCTAACTACCACCAACAATCATAACTACCACCAACAACCATAACTACCACCAACAATCATAACTACCACCAACAATCATAACTACCACCAACAACCATAACTACCACCAACAACTCTAACTACCACCAACAACTCTAACTACCACCAACAACCATAACTACCACCAACAACTCTAACTACCACCAACAACCATAACTACCACCAACAACCATAACTATCACCGACAATCATAACTACAACCAACAACCATAACTACCACCAAAAACCATAACTACCACCAACAACCATAACTACCACCAACAATCATAACTATCACCAACAACCATAACTACCACCAACAATCATAACTACCACCAACAATCATAACTACCACCAACAACCATAACTACCACCAACAACCATAACTACCACCAACAACCATAACTACCACCAACAACCATAAGTACCACCAACAACCGTAACTACCACCAACAACCATAACTACCACCAACAACCATAACTACCACCAACAACCATAACTACCACCAACAACCATAACTACCACCAACAACCATAACTACCACCAACAACTCTAACTACCACCAACAATCATAACTATCACCAACAACTCTAAATACCACCAACAATCATAACTACCACCAACAACTCTAACTACCACCAACAACCATAACTACCACCAACAACTCTAACTACCACCAACAACCATAACTACCACCAACAACCATAACTACCACCATCAACCATAACTACCACCAACAACTCTAACTACCACCAACAACCATAACTACCACCACCAACTCTACCTACCACCAACAACTCTAACTACCACCAACAATCATAACTACCACCAACAATCATAACTACCACCCAACAACTCTAACTACCACCAACAACCATAACTACCACCAACAACCATAACTACCACCAACAACCATAACTACCACCAAGAATCATAACTACCACCAACAACCATAACTACCACCAACAACCATAACTACCACCAACAATCATAACTACCACCAACAACCATAACTACCACCAACAACCATAACTACCACCAACAACCATAACTACCACCAACAATCATAACTACCACCAACAACCATAACTACCACCAACAACCATAACTACCACCAACAACCATAACTACCACCAACAACCATAACTACCACCAACAATCATAACTACCACCAACAACCATAACTACCACCAACAACCATAACTACCACCAACAATCATAACTACCACCAACAACCATAACTACCACCAACAACTCTAACTACCACCAACAACCATAACTACCACCAACAACCATAACTACCACCAACAACTCTAACTACCACCAACAACCATAACTACCACCAACAACTCTAACTACCACCAACAACTCTAACTACCACCAACAACCATAACTACCACCAACAACTCTAACTACCACCAACAATCATAACTACCACCAACAACCATAACTACCACCAACAATCATAACTACCACCAACAATCATAACTACCACCAACAACCATAACTACCACCAACAACCATAACTACCACCAACAACTCTAACGACCACCAACAACCATAACTACCACCAACAACCATAACTATCACCAACAATCATAACTACCACCAACAACCATAACTACCACCAACAACCATAACTACCACCAACAACCATAACTACCACCAACAACCATAACTATCACCAACAACCATAACTACCACCAACAATCATAACTACCACCAACAACCATAAGTACCACCAACAACCATAACTACCACCAACAACCATAACTACCACCAACAACCATAACTACCACCAACAACCATAACTACCACCAACAATCATAACTACCACCAACAATCATAACTACCACCAAAAACCATAACTACCACCAACAACCATAACTACCACCAACAACCATAACTACCACCAACAACCATAACTACCACCAACAACCATAACTACCACCAACAACCATAACTACCACCAACAACCATAACTACCACCAACAACCATAACTACCACCAACAACCATAACTACCACCAACAACCATAACTACCACCAACAACCATAACTACCACCAACAACTCTAACTACCACCAACAATCATAACTATCACCAACAACTCTAACTACCACCAACAACCATAACTACCACCAACAACCATAACTACCACCATCAACCATAACTACCACCAACAACTCTAACTACCACCAACAACCATAACTACCACCACCAACTCTAACTACCACCACCAACTCTAACTACCACCAACAACTCTAACTACCACCAACAATCATAACTACCACCCAACAACTCTAACTACCACCAACAACCATAACTACCACCAACAACCATAACTACCAACAACAACCATAACTACCACCAACAACCATAACTACCACCAACAACCATAACTACCAACAACAACCATAACTACCACCAACAATCATAACTACCACCAACAACTCTAACTACCACCAACAACCATAACTACCACCAACAACCATAACTACCACCATCAACCATAACTACCACCAACAACTCTAACTACCACCAACAACCATAACTACCACCACCAACTCTAACTACCACCACCAACTCTAACTACCACCAACAACTCTAACTACCACCAACAATCATAACTACCACCAACAATCATAACTACCACCCAACAACTCTAACTACCACCAACAACCATAACTACCACCAACAACCATAACTACCAACAACAACCATAACTACCACCAACAACTCTAACTACCACCGCATTTATTTTTATCCAAATTATGTCACGGGTAATGATGAAATATTATACACAACAGTAGCGAAACACCTTAAACTTCCGGGTTTAAATCAGTCAATTGCTTACTTAGTTAATTGGTGCAACAAAAGCACCGTTTTAGTGAAATCTTGTAGATCTGTCGTGTCTAAGCTATTAGACAGGATAATCTAGCCAGATGGTAGGATAATCCAGTCAGATGGTAGGATAATCTAGCCAGATTGACTTGACATTTGATCGACCATCATTTAGGGCAGGATTTTTAATCAAGATCTTCCATACTTTGGTTGGCATCTATTATTCTAAGACACGTGCTGATATTGACACGTGCTGATATTGACAGGTGCTGATATTGACACGTGCTGATATTGACACTTGCTGATATTGAAAGGTGCTGATATTGACACGTGCTGATATTGACACGTGCTGATATTGACACGTGCTGATATTGACACGTGCTGATATTGACACGTGCTGATATTGATTGACACGTGCTGATATTGACACGTGCTGATATTGACACGTGCTGATATTGATTGACACGTGCTGATATTGACACGTGCTGATATTGACACGTGCTGATATTGACACGTGCTGATATTGACACGTGCTGATATTGACAGGTGCTGATATTGACACGTGCTGATATTGACACGTGCTGATATTGACACGTGCTGATATTGACACGTGCTGATATTGACACGTGCTGATATTGACACGTGCTGATATTGACACGTGCTGATATTGACACGTGCTGATATTGATTGACACGTGCTGATATTGACACGTGCTGATATTGACAAGTGTTGATATTGACACGTGCTCATATTGACACGTGCTGATATTGACACGTGCTGATATTGACACGTGCTGATATTGACACGTGCTGATATTGACACGTGCTGATATTGACACGTGCTGATATTGACACGTGCTGATATTGATTGACACGTGCTGATATTGACACGTGCTGATATTGACACGTGCTGATATTGACACGTGCTGATATTGACACGTGCTGATATTGACACGTGCTGATATTGATTGACACGTGCTGATATTGACACGTGCTGATATTGACACGTGCTGATATTGACACGTGCTGATATTGACACGTGCTGATATTGATTGACACGTGCTGATATTGACACGTGCTGATATTGACACGTGCTGATATTGACACGTGCTGATATTTACACGTGCTGATATTTACACGTGCTGATATTGACACGTGCTGATATTGACACGTGCTGATATTGACACGTGCTGATATTGACACGTGCTGATATTGACACGTGCTGATATTGACAGGTGCTGATATTGATTGACACGTGCTGATATTGACACGTGCTGATATTGATTGACACGTGCTGATATTGATTGACACGTGCTGATATTGACACGTGCTGATATTGACATGTGCTGATATTGACACGTGCTGATATTGACAGGTGCTGATATTGACACATATTCTCTCTGCGGGAATATAGATCACAAATAGCCTGTGATAATTGGTTGGTGAGAAATACACTTCTTCAAAGTAGCCTGTTATGGAGTTTATAAATTATTTCAATTATCTTTGATTTAAGAGATTGAATGAAAAAAAACGTAATTATTCATAACATAATATTTTTATTTAATTTTATTTTGGAAAAATACACCCAACAAATTGGAGCTAATTTGATATCCAACAAAAAAAAATATCATATTTTTTTTTAAGCGTTTTGTCAATCTTGACATTTTGTTTTAAAATGATTGCTCTGTTTGGCTCTGGATTGCACAGCAGCTAAGTTTTAATTACTTTTTATTTATTTTATTTGTTTGTTTTTTTATCTATTTATTCGTTGAAGAAGGCTCTTTGCCGTCTTTGCCGAAACGTACGTTATTTTGTGACGTCATGCCAGGCTCATATATACCCTGTTTGCGTGTTATATTTTCCCCCTTTACCAATGCGCTCATTTGCTGTTTTTTTGTTGTTGTTTTTTTTTGTTTTTTTTTAATCCACCTCGTCCCGCTGTTTTATATATGATTTGTGGTGTCACACACAAAAATCCTTTGAAGGACTAAAAAAAAACGTTGACAAGTTTTCAATCTCTGAAGAAAGATACAGGGTCAAAATGATCAATGAAGCAATAAATGTTGAGCTGTTAACGTAACATGGTCACACCGAGGTGAGCGTTATAACTCAGTTGTGTAGTATTTTTTTCAGGTGTGTGCAAATACTCTGATATGGAATTTGGAAATTGATTTTTTAAAACTGAGGATGCTCTGAATTATTTTTGATACGTTCAGAATAGGGTGTAGAATGCAGAGGCGACACTAGGGGGGTGTGCGGGTGGTGCAGACCGCACCGGGTGACACCACTAAAAGCGGGGACACCAGAGTTTAATATTCTGTACGTTCCCGTTATTAGTCACTGGCAGACTCGGATGAGGTCTATGCGGTAAGTTGTGATGGGGGGTGAAATGAGCTACCACACTGGGTGGCACCAACCAAAGTGACGCCCCTGGTAGAATGTTCAAATACAATGTGAAAATGTTTTTTTTTAAAGATGAGACTTGGTGACAGTCGGATAAGAAAAGCTCAAAATGATAATGTAGATGATCAGAAAATATGCCTGACAATCAAATTAGAATTTAAGATGTTGAAAATATAATGTCAGATGTTAAAAATAAGATGTGAGAAGTTGTTGTTTTGTTTGTTTGTTTGTTTTTAAAAAAAATATTTGAGATGTTAACTTTCAGAAATGAATTTGACCTTGTGATTTTTAGATGAAAAGAAAAACAACACTTTACTTAATGTAAAAAAAGAACAAGTGGGATGTCTATGAATAGAAGTTGATTAAACCACAAAGAGTTTAAAGGAAACAACTCTATAACAATTCGCTTGCATCATTAAATCGCGTGCATCAGAGGTGATCAAACTACGGCCCTCGGGCCGCATGCGGCCCGCCAAAGTATATTATGCGGTCCGAAGACATGTACATGTTGCGGTCTTATGTCGATGTTAATTTTCTTTGTTAAGAATATTAATTATATTTTTAAAATTTTATTCCAAGTATTTGATTCGAATCTAGGTATAGTAAATCTGTTTTTTGGCTCAATAATCGATTAAGGATCACTAGTCATTAATTGTTAATATCCTTATTCGAAACTGCATTTCAGCTCAACCGGAAGTGGCTTTTGTTTACGATTTACGTATTGGCAGTTTTGTAAAGATTTTAATTTAAAAGTGAATAGACGTTTATTTAACAATGAGTGCTGCCAAAAAAGAAAGATTGAGGACGGATGTCGAGTTTTTAATGACAAATAGACCGCTAAATTTTGCTTCACGAGAGTTGGCAGCAGAGGCGTAGCAACGGGTTGGCAAGGGGCAGTTGCCAAGGGCGCCAGCTCAAAAGGGCGACACTAAATCTCTAATTTTTAAATTTGCATTTAAATACAAATGTAAATACAGTCAGACCTCTCTAAGTCGAACTCAAAAGGACCCAAAAAAAATCGACTAACTGAGTTTTTGAGTTAGGGAAAATGGCGTAATAGGCGCCGATTAATCAATGACAATGTAAATATTGAGAGGTGGGGGGGACTGCCATAGTAAGCTTGACAGGAAAGAGAGGTGGTGTCTATGTTTCATATCAAAGGAGCCAACTTGCTTTGACATGCCGACACAAGCCCGTGAGAGGCGACACCTTCCCTCCCCTCCCCCACTTTACTCTCTCCACAGTGGGATGGGAGGAGTAAGATTTTTCTTTTTAAAAAGAGTCACAGCATGCAGCAAAGGGACGCGAATTAGTTACCACTCCTTTTTCTTGTCTTTGTCATTTCTTTGTACTTGCAAGGGTCGTTTAATCTCTCGTGGAATGCTCTAAGATAAGATTTTACGTCCATTTACGTGGCTCTACGGAACACGTGTTCTGAAATGTCACTCCAGAATAATAACCCAAACGCCTTGGAAAATTCAACTAAGAGAGGTTGAAAGCCAAAAATCTTGGAGTTAAGGAGATCTAAAATACTTTAGTCTTATGGAATTTGGCCAGGACCTAACAATTAATTCAATATAGGGAGATTTTCGACTTAGGGAAGTTCGACTCAGCGAGGTGGGACTGTATTTCACTTTTATCCTCTATAACAAAAAAGTGAATAATTAATTATATTTAAATATATTTCATTTAAACCAATATAATATTTTTTATTATGTTTGTGGCCTTTGTGGGGCTTCTTAGTAAGAAGCCTTGGAAAATTCTACTAAGAGAGGTTGAAAGCCGAACATCTTGGAGTTAAGGAGATCTAAAATACTTTAGTCTTATTGAGTTTGGCCGGGACACAGTGGCGGATTTAAGTTTGTCTGCGTGGGGGGCCAGGAGAATTTCAGGGGGAACCACAATTTTTTTTTATTCATTCACTTAGTACACATATTTATAGGTGCTGAAATTGAAATAAACTTCATTTGTTTAAATTGCTCGTTCTGCAATGAAGTTTAGAAATTTGATATGAGATTCACTCTTATTGCTATATTTTATGTTGAAAAAAACCCATTTCTGCTCACTTGAGATTTACTTTATAAGTTTTCATCTTAAGACACTTGCATTCTCAAATATGAAATCTAAGGTATGTTGTTTATGTTACAAACATTTTGTGGCAACTTGCTAGACAAAAAGAAACAACTAGTCTTACGTAGATTTGGTCAATCAATTAAATTTATGAAAATGGTAGTTAATTTAAGAGCTGTTATTTATGACAAAATCTAAATTTTTCATAATCCTTTGTGTTCACTTTCAATTGCTGAATATCCTAGCAGACTTTAACGTAGAAAACTCAGCATAATAAGTTCATAGCCCAAAGACTATAAACTTATTATGTTTTGATAGTGAGGTAGATGTGATTAATTTTTTTATAGGCCTCCAATAATTTGTTGCAATATCTGCAAGATGACCCATCAGTTTGTTCAGCTTGCCATAAATAGCAGTGACAGTAACTCAAACAAATAACTAAGTGTTAAATAATAAATGCTGCGTTGATCATTCAAAGTACATTATTTAATATTCTTTTTGTTTACATCAAACCATTTCAATGAATCTCTCCAATATACAAACAATTGCTTTATATTCAGTTCACAAATGAAAACAAAATATAATTTATTTTAACAAATGTTAATAATTAATAAAAGTCCTAAATAATTAAAGAAATCATTTATCCTATACATATTATATGCATGTATCATATGTAGGATAAAAAGCAGTGGCGGATTTAGGTTTGTCTGCGTGGGGGGGCAAGGAGAATTTCAGGGGGCGCAGCCAAATTTTAAGAATATCCGAGCATTGCCTAATACTAATTATTAGCCTACTAATTTAGTAAATTTTCTAAATCATCGAACAAGTCAAACAGAATCAACAATACAAACAGCTATGTTTTCAAAATAGTAATTCAAATTTTTTTGCAATATTATATTTATTGATCTAATTAAGAAGGAAATTTATTTGATACGAATTTTTATTCAAAGAAAACTAGTATCAAATAAAATTAACAAATGCTGGTTTAATTCTAAATTAAAAGAACTATGCAAACAAAAAGAAAACTTTAAAAAAAATTCAATTGAAAGGTTACCAATTTAAAAAAGATACACAAAAAATATTTAAAGATTTAACACTTGACACAAAAAATTAGTCGAAACCTCCAAAATGAACATATAAACAATGTCATTTTTAAAGATAACAATAAAAACGTATGGTCCTCTATTAAATCTTTTTAAAAAATGAAACCTACAGGAATAGCCATACTAAAAGGCTCAAATAATAAAACCTATAATGATAATGAGACTAAAGCTAACTTGTTTAACACAACTAATAGGCTTAAAAGATGATCTGTCAAAAGGCTTAGACAAGAATGACCAAATAGCTACCATAGTATTAGATTTCTCAAAAGCATTTGACAAAGTTCACCACTTCAGTTTACTCAAATTATTGCATCTTAGGGGTGTGACATGTCTAGAGAGAAAAAAGGTTGGTCCAAGCCTTCTCAAAGTTTCATTAAGTGAAATAGTTTTAAATATCAAGTGAAAACGAACTGTGTTATTGAGCACAACAATAGTACCTTAATTAATGTTCTTAAAATAGTACTACAGATGTATATTATTTCAATTTTAAATAAAATTATAATTGATTTTATGTGTATGTATATATACTCATATATATTTATTTGAAAAAATTAATTCTAAATTCACAAATATCTTTCTGTGTAGAAGAGGGCTAGAGGCCAAGATAATACATAGATACGGTAAACATAAAGAGATGAGCAAGTGTTGTTTATTTAAATTTCTTATTCATTCACTTAGTGCAAATATTTTTAGGTGCTGAAATCAAATTCATTTGTCTAAATTGATGATGCCACAATGTAGATTAAAAGAAACATTTCTTCTCACTTTAAATGTGAGATTTACTTTACTTTAATAAGTTTTCACCTTAAGAGACTGCTGCAGTCTCAAATATGAAATCTAAGGTGTGTTGTTTATGTTACATACATTTTCAGAGTTGCCTTGTGGCAACTTGCTAGACAAAAAGTTTGAAAAAGAAACATCTAGTCATAAGTAGATATGGTTAATCAATTGAATTTATGAAAATGGTAGTTAATTTGGGAGCTGTTATTTGTGACAAAATCTACATTTCTCATAATAATTTGTGTTCACTTTCAATGGCTGAATATCGTAGCAGACTTTAACATAGAAAACTCAGCAAAATAAGTTTATAGTCTTTGGACTAAATAAAACATCTACAATGTTTTGATAATGATGTAGAATTTGATTAAATTTTTTATAGGCCTCCAATAGTTTGTTGCACTATCTGCAAGATGACTTATCAGTTTTGTTCAACTTGCCATAAATAGCAGTTGACAGTAACTCAAACAAATAACTAAGTGTTAAATAATAAATGCTGCGTTGATCATTCAAAGTACATTATTCTTTTTGTTTACATCAAACAATTGCTTTATATTCAGGAGAGTAACAGGTCACAAATGCAAACAAAATATAATATATTTTAAAAAATGTTAATAACTAATAAAAGGCCTAAGTAAATAAAGAAATCATTTATCATATACATATTATATGCATATATCATATGTAGGATAAAAAGTTGACAGTAAATTATGAACTTAGTTCCAAAGAGAACAACTTATTTTTACTAATAAAAGTTTAAGAGCTACTGTTTTTGGTTCTTGTAATAGTTTTCTATCTGAAAGAATGAAATGAGAATTTTAGCTGGAAAAATAGTTCAGTTTAAGACCAGGTAATTTGATGCTACAAATAATGAAAAACACAGAGGATTTGGTGGAGCAGATTGGTCAGGATTAGTAAAACACACACAAAGAGTGCCAATAATATTATATTTATAAATAAACTGAACAATTGACTTCAGAATTTAACAAGATAATTTATCACTGGAGGTTTGAGAATCAAAATTTGGGAACATCAATGAACTTTACACAAACAATGATTGTAAGTTCCTTAAATAAACATTTAAAACTCTAATAAGAATGCAGGACTAAACAAAAACCATGGAAAGCATAGTCTTCTGTATAGAAGAAGCGTTTGTAACAGATACGATCAGATAGAGCCCTATATAAATTGCTTTCTACGTGATTTCATTGAAGCAAAACGATTTATCGTTGATTCAAAGTCAACGTTCTCAGCTAGATCAAGTTCAATTGAAATTAATGCCAATCCAGACAGCCGTTCGTTTGTCATTGTTGAGCGCAAATAAGTTTTGATGAGTTTCAATCTACTGAAACTTCTTTCAGCAGTAGCATTGCTAACAGGAAGAGTCAAGTAAATTTTATAAAGTATTGACAAATTAGGGAGACCTGATGCCATTTGTTTTTCAATCAAGAATGGCAGAACCTCTTTAAGTTGTAATTCACTAGATAGTGATGGACGTATTATTGCATACAAATCTTTGAAGGTATCATAATCTACGATTGCTTCTTCGAGGTTAATGTCGTGTTTGTAAATTTCGCATAAACTTCGAAAAGAATCATTATTTTCTTCCGACATTTGTGATGGATCAATACAATAGAAATAAGTAACTGTGCTCCGAAAGTCATTAAATCGATCATCTATTTGTGTTACAAGTGTATCCAAGATAGCGAAGTACGTTTCAGATTTAAAAGTAGGATCATCAGCCCTTTCATCTCTACTAAGTTCGCCGGCCATACTTTTCTTTTTTGCATTTCTCTTTTCTTTAAACTCTGTTTCAACATCTAGTTGGGAACAATTTTCGTTAATAAATGATTTGACATCTACATTCATAATTTCAAAAGCTTCATCGCTTCTCATTTCAACAAACTTATTTCTTGCAAAATCTATTAATTGTTTTGCAAATGCAATGTCAATGTCCTTGCGTTGCAAGTAGTTTGATAACACGAAGATATTATCCAACAACTTTTGTACAAATTGCATCAGAAAAACAAAAGAATATTTTGTAAGTAAAACAGATAGTCCCATAGCTTCTGCTCTGACACTTCCTTTATATTCTGTTGATTCCCCTAAATTTATATCTTCTAGTGTGGCTAGAATAGCAGAGAATGATCCAACAACTGCATCAACTGCATGCTTACGGCTTGCCCATCTTGTATCAGAAAGTCGTTTCAGAGTATCTACTGTTGATTCATATTGAGATTTCTGATGTTCTTTCAGAGTATGTAGACGAGGTAAACTAGACGTAAGGAATGCATACAACTTTTCAGCTGCGCCGAAAAACAACTGTACATCACTGTTTACAGACATTGCTTCGATAGTAACCAAATTCAAAACATGGGCACAACAATGAACATAGATAGCATTGGGTGAAAGTTTTTTTTATCTGAGCTTGAAGGCCACTCTTAATTCCAGACATCACAGATGCGACATCGTATGCCTGTCCTCTACAGAGAGTGATATCAATGTTTCGCTTTTGTAGTTCCACTAAAATCTTCTCAGCAAATGCAGCAGCATTGCTGTTTTCCAAAGAATAAAAGCCTATAAATCTTTCCACAACATGTTCTGATTTTAAAACTGAACGTAAAGAAACTGACATCTGATCAATTTTAGATTTATCAATGGTTGAATCAATAATTAAAGAAAAGAATTGTGCAGACTTAACTTCCTTATCAATTGTCGCTGATAATTCAGAAGCAAGTGATTGAATTAAATCATTTTGCACATCATGACTTAAATAAAGTTCATTTTTCTTTTCAAACTTCAGATGACTTTCCAAAGTGGAATCATATTTGGCTAATAAAGATAATAATTCACGAAAATTTCCAGTATTTCTACAACTACCATCACTAAAGCAAGAATGTTCTCTGTGTCCTCTGAATGGCAAACCTTGTTTTGCTAAGAACAACGTCACGTCTATCATACGTTTCAATACTTCTCTATTCTTTTCCACTTGGCGACGCTCCTGACTGATCAAACCAGATATTACAGTTTTATCATTTGAAATGCGATATTTAGCAAGCAAATATTGTTGTATCGCAGTTTGGTGTTGATTAGAAATTTCGTGTTTAGCGATCTTTTCCATACCTTTTTTCCAATTTGCCTGGTTGACATGACCCGATTTCACACAATCTTCGTATCAGTCTTGTAGTTAAACTCGTAGTATGGTAGAGTCCTGGATCTGAAGGAAAGTCTGATTGAGGAAGAAGTGGTTCTTGGATAATATCTGCAGCAACTTGTTCTTTTACTACTGATTTAAATTCCGAATCAGAAGAATTTTGTTGCAAATCAATAGCTGGTGGATTTTCCGTTTCACAAAATTCTGTACTGCAATGTGTAGCAGGATTCTGATCACCAGAATGACCAGATATTTGCTTATTTTCAGCAGGAACTTGAAATGATTGAACTACCGGTAGTTTAGTTATAAAAGATGTTAGTTTCATTCATTTGCTTGCATCTGCCTTGAGACTGACTTCCTTCGCCAATTTTCGCCTCGATGCTCCACTTAATTTATCAACTGATTTTCGTTTATTACCGAGATCGCCTGCTGACTCAGCCATGGCTTTAATTTAACGCTTATTTTAATTTAGTACAAAACACAGCCAATCATAAATCCAAACTGGAAGTATTTTGTTAGAATTACATTTTAAATGTTCACGATACAAAACATTATGACACATTTCCGGTTGCTAAAATACTTCAGAGTGGTTATCCGCACGGTTTTGGCTGTGAGGATAACGCCGAGCAATATCCATACGGCTCGTCAGAGATTGCTTTCTTGCGACATTATCCGCACAGTTTACCGTGAGGATAACGTTGGACGTTATTCTCACAGTCAAAACCGTGCTGATAACGCTTTTCAAAATATTTTACGATCGGAATTTGGAATATATCTTTAATTTTAGTGTTCATCGAGGGCGTCTTTAGGGAGCGCCATTTTAGACCCAACAGGGGCACGGGGGGGGGCGAGCTGCCCCCCTGCCCTATACCTAAATCCGCCACTGCCGGGACATAACAATTAATTGATATACGGAGGTTTTCCACTTAGTGAAGTTTGACTTAGCGAGGTCCAACTGTAATTCACTTTTATCCTTGATAAAAAAAGTGAAAAATAAATTATATTTAAATATGTTTTACTTACACCTTTATAATATTAGAAGAGCTCAAGGGAAGAAACGGCTATGTCCCACTTTTGTAGTTTTGAGATATTCACGTTTAAAAGTTCAAAATTATACAGATTTCTTTTAAATTAACTAAATAGATTTGAATATTTAATAGAGTCAGAGACATAGCTTTTTCATAAAACTTCTTTCACAGCATTCTATTTTGTATCCTCTATTAGATACAGGACATCACTATGTCACATAGCTGTTTCTTCCCTTGAGTTCTTCTTTTTATTAGGTTTGTGGCCTTTGCGGGGCTTCTTATCATACAAATGTCAATATCATTTTACAGTCTTCCTTTTAAAAAGAAAAATCTTAGTATCCTCATCCCACTGACGAGGGAGCAAAGTGGAGGAGAGGATGGAAGGTTGTCGGTATGCCAAAGCAAGTTGGGTCCTTTCATATAAAACATCACCGCCCCTCTTTCCTGTGATCCTGTCAAGCCTTTATGCCGCTATGGCTGTTTCTCTCCCCCCTCTCAATATCAACATTGTCCTTGATTAATCTGCGCCTATTACGCCAGTTTCCCTAACTAGAAAACTCGGTAAGTGGAATTTTCCCCCCCTTGAGTTCGACTTAGATAGGTCCGACTGTATTAGCAACACGTCAATACTTCAGCTAACGGAAGTGCTGAGCTGTAGTAGGTGGAGTGTTACTTAAATTTACTTTTAATTGTGAGTTTCTATCGTTATGTATGAGATAATGAGTATGACACATGACACTTATGTTTTTATTTATAATGCTTGTTAATTCAAGTTTTGCAGTATTTTTTATTAACTGAACAATATCCCATTTTTCCACCAATTTATTTGGTATTATTTAGTAAATAACAAACTGCAAATTAGTATTGTTCCTGTCTTATGCATTTTTTTATATTCACCTTGTATGGATGTCACTGTCAGACTACGTAATAATTGTCATACATAAAATACGAGAAATTCAATTATTTTTTCTAACAAATGAAAAAAACGCAAAGCTGAAACTTGTCAATTTATCAAGGGCGCCGAAAATAAATTTGCCAAGGGCGCCAAAAACCTAGTTACGCCTCTGGTTGGCAGCAAAGCAGTCTACTCGCTGTGCCGTGAGTGTGTGGGCGTCTACATACATCTTAAAAAGACACCACCAAACAAAACATTTGGATTTCAAGCACAATTTAAAGAACAAAGAGAGAAAAGGGAATTACCAGGAGTTGGCTAATAATTTAAAGAAGCAGCGAATTGTTTTCACCAAACAAGATGCTGCAACCGAAGCCAGTTTGGTGCTGTCACATAATATTGTAAACGGAAAAAGTCTTTTTCTGACGGCAAGTTCCTCAAAGAATGCTTGTCATGATACAGCTAGCATTTTGTGTCCAGAAAAGAAAACAAAATTTGATAGCATTTCTTAATCAAAAAGAACTGTAGCCAGGCGTGTTGAAAAAATTAGTGCCAATTTGATGCACCAACCTCGAGACTCGAGATGCAAGCAAAAAATGTGGGGCACTCTCTGGCGTTGGATGAAAGTACCGATGTACAGGGCACAGCTCAATTGTTGGTATTTGTACGGGGAATCAAAGCTCGTTTTGAGCTTACCGAAGAATTACTTATGTTGAGCCACTCAAAGACACAACTACAAGCCTGGATTTATTCAATGCTGTAGAGAACTGTGTTGAAAGAACTGTGTTGAAAGAACTGGGTTGAAAGAACTGTGTTAAAAAACTGGGTTGAAAGAACTGGGTTGAAAGAACTGTGTTAAAAGAATTGTGTTGAAAGAACTGAGTTGAAAGAACTGTGTTGAAAGAACTGGGTTGAAAGAACTGTGTTAAAAACTGTGTTGAAAGAACTTGGTTGAAAGAACTGTGTTAAAAAAATTGTGTTGAAAGAACTGAGTTGAAAGAACCGTGTTAAAAGAAATGTGTTGAAAGAACTGGGTTGAAGGAACTGTGTTAAAAGAACTGGGTTGAAGGAACTGTGTTAAAAGAACTGTGTTGAAAGAACTGTGTTAAAAGAACTGTGTTAAAAGAACTGTGTTAAAAGAACTGTGTTGAAAGAACTGGGTTGAAAGAACTGTGTTAAAAGAACTGTGTTAAAAGAACTGTGTTAAAAGAACTGTGTTAAAAGAACTGTGTTAAAAGAACTGTGTTAAAAGAACTGTGTTGAAAGAACTGTGTTAAAAGAACTGTGTTGAAAGAACTGTGTTAAAGAACTGTGTTAAAAGAACTGTGTTAAAAGAACTGTGTTAAAAGAACTGTGTTAAAAGAACTGTGTTGAAAGAACTGTGTTAAAAGAACTGTGTTAAAAGAACTGTGTTAAAAGAACTGTGTTGAAAGAACTGTGTTAAAAGAACTGTGTTAAAAGAACTGTGTTAAAAGAACTGTGTTGAAAGAACTGGGTTGAAAGAACTGTGTTAAAAGAACTGTGTTAAAAGAACTGTGTTAAAAGAACTGGGTTGAAAGAACTGTGTTAAAAGAACTGTGTTAAAAGAACTGTGTTGAAAGAACTGTGTTGAAAGAACTGTGTTGAAAGAACTGTGTTTAAAGAACTGTGTTGAAAGAACTGTGTTAAAAGAACTGTGTTAAAAGAACTGTGTTAAAAGAACTGTGTTAAAAGAACTGTGTTAAAAGAACTGTGTTAAAAGAACTGTGTTAAAAGAACTGTGTTAAAAGAACTGGGTTGAAAGAACTGTGTTAAAAGAACTGTGTTGAAAGAACTGTGTTAAAAGAACTGTGTTAAAAGAACTGTGTTGAAAGAACTGTGTTAAAAGAACTGTGTTGAAAGAACTGTGTTAAAAGAACTGTGTTAAAAGAACTGTGTTAAAAGAACTGTGTTAAAAGAACTGTGTTAAAAGAACTGTGTTGAAAGAACTGTGTTAAAAGAACTGTGTTAAAATAAATGTGTTGAAAGAACTGTGTTAAAAGAACTGTGTTAAAATAACTGTGTTAAAAGAACTGTGTTAAAAGAACTGTGTTGAAAGAACTGTGTTAAAAGAACTGTGTTGAAAGAACTGTGTTAAAAGAACTGTGTTAAAAGAACTGTGTTGAAAGAACTGTGTTAAAAGAACTGTGTTAAAAGAACTGTGTTGAAAGAACTGTGTTAAAAGAACTGTGTTAAAAGAAATGTGTTGAAAGAACTGTGTTAAAAGAACTGTGTTAAAAGAACTGTGTTAAAAGAACTGTGTTAAAAGAACTGTGTTGAAAGAACTGTGTTAAAAGAACTGTGTTGAAAGAACTGTGTTAAAAGAACTGTGTTAAAAGAACTGTGTTGAAAGAACTGTGTTAAAAGAACTGTGTTAAAAGAACTGTGTTAAAAGAACTGTGTTGAAAGAACTGTGTTAAAAGAACTGTGTTAAAAGAACTGTGTTAAAAGAACTGTGTTAAAAGAACTGTGTTGAAAGAACTGTGTTAAAAGAACTGTGTTGAAAGAACTGTGTTAAAAGAACTGTGTTAAAAGAACTGTGTTAAAAGAACTGTGTTGAAAGAACTGTGTTAAAAGAACTGTGTTAAAAGAACTGTGTTAAAAGAACTGTGTTAAAAGAACTGTGTTAAAAGAACTGTGTTGAAAGAACTGTGTTAAAAGAACTGTGTTAAAAGAACTGTGTTAAAAGAACTGTGTTGAAAGAACTGTGTTAAAAGAACTGTGTTAAAAGAACTGTGTTAAAAGAACTGTGTTAAAAGAACTGTGTTAAAAGAACTGTGTTAAAAGAACTGTGTTAAAAGAACTGTGTTAAAAGAACTGTGTTAAAAGAACTGTGTTAAAAGAACTGTGTTAAAAGAACTGTGTTAAAAGAACTGTGTTAAAAGAACTGTGTTAAAAGAACTGTGTTAAAAGAACTGTGTTAAAAGAACTGTGTTAAAAGAACTGTGTTAAAAGAACTGTGTTAAAAGAACTGTGTTAAAAGAACTGTGTTAAAAGAACTGTGTTAAAAGAACTGGGTTGGTGTGGGATAAGATAGCAAGCGTAGCAAACGATGGAGCGCGTGCTGACTGGAAAAAATTAAAGAACATCCTGACCTTACACTCTTACCTCTCCACTGTGTCATTCATCAGGAAAGTCTTTGTAAAGCTGCGTTAAATATCAAGCATGTTATTGACCCAGTTGTCAGTGTGATAAACCTCATCAGAGCCAGTGCAATTAGCCATAGGCAGTTCAGGACAGTGCTTGAAGACTTGGAAACTGAATATTACATTATTTTCCACAGCAGTGTCCGCTTGCTGAGCCTGGACAAAATATTTAGGCGAGTGTGGGATCTCAAGGAAGAAATAGTTATGTTCCTGGAGATCAAGGGTTTTGTTTGTGACTTTGTTGCTAACATTGTTAAAGAAGAGTGGAAGTCAGACTTCAAGTTTGCTATTGACATTATGGAAAAGTTGAATGAACTGTATATCAAACTTCAGGACAACAGCTTGTTTGCACATGAAATGTATGTGCATGTTGAATCATTTCAACAAAGCTCTCCCTGTTCTCCGGGCAAGCTGGTAACAAGTTTTGCCATTTTCCTTTGCTGAAATAGAAAACAATTTCGAAGTTTGCAAGAATTCAGGAGCCTGGAACTGCTCTTCAATATTCTCAGTTCGCCATTTAGTGCAGAAGCTGATTCAGCCCCAGATGATATACAGTTAGAACTGTGTTACCTACAAACAGATTGTGTGTGACCTGAAGAAGAAGTTCTAGTCAGTTCTTCTTGTGAAATTTTATGGATGTTTACCAGCAGTAGTCAGTAGCATTTCCACACTTTAAAAAAACTTTGCTGCCAAACTTTTGTCACTATTTGGGTCCACATATATCTGTGAGCAAGCTTTTTCTTGCATGAAAATAAACATGTCTAAGAACAGATTGATGTTGACTGACTGAAATTTGAATGCAGTTATGCGAATTCGAACCAGTAAACTGCTTCCACAGTTCAAAAGCATTATCCAAAATTGTGAACAGTTACATACTTCTCAATATTTATAATTGATCTCTATGGCCAGCGTATTTATAAAATATATTCCTTCTTCTTCATACTTATTATGACAGGTAACAATAAACTTTTATGAAATAATAATTAATAGTAAAATCTTATTATCAAATAAATAGAAACTGTTAAAGTTCGTATTTTAAAATATAATGCACATGTGTAATGAAGTGTGAATATGAAATAAAATGACAAGTACATGGTTATTATAATTAATTTATATTTAGAAGTTGTCAATTGTAATAGAAAAAAACAAAATTTATATGCGGCCCGCCTATTAAAAAAAAGTTTTCAATGCGGCCCTCTGTAAAAAAACATTTGCCCACCCCTGGCGTATAGTAACCTTGATGTAGAAGAGTTCTCATGTTTTGATGTAATAAAAAACAAAAAAACAAGTTTAGTCAGGCGGCAAACATTTGTGATGAATATTTATTTTCCCTTACAAGAAAAAATAGCTCATTTTTTATTACAGAACTAGTGTATTACCCGTCAAAAATGACGGAAGTTTTCAAAATGAATACGATTCAGCTGAAATCCATTAATTTTGAAAAAAAAACACAGCAGAATAATAAATAATGTAATACAGAACTTTTATTTATTTTTATTTGATTCATTCATTGTTATATTGAACATTTTTATGCGGAACGTTCGAAAAGTGTTATTTTTGGTGCAGTAATTTGGTGCGCTGCTTTCGAAAATTAGTAGCGTCACGGACAGACAGACATTACAGACGTTACAGAGATTGCAAAGTATGTATATTGATAAGAAGTAAAAAAATATTTCACGCCAGAGTTATAAATTTGCGCCGTTTTCATTTAGATATTTCCGATCTCTTGTCCCCTCTCCATTTTGTTGCTCTTAAAAATTGTAATTTGTTGAAAACTTTCCAACTTATACAAATGACTATGTGTTAAATGAATGACTATGTGTTCAACGAATGACTATGTGTTCAATGAATGACTATGTGTTCAATGAATGACTATGTGTTCAATGAATGGCTATGTGTTCAATGAATGACTATGTGTTCAATGACTTCACTTGAGAATCAACAACATACGTATTATTTTCTTTACATTGAAGATGTTTCAAGCAGTAATTATAACACAAAATATTCCTGATTTTATTTAAATTGTAAAGATCAAAATTACATTGCATCAGATAAGATTAATACATGGACCATAACCCGGTGGCTTTAACTCATTTTGGTCACAATTTCGACTTAGAACCTCTTTATTCTAGGGGGCCGAGAATCTGTCTTCGACTATGCACGGAAAAATACTGTTATTAATTCTTCCCCAAAGCAAGTACTTCAATTTAGAAAAACAAATTTCAACGCAAACATTTCTTACGAAGTAACTTTGTTTAGATTAATTGTAATTTTTTTTTAAATGCCTGCATTTGTTAACATGCCGACCGATTTCCAATGACTCAATTTTTTAATTAACTTTATAAAAACGTGGAACAAATACAATGCATACAAAACGAGTCAATTACGATGATCACTTCCGCTGGGACGAAATGTTTAAAGTTTTAAAGTAATCCATCTGCTCGCCTCGCTTTGTCGCCTGGAACCAGTGGACGTCGACCACAAAGTGGTGGAACTTTTCTCTGAACAGCTTGGCGAGTACGACTGTTATAGACGACTGGTCGTTCCTCATGCAGTGGCCGAGCTTTGTGGGATCTCGATGATGCGGACAGCGCTGATATTCTCGCTGGTTCTTTGGACACGTGCAGGCAGCGCTGAGTGCACAGCCACACCAGGGGTCGAGAATAGCCTTCACCACAAGTGGTTCTCTGAAAAAATTAGTGCTGTAAAGTTCCAAGATTTTGATGGTATATAGAATGGCCGTACTGTGGTAATTGTGTAATTCATTGGAATATTTTTAATACCTTGATCGAATAAAATTAAGCAAATTGTTTTTCAAGTATAAATTTGAAATGACGAATTTTTTAAAATATCCGTTTCCACCGTGGTTCATTCTGTAGTATTCAATGCAGTGGTGGTCAATTCTTTTGGACGCCATTGTGTGTCAGTCCATTCTGACGGTGGCCCACTTTGTGGTCGTCCATTTTCAGTTCTCAAATTTTGAAGTGGTTCGATTTGTGGTAGTCAGTTCTGTAAGTATCCATTACTTAACGTTCCATATGTGTTTTAATATTTTTTTTTATCATCAGCAGACTTTCTCGTGTATAAGTCCATGTCTGGTCATCTCTTTCTTCCGGTCTACTTCTGGTGGATCATCTGGTATAGCTAATGAATGATGGTCCATGTGCAATAACCTAAGTATGATGGTTCATTTATGATAGTTTGTTTGTGGTGATCTGTCTGGTTTCATCTGTTTTAGCTGCTGCGTCAATACGAAGAGGTCCAGTGAACATGGTGTGATATATATTTAAGTCAGACTCACCTGTGATGTATACAAAACTCTGACTCATCTGTGACACATCCCAAAATCAGACTCACCTGTGATACATCCCAAAAACCAGACTCACCTGTGATATATCCCAAATCCAGACTCACCTGTGATACATCCCAAATCCAGACTCACCTGTGATACATCCCAAATCCAGACTCACCTGTGATACATCCCAAATCCAGACTCACACTGGTTGAACGCCATGTGGGCACAAGGTGAGTCTCCGAAATATTCGAACATCTGTGAAGATGACGCCAACAATGTTTTAGTGAGGTCATTAACATTTGGCAAGTGATTTTCTTTAATTTGTCAAAGAAAACCTTTCTTACCCCCACCCCCCCCCCATCCCTTTTCCCTTTACAACCCACTGTAAGGAAAGATTTATGTCTGACAGGAGATTTTTTTAAAAGACTAATGTTTGAGTTGGGAGAGAGAGAGAATCAGCATTCAAATAATTAGCGATATCATTGAATTTTTGACAGAAATAGATATAAAAACTATCTATCTATCTATATATATAATTCTCTAAGTCGCCCAACCATGCGGGACACCAGTCCATAAATGTTTGTCGCGAGGTGCATATTATTTTGGACATAATCAATAATTTTAGTTATGTCTCATATATAAGTGATTTATAATTTTAAAAAATCTGTTTTTACGGGTTGTTTAATTATACGTCTAGTCCATACTCACCTGGGGAAGTGTTAAATAAGGATTAGCTACCTCCGCTATGTAGTAACGTTGTTGTACGCCCCGCTGTATGGCTCGTTTTATCATGACGGGCATGACGTCAGGCTGGGTGTATCTATTTTTAGAACAGGTTACGTCAAAGACTGTTGAACTCTTTCTACAAATGGCGTGGTCATGTTTTATAAGCAACAAATGACGTGGTTTATGTTTTATGAACACCAAATGACGTGCTTTATATTTTAAACATCATGTGACGTGGCTTATATTTTATGAACACCAAATAAAATAAAAAAATAGTTCGCTTTCAGCTTGAGATTCAATATCTTTAACTGAACTATGAAATATCTGAAGTCCGATAGCTTTGTTTGTTTGATTGTTTGTTTGATTGTTTTCTTGTTTGTTTTTTGTGAACTGAAGTGAAGTGAAGTGACACAACTGACCTTATGGAAGCATCCTGCCATATGACAACATCGGCCTTGTCAATCAAGGATCTGACAATTGCGGGCTTCCAGGCAAAGCATTTTAGCTTTTCAAAGTGGAGAGGGAAGCGGTAGAAGGGGAATGTGATAACAGTGCATCTGGAATACAGAGGGTACAGTCGGTAAAGTAAGGGATGTCTTACTATCTGGAGGTTAGTTTTAAATACATTTGTCTGGGCCAGATTTTGAGGGAGTGACCCTTACAAGGAGTGTTGTTTATTGGCTCTGACAGTCAGTAGGTGTTGTTTAGTGACTCTGACAGTAGGTAATGTTTATTGGCTCTGACAGAAAGTGTTGTTTGGTTACTCTGACAGGAAGTGTTGTTTATTGGCTCTGACAGGAAGTGTTGTTTATTGGCTCTGACAGGAATTTGTTGTTTATTGAATATGATAGAAAATGTTGTTTAGTGACTCTGACAGTAGGTGTTGTTTAGTGACTCTGACAGAAAGTGATGTTTAGTGATTTTTAAAACGATTAACTCTGGACTGATCCCATTTGGATAATTCATTGAATTCATGTTTGTTTATTTTCTTTGTGTACTCGAAATCTGAAGCAGATTGTTAGGAACCCTAATGTAAGCCATACATATTGATTTATAGTAATGTGATGTAGGCGACACATATTATTGATTTATAGTAATGTGATGTAGGTGACACATATTGATTTATAGTAATGTGATGTAGGCGACACATATTTATTTATAGTAATGTGATGTAGGTGACACATATTGATTTATAGTAATGTGATGAAGGCGACACATATTGATTTATAGTAATGTGATGTAGGCGACACATATTGATTTATAGTAATGTGATTTAAGCGGCACAGATTAAGTGGTTGTAATGGTCAAATTGATGACATCACTTGTAACCGATGGCATGACGTGTCAATTGAAATGATCGCTTGGATATCTCGCTTTGATAAGTGATGAAAACCTTTCAGGTTTGCAACGGTCAAACTCAGCTGGATTGGTCAGCCCTCTATCCATTCGTTCTATTCCAGTGGTTCCTAACCTTTTGTGGTCCATTCAACTCTTCAGATGCCCAAAAAAGTTCATGCACCCCCTCTTTAAACATGCAGAAAATGCATAATAAACTATGTTTATTTGAGGAACACAACAGCTTTGACAATAGGCAACAGAGAATTTAGTGAGAGATCTGCTGCTTCTTATGATCAATCAGCGATTTAAATCTGGGGACTGTTTTGGACAAAGCAACTCTCATGTCATCCTCTGTATTCAACTTATTCCTTTCCTTGGTTTTAATCGTCAAAGGTGTGGAGAATCCTGCTTCACAGAGATAGGTTGTGGCAAATGGAAGGAGAGTCAGTACTGCCCTCTTTGCTAGTTGTGGGTAGGAATCTAGCTGGGTGCACCAAAATTCAATCAAGGTATTGCAACTGAAAGCACTCCTCGGTACTTCTCTGGTTCTCAAATCAATCAGGCCATCTTTAGCAAGGTCACTGTCATCAATGTTGTCCAAGTCACAGAGAAAGGATTGCGAATCCAAAGGTCTTTCCTAGCAATTTCTTGACAGAAATACCCATCAAAGGACTTTTGCAATTTTGAAAGGTGCTCTGAAATTTCCCCTTTGATTTTGTCATGTTGTCATTGCACAGGATTTTTCCACAGAGGAAGCACTGAGGCTTTTGTGTTCCAACTTTCTCTATTTTTATTATTTATTAACGATTTTGAGGGGGTGATGAGATGACAATCGGAAAGTCGTACCAGTCACAGGCAAATTTTTAACTGACCAAGTTGGTGTTTTTAATGACCGGAATTGGATGCTCAACTAAGGATTTTAGGTTTCAATGACGAATATTGGCTTACAATTAACGTTTTTAAGACCTTTGCAGCGTACCGAGCAATAAAAGTGAAGGGAAAAAAATCCCAACGTTTACATCCTCTCAAAACAGTTAGAGGGTCACCGGAAGACATATATCTGACGTATTTGATGACAAAATTAAATTATTTTTAGAAAACCGCGACTTAAAACACGGAATTCCGAGGAACACGTAGATCGAACCGTTCATTTTGCGAAAAAGTTTTTCCGTCAATTTTCGACATGCACAGAACGATGCGCGAACGAGTACCTATCAAAAAGGTTGTATATGGGCGCCCTTTAACGTGGCATGCCTTGCTTATGGTTTAAATTTTCAGATTATCAGTTTACTCTTTCTTTTTTTTTCATTCTTCGTTTCTTTTCTTCCTCTTTTTCTTTTTTTTTCTCTGAGTGGTTCATGCACCCCCTGGAACCTGCTCATGCACCCCTTGGGGGTGCATGTACCACTGATTAGGAACCCCTGTTCTATTCTATATAATCGCTGCTGACCCCAAGTGCGCCTCCAGATATTGTAGGGTGTATTTGATATTTGATTCCCAAATTTAAACAAGTTTTTTTTAAAGGCGCTTCTTGTTTTCTTAGTTGAGTGTTAACTATACACATAGAGTGTTAACTACACATAGAGCGTTAACTACACATAGAGCGTTAACTACACATAGAGCGCAAACTACACATAGAGCGTTAACTACACATAGAGTGTTAAATACACATAGAGTGTTAACTACACATAGAGTGTTAACTACACATAGAGCGTATCTTCATCTACCTTTTCATTTCACTCTATTAAAAAACAACGATGTTGGTTTAAATATTGTATGTAATTAAAATCATTACAAACAATTATTGCAGCCGTTTCACAGACACATCATCGAGGCTGATATATGCACGAAACATTTCATTTGTTATATGCACCAATCATTGTAGATATTTTACGCACCAATCATTTTACATGTAACACAAACAAATAAAAGTAAATGTTTTACGCACCAATCATTGTAAAAGTCATAAGCACCAATCACAGTTGTTGCTACATAAATCAAGGTTCGTAAAAGTAACCCACCGACCAACCTGCAATACTTCTCCAGCTCGCTTCTCATCTCTGATGAAAGGCCAAGGTCGAACAGAACCAGCAAAAAGTTGGTGAGAATCACGAAGACTTCCTGGTGCAGGTTTTTCAACATCGCCTGAAGTCGGGATGAACAACAACAAAAAAATGTGTATGTCTCCAAGGCAAGTTTGTTACAGAATAGAACACATACAAATTTTACTTGGCATAACGTGATTAAAAGTAAAACGCCCCTTAAAAAAATAAATTGAAATCAAATCTCGTCTTCAGGGATATCTATTTACGCATCTTCTTTTAGTTTAATGGGTTTTTTTTTGGTTTTGGTTGGTTTTTTAAAAATATTTACATAATTATTATTTTTCCATGATATAGCATGTATTATATAATGTAAACTTTATCTAAATACTTTTGTTAGGTTATTTGTGCTGATGAAGGCGTTGGTCGAAACGCGTGATTTTGTTGGAGTGAATTGATATAGCTTTAATTTATTATTCCGATCACACTATTCGTTTGTGTATCTAATATTTTATTTAAAAGCTATATAGCATTCCTATTCTTATTACTCTCCTTGTTTCGTTACAAAACAAACACATGCAAATTCTCGTTCTTCCCGTCCGGAATTCTTACGTGGAGTGGGTTGCCTGAAGGAACCAGGAAAAACCAACACTCCATCAACATATGAAACTCTAATAGAAATGCAAGATTAGACATAAACCGTGGATTATCGTAGGACGCAATAATCTTCTGTATAGAAGGAGCGTATGTAACAGATGACATAAGATAAGATGACATATCACATTTAGAATAACCAACCCACGAAGCAAATAATTAATATGGATAACAAAATCACACGCCAACGCAAGCCTCCACGCCCCTTCACAGGTCCTACCGCCTTCCCAAGTCTGGCGTTACCAATAGCGGGGCGTTAGTTTGCTTTCACTTAACGATATGCAAATGCAATGAATATCGGCGACGGGTGAGTCATAACTGAGATTGAGCAAGAACAAAGGCCTCACCCCCACCCTCCCCCTCCCCCCACTCCCTACATTCCCAACAATCTCTCACCTGCGTCTCGTAGTAGTGATTCGACGACAGCGCGCTCACAATAATGAGGTCATACGACCCCGTGATGACGCTGCTCATGTTCCGGATGACGTCACGGTGGTAAGGGGAGATGATCAGGTTCTTCCTGTACACGAGTTGCTCTATCCTGGTCTCCAATCTCTCCGGCAGCTGTCTCTGCGTGCAATTGTCGTCCACGTCCGTCCGGTTACATTTGTCCACGTACCTGACCTTGAGGGTTTGACAGAGCGTCGTGATGTTCTCTATACTCGCCGTCACATTGGCCAGCGACAGTTTCTTCCTGAGTTCATGAGCTAAGAATTTTATTGTCCATGATTTGGTTTCATTTACAGAACTCTTATCCCCGCGGTCTGTACCTATCAGATTGTATGACACTGTCTGGAACAGAAGGGGAATCAGCAACCAAACCAAACTTAAAGTATACAGAGCTCTAGTGCTCACCCACTTCACTATACGCACGCGAAACATGAACCGTATACCAACGCCATGGGAGGTTGCTCAACCACGTTCACAACAAAAGCCTAAGAAAAATTATCAACATAAAATAACAGGAAAAAGTTCAAGACACCGAAATATAAGCCAGGTCAGGACTACCCAGCATCCGCACTAGCCTCATGCAGTGTCAACTACGCTGGGCTGGGCATGTAGTGCTCATGCCCGACAATCGGCACCCCAAGATACTTGTCTGACATCCCAACCATCTCTTGTCTGACACCCAAACCATCTCTTGTCGGACATCCAAACCATCTCTTGTCTGACATCCAAACCATCTCTTGTCTGACATCCCAACCAGCTCTTGTCTGACATCCCAACAGTGGCGTAGCTAGGGGGGGGGTGGTGGGGCGGTCCGCCCCGGCTGGCACACATTTTTGGGGCGGCATTTGGGGGCATTTGAAAAGTACAGCCCTTTCGGACAACCGACCTTTTTCTTTTGAAAGAGGAAAACCCGGGTGAAAATAAAATATTCATACTTTCGAGTCGTAATGAACGGATTCTCGATACATTTTTTTAATTATATACTGTTTGTTATAACTAACGCATAACCGTAAAGTAATTTAAAATCGTTTAAAAATTGTATCGATATGTTTTGAAAATTAAGCGGTATACATCACAGATGGCGCTTTTTATAAGAAAACAACACAAAGAACACATCACCGCTGGACCGAATATACTATTAATATCGCCGCCACAGTCATTGCGTGGATTTTCGACATGCACAGAATGATGCGCGAACAAGTACCTACATGGCATGGTTGTTCAAGTATTGTGTTTAACTTGCAAGTAGTAATTTATATTACTGTTTAAGTTTTGAAAAAATTATTATAAGGACATTTATTAAAAATTAATTTTTTTAAAAAATTTTTTCTTCAATAAAGTAGCACAAAGAAAATTTGTGTGTTTCATTAAAATACGTTTATTCACTAAAAGTTTTACGCCTATCCTATTAAAATAATGATTAGATAGTTTGAAGTAGTCTATTTTACTGAAAATTATTGCTATTTTTGACAAGAAAGATTAATCGCGATTGTTGTTTTTTTCTCCAAATTTTGCATAACGGTGAAAATTTGTTAAGATCGTGGATTGTATATTCATCATTGAAAAAATTATCTTTTTTTTTGCTGTAAACTGTTTGATGATCTTTTCCTATCAAATTTTAAGACGCAAAAATGGTTTTTTAAAAAAGTGGACATTTAATCTCAAAATAAGTCATCACGAGTTGAGACTACAGCATATTCGATCATTTTCCCAATGGAAGGATTTAGAAATAAGATTTTGACAAGGTGCAACTTTTGATAAACTACAACAACAGAATATTGATAAAGAAATAAGAACAAATGACAGCAAAAACTCACAATACTTGATATAATTAGATTCTTAGCAAAAAAAAATTTGGCGTTGAGAGGTCATCGTGAAAGTATTCATGAGGAAGACAACAATTCAATTGAAAATATAGAACATTTTCTAGAGCTTGTTGACTTGTAGGCCAAGTACGACCCAGTATTATGTGAACATTTAGTAAACATTAAGATGGGTAATAAATATAGTGTCTCCTATTTGTGGAAAATGATTCGAAATGAATTCATAGACATATTGAGAGGCGCAGTGAGAAAAACAATAATGGACCAAATAAAGCAAGCTAAAAACTTTTGTATGATATTTGACAGCACTCCAGATATTTCCCACAAAGATTAAACTAATCAAATTAAAAGATACGTAGTTATTGATGTCAGAGAAGTTAAAGTTGCAGAATCGTTTATTTACTTTGTAGGAAAAAAAAGTAAAAACTGCTGAGGAAATCACAAATATGATTTTAAAGAAATTAGAAAATGTTTAGATACAAAAAATTGCAGAGGAAAGGGCTTACGATAATGCTTCCGTCAATTTAAATGCAGAGTTTGTAGCATGCACAAATCATTCTTTAAACCTGGCATGTTTATATGCAGCTTGTACTGCTATTGATTCCTTAACATTTTTTGGAACTATCGAAAAGGTGTTTTCATTTTTTTAAAATTCTACCACTCGTCGATGGGAAGTTTTACTTTCTGTCACAGGTCAGGTGTCAAACGCAGCGTTGAAACTTGTTGGGGCAGAAGCGGTAACTATAATAAAAAATCATTAAAAAAAAACATTTTAAGCGCCTTGGAAAAATTGACATCTGAAGAAGATAATAGTAAAACGAGATCACTTACTGAAATTTTTCTCAATTCGATGCAATCTGTTTCTTTTCTATGATGTCTCTGTTTACGAGAACCCGTCCATTTGTAAGTTAATAATGCTCAAAAATACCTTGAAAAAAAAGGCTTAAATGTTCATCATGGCCATAAAAAAACTAAATTCTTTGCAAACCCATGAAACAAAGAGATGTGCTAATACAAAAAGCTGTTATAGCAGCCAAAAGAATGTGTGAAGAGTTGGAGACATCGACTGAACGCCAAGTTAGAAGGGAAAAACATATGAGTGGGGAAAATTCAAAAGACGTGGTCTTATCTTTAAAACATGAAGTACAACGAGAAATGTTTTAATCCATGGATTGAATTATAAAGGAATTAAAAGAACGCGTATCTTATCTTATCTGTTTCAGACGCTCCTTCTATACAGAAGATTATTGCGTCCTACGCTTATCTATGGTTTGTGTTTAGTCCTGCATTCTTATTAGAGTTTTAAATGTTGATAAAGTGTTGGCTTTGATCAGTTGCATGTCCTTGTAAGAAAATATTCGTGTATAATCCCATGTAACCTACTAAATGAAGAAAATAAATGTCAAATAAATGATTTTATTGACATTGATAAAGAACAGTTCCATATTGAAAGAAAATTATGTATGACTTATTGAAAGACAAATGGTCCAGATTTTATGCTGTACCTGTACTACAAAAAGAGGCATTGCGTTGGAAAAATGGAGGAAAAGGCTCATTTAATCTATTAAAATTTATTCACCAGTATAGATTGGAAACTTCTGTACCTAACAATGTAATCTTGCTAAGAATTTTTATAACAATTATTGTTATCAGTGTCGCTAGTTGTGAAAGGAGCTTCTCCAAACTGAAGTTGATAAAAATTATCTTCGTTCCACAATGAATGCATGATTTAAGACAGGGGTCGGGAAACCATGGCTCGCTAGCCAGATGTGGCTCTATTAATGACTGAATCTGGCTCTCAGACATATGTTTGACTATTTTTTTAAAAACACGTTTATTTAGATTCCTTTGAATTGCATATAAAATAAACAGAATAACAATGATATTAAGAATAATTCAGAGACATAATTATGGTACTTTTAGTGTTGAAATAACACAAAATGCACACATTTACTTGAATTTTTAGTTTTAAACATAATGTATGGCTCTCACAGAATTAATTTTCAAAATATGTGGTGTTTATGGCTCTCTCAGACAAAAAGTTTCCCGACCCCTGATTTAAGACTACAATATAATGCCATGCAATATTGTCCGTAGAACAAAATATAACAAATTATTTAACTTTTGATAGCATAATACACAATTTTTCTACTATGAAAGTTAGGAAAATAAATGTATAAATAATATGTTTATATACTAATGTACACAATTTGTTTATAAAAAAATAATTAAATCATTTATTTATAAATACTAAATAAAAGCATACTAATTGGTATTTTTTGGTGTACTTTTGGAATACGTTTGTCTCATGAGGGGAGGGGGGACCTGCAACCTCATTAGCTTTCTTGTAACCTTTAAAAAAAGTATCTTGTATCTTTATAAAATATGTATTTTTAGGTATAACATCTTATTTGGCCCCCCTTATTGCTGCTTACTTAAATATGGCATCCAATGGCAAACATGTTCGCCATTCGCCACCTGTACTTTGTTTCAATTACAATTATTTATTTATGTTTATTGATTTTAAAAAAAACATGACATTATTGACTTAGAAAGGGCGGCAAATTGGAGACCGCCCCGGGCGGAAAAAGGTCTAGCTACGCCACTGCATCCCAACCATCTGTTGTCTGACATCCCGACCATCTCTTGTCTGACATTCCAACCATCTCTTGTCTGACATCCCAACCATCTCTTGTCTGACATCCCAACCATCTCTTGTCTGACATCCCATCCATCTCTTGTCTGACATCCCAACCATATCTTGTCTGACATCCAAACCATCTCTTGTCCGACATGCGGACGCACATTTCGTGCAAGAATAAGGCTAATAAGCCACCAGAGAACACACGTAGCGGCCTAGGCACTGGACTAATATGATGAGAGTGGTCCTCGTCGACTACGACGAACTAAAACAATCCTCAAAGTAGAGTTCTGGGATGCACTGAGATTTATGAGTTAGAATTTTTCGTTTAGCGAACAACAAATATTTTATTTTCATAAGAACCGAAGAAGAATGGTTTAGATAAATGTGCTTGTTAATAATGTGGTGCATCTTTCAGTGCCAATAAAACAGTCGCATTACTTTATTAACAGGGCCTTCTGAGAGGTAACATTCTGTTTTTTGTTGAAGAATTTTTATTTTCCGTAACACTCAATTACTGGAAGCAATTCCCGCTGCAATATCTTTTCAGGCCGTTTTTCGATGAACCTATTTTGTGTGTTGAAGCTGTTAGATTGTTTTAGTGTAGTGAAGTTTATAGCTGTCAGATTGTTTTAGTGTAGTCACGTCTATAGCTGTGAGATTGTTTTAGTGTAGTCACGTCTATAGATGTCAGATTGTTTTAGTGTAGTCACTTCTATAACTGTGAGATTGTTTTAGTGTAGTCACGTCTATAGCTGTGAGATTGTTTTAGAGTAGTCACGTCTATGGATGTCAGATTGTTTTAGTGTAGTCACGTCTATAGATGTCAGATTGTTTTAGAGTAGTCACGTCTATAGATGTCAGATTGTTTTAGTGTAGTCACGTCTATAGATGTCAGATTGTTTTAGTGTAGTCACTTCTATAGCTGTGAGATTGTTTTAGTGTAGTCACGTCTATAGATGTCAGATTGTTTTAGTGTAGTCACGTCTATAGCTGTGAGATTGTTTTAGTCTAGTCACGAATATAGCTGTGAGATTGTTTTAGTGTAGTCACGTCTATAGCTGTGAGATTGTTTTAGTGTAGTCACGTCTATAGCTGTGAGATTGTTTTAGTGTAGTCACGTCTATAGCTGTGAGATTGTTTTAGTGTAGTCACGTCTATAGCTGTCAGATTGTTTTAGTGTAGTCACGTCTATAGATGTCAGATTGTTTTAGTGTAGTCACGTCTATAGATGTCAGATTGTTTTAGTGTAGTCACGTCTATAGTTGTGAGATTGTTTTAGTCTAGTCACGAATATAGCTGTGAGATTGTTTTAGTCTAGTCGCGTCTATAGCTGTGAGATTGTTTTAGTGTATTGTACCTACTTTTAGAAACGGAAGTTATAACATCACTGTGAGTGGTCGGTCGTCACCTATGATCTACGGATTTCTCGTCCGTTTCTTGTCATTTCAAAGTTGGTAAATGAAAATATGTACAACTTGATCGGACATTGCAAATTCGTCTTAAAGAACTAGACAGTTTAATTATTGCTTCCTTAACAAATTTCTGTACTATGTTGGAAAATATGAATTTAAAGTTAAATTTAAAATATTTAAAAAATAATTCTAAAAAATAGAAATTAAGAATATTAAAACAACTCCATAAAAAAATATAAACTTAAATTGAAATGTAATTTTAGATTAAAGTCTGGAATTCATGCGTGCATTGGGTGGTGTGAACAATCGAACTCAATAACAACATTTAAAAGCTCAAATAAAATAAAATGCCATACTTGACAGAAATTATGTGTAAGCGAAGAGCGCAAATAATAATCTACTTTTTAGAACGAGCGTCTTTAATGTATTAGATCTAGGTAAGATAAGATAAAATAAGGCGCCCACAAAAAATGAACTTTTAGGCAAAATGCCTTCTTCAATGAAAAATTACTTTCTGGTTGTTGGAAAACACAGCATCTATGCTTTCCTTACTCATTTAATTTAATTTATTTTTTGTTCACTTTGTTTTAGTGAACAATTGTTCGGTGAGTAAGGCTTTTTGCCGAAATGTTCATTGTTCTGTGAAGTCCTGTCAGGCCCACATATAGCCCGCTTAAATAACATATTTTCTGTATAAAATCATGTCACTCCAATATTATGTCCTTTGGATAAGAAGTTTGACATAGGGATGGTATAAAAGTACCGAAATACAGTTCATTATTTACATCAAAGTAGTCGGTAAAAATGGAGATGCAAGGTTCCATAGTATAGCGACATCTATTTACGTGCATCGGTGACTCCCGATGAAGCAACACTATGAAGAACGTCAGCGTCACGCCGAGAAGGATCAGGCCGCGGAAGAGTCTTTTGAAATGCATGGTGTAAATGTGGGTGTAAACTGGCTGTGGAGTAAAATAGAACCAAGGTGGTCATACGAGGTAAAGTTAGCCGAGGTGTAAAAATAAACAGGCAGTATAACATTCGATGATATAACCTAGCAGTATAAAATGGGTATGAGGATAATTGTTTATAAATGTCTGTGAACGCAAACGAAATGCAATTGCAGATAATTTTAGACTCATAGACCTTATGCATATACATTGAATAGCTATGGAATAAAAAAATTCGTAGAATGTTAATCAACAATTTCCACCCAGAAAAGTGTCAACTGTTAAGAGTAACGAAGAAGAAAAAAACAAATAAATTCAAGATATTACATTCATGGAAAAGAACTGACCCAAACTAAAGATGCAAAATATTTAGGAGTCTTAATAAATGAGAAACTATCATGGAATCCCCATGTCAATGAAGTTATTAAAAATATCAAACAAAACCTTAGGCTTTATAAAAAGAAACTTTAACAAATGTAATAGAGATATAAAACTAAAATGCTACCTCACTTTGGTGAGACCTGTACTAGAATATGCATCTTCTGTATGGGACCCATCCACCAAAGAAAACATTGATAAACTAGAACAAATTCAAAAAAGAGCTGCCAGATTCATTACTGGAGAATATTCGAAACTGACAAGAATAACACCATTAGTTAAATCATTAAACCTTGAAACACTAGAGGATAGAAGAACCAAGAGCAAAGTAGTAATCATACATAAAGCAATTAATTCTAATTTAGAAATACAACACAAAGATAACTTAATACAACCCTCAGATAGACATAAGGATAAAAACACCTTTCTTATTCCGTATGCAAGAACAAACACATACAAGTTTTCCTTCTTCCCGTCCGGAATTCGGGCGTGGAATGGGTTGCCTGAAGAATCCAGGAAAACCAACACTTTATCAACATTTAAATCTCTAATAAAAATGCAGGACTAAACACAAACCATAGATAAGCGTAGGACGCAATAATCTTCTGTATAGAAGGAGGTCTGTAAACAGATAAGATAAGATAATTTGCCATATGAAGATGATAAAGGGTAAAACATAGATTAGAAATTAAGTTTATTCAACTATGTGTGCAGGTCAACTTTTCTGTCTCTTTACTACACAAGTAACATATTATCTATTTAACTAATATTCCCGTTTGTAAAAAATAAAAAAAATTAAATTTTGTAATCATAACTCTAGGAAAAATTCCTGCGTCAGCGAAACAACCTTAACAGCTATTAATAGAAGTACGAAACTAAAACAAAGCTATCTTCGAGACGTTCGTTGTTTTTGTGTGCCACCCTATCAGATACACTCGTACCCCAAAAGACTTTTCATTTCTAAGACCAGAAAACGTCAAAACTCGTTGTGTAATGTTACTATTTTTAGACAACATTTTAGCGAAACAATGTTTTTAATACAATACGAATCAATACGTTCTCAAAATTGTTATCATAGTAAAATTACGAACCAGTTTAGTTTTTTTCCTGTGAAGTCCAATGAGCTGTCTTAAATTAACACAGAATCAACAAATTGTCTTAAATATAAGATAAGATACGTGCTTCTCAATATACGTGCCTCTCAATATACGTACATACTCAGTGGCGGATTTAACTATAGGGCAGGGGGGGGGCGGCTTGCCCCCCACGCCCCTGTTGGGTCTAAAATGGCGCCCCCCTAAAGACGTCCTCGATGAACACTAAAAGGGTGTCACTAGAGCAGAAAAAAAGATTGCTAAACACGATACTTCTAATTAACGCCAAACTGCTTGCTAAACATGGTATTTCAAATGATGAAACTGTAATGTCTGGTTTAAATCTCGCATCTGAATTATCGGCGACAATGGATGATGAAGTTAAGTCTGCACAATTATTTTCTTTAGTTATTGATTCATCAATTGATATATCTATAATTGAACAGATGTCAGTTTCTTTACGTTAATATTTTTAAAATCAGGACATGTGGAAAGATTTATAGGGTTTTATACTTTAGTAAACAGTGGTTGGGTAGTGAAGTCAATAGTGGGCTCGCCTCAAAAGCTGAGGGGCGTGGGATCTAGCCCACGTTAAAGCCACAATAAAAATGGAATGACTAACACTAAGAAAGTCCTCCCCTGACTTGGAAGGGAGAGGGGGCGCCCACCAATGTCTACCAAGCCCCACCCCTAGTAAGTTCTAATGGAAACATTAGGACCCCCTACGACCACCGTTTATGGGACTTATTAAAAAATGCTGCTGCATTTGCCGAGAAGATTTTAACGGAACTACAAAAGCGAAACATTGATTTCACACTCTGTCGAGGACAGGCATACTATGGAATTAAGAGTGGCCTTCAAACTCAAATAAAGAAACTTTCACCCAATTGTTGTGCCCATGTCTTGAATTTGGTTACTATTATAATTACTATCCAAGCAATGTCTGTAAACACTGATGTACAGTTGTTTTTCGGCACAGCTTTAAGGTTGTATGCATTCCTTACGTCTAGTTTACCACGTCTACATACTCTTAGAGAACACCATAAATCTCAATTTGAATCAACAGTAGATACTCTGAAACGACTTTTTGATACAAGATGTGCAAGCCGTAAGCATGAAGTTGTTGGATCATTCAATGATTTTGCTAGCCACACTTGAAACAACGGAATATAAAAGAAGTCTCAGAGCAGAAGCTAATTCTTTTGTTTTTCTGATGGTATTTGTACAAAGGGGCCGTCCATAAAGTACGTGACGATCCAGAGGGGAAAGGGGGTGTAAGAAAGTGTGACAGTTTGTGACAGGAGGGAGGGAGGGTCCGGCCATGTGTGACGTCACGGTGTTTTATATTAAATTTATTTTGTTATTAAAAACCAACATTTTTGTTCGAAAGTGTGACGTACTTTAGTTCCGAGATTTGTGACAGGGGGAGGGGGGAGTTAAAAATGGTCAAAAATAGCGTGACGTACTTTATGGACGGCCCCAAAAGTTATCTTCGCGTTATCAAACTACTTGCAGCGCCTTTGCAAAACGATGTTGGAAGAAATAAGTTTGTTGAAATGAGAAGCGATGAAGCTTTTAAAAATCTGATTGTAGATGTCAAATCATTTATTAACGAAAAATTGCTCCAAACTAGATGTTATAACAGAATGTAAAGAAAAGCGAATTGCAAAAAAGAAAAGTATGGCAGGCGAACTTGGCAGAGATAAAATGGCTGATGATCAAACTACACGATCTAAATCTGAAAAGTACATCTCTATCATGGATTTACTTGTAACACAAATAGATGATCGATTTAATGACTTTCGGAGCACAGTTACTTATTTCTATTGTTTTGATCCATCACAAATGTCGGAAGAAAATAAAGATTCTTTTCAAAGTTGATGCAAAATGTACAAACATGACATTAACCTTGAAGAAGCAATCGTAGAATATGATAGCTTCAAAGATGTGTATGTATATATATATGTTTATCATTACTAAGTGAACTACAACTTAAAAATGTTAAGCTATTATTGACTGAAAAACAAATGGCATCAGGTATCCCTAATTTGTCAATACTCTATAAAATTTATTTGACTCTTCCCGTTAGCAGTGCTACTGCTGAAAGAAGTTTCAGTACATTGAAACTCATCAAAAATTATTTGCGCTCAACAATGACAAACGAACGTCTGTCTGGATTGGCATTAATTTGTGTAAAGTTCATTGATTATCCAAAAGTTTGATGGTTAAACTTCCAGTGATAAATTATTTTTTTAAATTCTAAAGTAAATTGTTTAGTTTATTTATAAATATAATATTATAGGCACTCTTTGTGTGTGTGTGTGTGTTACTAATCCTGACCAATCCGCTCCACCAAAGTCTCTGTGTTTTTCATTATTTGTAGCATCAGATTACCTGGTCTTAAACTGAACTATTTTGCCAGCTAAAATTCTCATTTCATTCTTTCAGATATAAAACTATTACAAGAACTAAAAACAGTAGCTCTTAAAATTGTATTAGTAAAAATAAGTTGTTCTCTTTGTAACTAAGTTCATAATTTACTGTCATCTTTTTATCCAACATATGATATATGCATATAATATTAATATGTATATGTTAAATGATTTCTTTAATTATTTAGGCCTTTTATTAATTATTAACATTTTTTAAAATACATTATATTTTGTTTGCATTTGTGACCTGTTACTCTCCTGAATATAAAGCAATTGTTTGTATATTGGAGAGATTCATTGCAAATTGTTTGATGTAAACAAAAAGAATATTAAATAATGTACTTTGAATGATCAACGCAGCATTTATTATTTAACACTTAGTTATTTGTTTGAGTTACTGTCACTGCTATTAATGGCAAGCTGAACAAACTGATGAGTCATCTTGCAGATAGTACAACAAACTATATAAAAAATTAATCAAATTCTACCTCATTATGAAAACATTTTAGATGTTTTTAGCCCAAAGACTATAAACTTATTATGCCGAGTTTTCTATGTTAAAGTATGCTAGGATATTCAGCAATTGAAAGTGAACACAAAGGATTATGAGAAATTTAGATTTCGTCACAAATAACAGCTCCCAAATTAACTACCATTTTTATAAATTCAATTGATTAACAATATCTACTTAAGACTAGATGTTTCTTTTTGCCTAGCAAATTGCCACAGGGCAACTCTGAAAATGTATGTAACAAAAACAACACACCTTAGATTTCATATTTGAGACTGCAGCAGTCTCTTAAGATGAAAACTTATAAAGTAAATCTCAAGTGAGCAGAAATGTTTTTTTTCAACATAAAATATAGCAACAAGAGTGAATCTCATATCAAATTTCTAATCTTCATTGCAGAACCAGCAATTTATACAAATGAATTTTATTTCAATTTCAGCACCTAGAAATATTTGCACTAAGTGAATGAACAAAAATAATAATTTGCGGCGCCCCTTGAAATTCTCCTGGCCCCCCCCCACGCAGACAAACCTAAATCCGCCACTGTACATACTACACATTGCCTCGTATCTCATATTAAAGTTGTCCACCTTGAAACCCCGGATATTTCTAATAATAGATTTCCGCCATTAAATGACGAGGCCTATTCAACAATTACACATATCTTTTTGTGATTCCGTACGATAACTTTAAAGCAGGCATATTCCCAATTTCAACATTGAAGCTTATACTATAAATTCATCGTTTAAAAATTAGAATAGCTACAAAGAGTCGTCATATAATACAGATTTTAACTACTACCTTCAAGCTCACAGAACGTAAAACGCACTGGATACCATTGGGTGTAGTTTTCTTTTTCTTCAACCAAATGACAATAATGTTGGTTATCCACGATCAAAGACGCAAGTGGGCTTTTCAATCTGAGAACTACATTCATTTGTTTTTTTTTGTTTTTTATCGAATACACATTAATACCTTCGTGAGATATGTTCCAAGTAATCGATATCATGCTTAACGTCCTAGTTGGTAAGTAATCGATTAGTTGGCCTCCGCATCGAGCCTGACGAGTTCAATGTCTGAAGTTAATGCAGACGAAGTGTGACTGTTGTCAAGTCTCGTCATAAACTCCGCATTCATTGGCCGTTAAAGCGCGGACGCTGGTGTGAAAGCAACATCTGTGAAACCCCCATCCCTCACTCCCTCGGTTTTAGATCGCCGAGTCCGCGAGTTAAACTTCTTGACTGTATCCTTTGTATTGCGGGTACCGAAGCGGACAATCACGGTTGGACAGAAGTGGACAATTCCGGTTGGACAGAAGCGGACAATCACGGTTCGACAGAAGCGGACAATCACGGTTGGACAGAAGCGGACAATCACGGTTGACTGATTTCAAAGGTAATCGGATACTGGCCATTTAGAGTCAATCAAGTAGAAGAGTTTAATTAAACAACCCCGTAAAAACAAAATTTTTGACTATAAATCCCTTATATATGAGACATAACTAAAAGTATTGATTTTGTTCAATATAACACGCACCACGCTTGAGACCCCTGTGACATCTCGAGGGATAGATTGAAACTCTAGAGACCCGTGCAGGTCAACTATAGCAGATGCTAGACATGCTACAAAGAAATAAACTAAAAATTCATTAATTTAATTACGGTACATTCGATCGATCTGAAATTTTGATACGATGCATTGTCAGGTGACAAAAGTCTATGTGCATAACGGAAAGTGGGTCATGTTTTAATTTTGTTTTTTCCGATGGGACCGACCACGACGAGAGACAAGACTGTGAAGTTAATATATATAAGCAATTTAAAAACCCGAGCGGGTTAACGATTGGTCTCTTTTTACCACGTTTTTATTAACTCACTTTCGTTCCTGTTTGTCCACAATTTTTCAAATCTGCCGACGTAAATTTGAAAAACTTCTGATGGTCCTAGAGATCTCAAAATTTTACCACAGATAGATCTTGGATGACAATGCATTGTATCAAAATTTCAGATCGATCGAACGTAACGTTATTAAATTATTGAATTTTTTAGTTTATCTATATATAAGCATATGTATTATGCGTCTGCTCTTGTTTGCTGCTGCCCATCGGATGGCAACATTGCTGAGCTCAGTAAGGTTTGTAAGAAAGCCAAAGTTCTCATTGATATCTTTATTTTCGTCTTACAGATGTTGTAGGGCTGAAGAAAGTATTAAATATTGTTTATACTCTTTCTCCACGGACTTATGATATCCTTTTTCTTCATAGGAACCAAATTCAGAATGATGTCTTTTAACAAACTCAAGGAGAGATTTCAACAAATGCATGGCTGAACTCAAAGATAGTCCCCGCTCTTGAAGTGATAAATTATGAAATCTTTCTAAAATTGTGTCCCAAATTTCAAGTAAGATATCGTATGTGGTATAAACATTAAAGATTTCTAATTTAGAAGTCAAAAGAGAGATCTATAATTGAGAGAATGAGCGAACCGCATATGTTAAACCTAATAAGCGCCCGCCGCACGTTTTTAGACATATTAAATCAAAGTACTTGAACTTATAAGTTTTAAATTATTTTCTTCTTTTTAGTCCACTTATAAAAACGTGGTTTTTCGAAATCCTTTTTTACCTTTATTTATTTTTCGATCTGGGTTTTATAATCGTGAATTTTAAATCATATTTTTTTGTATTTCGAGTTTTCTCTTTGTTAAAAAACAAATAGTTGACATACAAGAAAGTTTTTTGGTTGTTTGTTTTTACTTGTATCGGTGGTCGGACACTTCGACCCCGGACGGTTCGACCCTGCCAGTTCGACCACAGGACGTTTCGACCCCAGGAAATTTTGACCCCGGTCGGTTCGACCACGGACGGTTAGACCAGTGGTCCCCAACCTGGGCTTCGCGGACCACTAGTGGTCCGCGGAGATGTGCCTGGTGGTCCGCGAGCAAAGGAACATTAAATTATTGATTTTTTTAAAATTGTGGTGTATTTCTCAATGGATTCTGATTTCCATACACCAGATGGAAAAGCTTGTTACCCGTTTTGGCGGCTCCACATCGAAAGAACATCAATGACACAGCGCAGAGCGTACAACCGCCTACAATCAATATTTGCACTCTGTGTCGGCGCTCTTATGTCGGCGTTCTTATCACAGCACTTTCATGTAGGCGCTCTTTTGTTGTGCGCGATTTTAATGGGTCGCCCATGTTGGCATCTGATCTACTTCACTACTGCTATTTCCGCTTTTTTTCCTATTTCGTTTTTACCATTGTAACTAGGCGCATTAAGGAAACAACCAAAGATATTGAGATACAATTGTTGGAGCAGATTAATTCATCACTGTGGTACGCACTCCTGGTTGACGGATCTACATACATCGACAACAAGGCAATATTACTTGTTTATGTGAGATATATTTATCATGAGAATGTACATGAGGATTTGTTATGTGCTCTATCATTGGCAACCAACACCACGGGAGCTAAACTGTTCAAGTCATTGGATAGTTTTATGTCAGTACATCTAAACACATATTCTGTAGGCCTGAGACTAATATCTTAAGGCCTTGGCTAGTACCTGGGCAATCTGCTCCATCTGCTGAGCATTGCCATACAACATTGTCTTTACATGGGACTCTTCCGCCTCTCTCACCTCCCCGGCTATATCTAGCGCGGGGCAAGACGTCACCAGGTGTACGACCGTCTCAGAGGCTTTGCTGCAATGACGGCAGTTCTAGTCCCTGTTGTGGTCTAGCCTGTGAAAGTATGAGTTGGTTGGGCAGTGTTCTGTTCTCATCTGAGTCACTAAACTCTGGTGTTTGCGACTCAGGTTCCACCACTGGTCTGAATGGCTAGGACATCTAAAATGGTCCTTTTGTGTCGGCAGCTGCTCCCACGACCCGACGACTGTCTGTTTTAACAGCTTGCATTAAGGAGGTTGCACCTGAGTGTGAATCTACGCATTGTATTCACAGGGAAATGTTGGTAAGCCGAAAAATGTCACCAGAATTTAACAGTGTATTTATTGATGTCATCAAAGTTATTAACAACATCAAGGCACACTCCATTAACTCACGCTTGTTTGGGCAGCTTTGTGAGGAGATGGAAGCAGAGCACAGAGGCCTCCTTTTGTACACAGAAATAAGATGGTTGTCCAGAGGAAAATTGCTTAACAGAGTATTTGAATTACGAGAGCCATTACAAAGATTTATCTCAGAAAAGAAGTCACCGCCGGCAGCACATTTCAGTGACAAGGTATGGGTGGCAAAACTTGCTTACCTGTGTGACATATTTAGCCAGCTCAATGAGCTCAATCTGTCTCCTCAGGGGAAAATGACAACTGTTTTCAAGTTGGCTGACAAAGTAGCTGCATTTAAACATTTAAACCCAAAGTGGAGTTGTGGAAACGGCGCATGAACAAAGGCAGTTTGGATGTTTCGAACATTAGCGGGGATTCTAGGCGAGACTGAGCCTGAGCACTCTTTGTACCAGTTGATGCACGATCAGCTGTCTTTGCTTTTAAAAGAACTGGATAGTGAGTGGATTCATGATCCATTTGTCAACAAACCAGGTGATCTAGCATGACTTTGCGAGAAAAATTTTAACTGCTCGAGATTGCAAATGACTGTGGCCTTAAAACTACCTTTGAGAAAACAACTCTTCCATTCTTCTGGATTAAAGAATATCCTGAGATTGCCACCAAAGCAATTAAATCCCAATTGCCATTTCCGACATCCTATCTGTGTGAAGCGGGGTTTTCTGCAGTGACAGCAACGAAAACAAAACAACGGAATAAAATGGACATAAGCAGAAAAATTCGTGTGTCATTATCTCGTATTACCCCAGATGGAACCGTCTCGTTGCAGAAAAACAAGCTCAGGGTTCTCATTGATTTCAAATTCTAGCAAATTAAAATATTAAATAATGTTTAATTCACTGTTTGTGTAACTGTATTTTATTTTGAAGGCATGTTTAAGTAGAATTAAATTAAAACTATAATTAAAATTTTTAAAAATAACTTTATAAACAATGAACGCAGTCGCAAACCCTACCCCCACCCCCACCCATAAACCCCCCCACCCCAGGTTAGTGGCCCTAACTATCAAACTTCTAGTGGTCCGTGGCGCTAAAAAGGTTGGGGACCACTGGGTTAGACGACGGACGATTCGACCCCGAGCGATTCGACCCCGGACAGTTCGACCACTGGACTTTTCGACCCCAGGGTGTTTCTTAGTATCTACGCCATATACTTTTATATATATATATTTTAAATATACTTTTTTAAATTTATTATTTTTAAAATTAATTTTTGGTATAAAAATAATTTAGCTTAAAATTAGTATGAATTTAAAAATTAAATACAATTTGAAATTGTTATTGACAACCAGTCAATATTCAACGCGAATTCATGATTGTGATAAATGCGCCATTCCTCTGAGGTAGACAGTCCTTCCAAACCTATCCAACTCCACCCCCCCCCCTCCAGTCCGATGTAATCGGACAAAACAAATGCAATGTGGTCAGACAGTCCTTTCTAAAGGTGCCTACATTCTCCCTGCCCCCACTTACTCTATTTACCCGCGCCAGCTCACAGCTTGCTGTGGTGGTCACTGAGTGTTGCCTTCGTTACAAGGGTTTCTGAAACCCTCCGACGAAATGTATACAACAATGACGTAACGCTCAGTCCGTTCATACGGGCCCAGCAGCTTGAATGTCTGCTAGGCGGCGGTATAAACTATTGAAATGTATGAACTTTAAATACTGTGGAGAACCTCTGGGCAGAGGCGTCACTAGGGTTGGTGTCACCCGGGGCGGTAGCTCATGGTGTCACCTCTTCACGACTGAAGGGACCGTCCATAAATGACGTCACGCGAGGTTGCCGAATTTTACCCCACCCTCCCCCAGCGTCATACTTTGTCAGAAAAACTTAGCCCCACCCCTTTTTACGATATGACGTCACAAAGCTTTGACAACCCTCCCCCAAGCCATATTTTCTCAATAAAAATTAGCATGTTGCAAATTCTTTTTTGTCATTTAAATGTGTATTTAAGGTAAGTCTGCACTGTAATATCGTAACACGCGTGAAGTCATTGAAAACGTAATTTAATAAATGGTAAACAATCAAATATTTAAATGGAACTTTTATTTAAAGTTTCGCGTTTTTGATGTGACGTCACATTTCTTAAACAACGCCCTCCTCGTACCACATCGTCACAGATGCGTGACCCCCCCCTATGGCGGGTTAAAGGGGGGTGCTGAACGGGCTAAAGCCCCCAATAATTTAAGGGCCCCAATACTTTTTATGAATTATCGTGTATAATAAAGATGCAGGCCATTATGTTTGTACGAATCCCTGAAAATGCCTTGGACAGTCATACGGCAATGCTGCAAATGAGTAGGAAGTATAACGGAAACTAGGCTATTCTTCGTGAGAAGTGCATTGTAGCTCATTATGTGTCGTGCACAGCTCATTCCTTTAATTTGGTTTGGAAAAGTGCAGCAGGTTGTCCTACTGCAGTCAGATTTTTTTGTCTTCTGCAAAATCTTTATACCCGACTTGTTGTATCTACTCATCGTTGACAGGTACTTCAAAAACATATGAAATTGATACATGCTAACAAAGCCTTGTCTGACACAAGATAGTCAGCCTGACATTATGCTGTAAGGTCTGTGAATAGCTCATACCATGAGAATATCGCAGCACTGGAAGAATTAGCAACGAATGAAAATCAGCCACGTGACTGCCGACTTGAAGAAGAAGGATTTCTAAAGGAAATTGAACAACTGGAAGTCGCTATTTTACTTGAAATTCGGGAAACAATTTTAGAAAGGAAGTCTCTCATTGAGTCTGTTAAAAAATAGCATTCTTAATTTTATTCCTATGAAGACAAAGGAAAGGAAAAGTCCGTGGTTAAAACAGTGTATACAATCTTCAATACTATCAAACAAAAAAGAAAGCGTCAGTTTGATAAAGGGACATCAACAAAACAGTATTCTCCTGGAGACAAAAATTCAATATTGAGGTATTTCTGGTAATCATCGACAAACTTTCTTAAGCACTACAACATTGGTTAGGTGCATATAAATACATCAATGAGAAATTTGGCTTTCTTACAAACCTAACTGAGCTCAGCACTTTCGCCACCCGATGGGCAGCAGCCATGTTAATGGAAGAACATTCAAGTGATTTCGAAGAAGGGGTCGGGTAAATCCGAAGCAACCGTTTCGTCTCCCCCAATTTACTAGCAACGCCATCGAGCGGTGCCGGTTTAGGGCCAGTAAGGATTAGCAAAAAGTGCCGCGAAGAACGCATTGGACGCCAGCTCTGAGGAAACCTTCCAGTGGGGGTTGCATCCTAGGTAGGTCTTTGATGATCCCCCGGTCTGCGGTGGTCCTAACCATGGAGACCCGTGTGCTTTGCCGGGATGGCGCCAAAGTGGTAGCGAGTCGTAGTAGGAAATTCCACCACCTCCTTGTGAGGGCAACTTAGTGGGAGGCATCTTCGACTGTATGTCCTGGATGCCCAGGTGGACGCTTCAGAAGCGACCGCTTTTGGGGGGGGGTCCTCAGCTGTTACGTCCCTTTGGTGGCCAGATGGCTAAGGGGGTCTTCCGGGAAGACCCATAAAGAGTACTAGGCTCGGGGCTTCTGATTTTCTTCCACATGTAGGTTCATGAGCGATTTGGAATACTGCTTACCTTCAGAATTAGTCCAATTTTCAGAACTCTTAAAAAAGTTATTGTCCAGCCCCTGGCTCAGTGTAAGGAAAAGGAATTAGCACAAAGCTAAACTCAAAAAACGTGCACAGAGCTAAGAATTTTGCTGCTTTTGAATGAACTATATTTCACACAGTCCTTTACAAATGTACACATCGCACTTCGTATCTATCTTTCAATGATGACATCAAACTGCAGCTGATAGCAATCCTTTTCAAAGTTGAAAAGAATATATAATGAGTTAGAATTTGCATGGGATGAAAAAGGCTGAATATGCTCTCTCTAATGAGCATTGAAAAGGAACATGTAAGCTTACTCAGCTTTATTGACTTGAATAAAAACTTCGCCATTTGAAAAATTTGCAAATGAAAGTTGTAGGTTGAAATAATAATCATACATATTTTTCAATAATTTTTGTTATTTCAAATAGAGAAAACAACTCGTTACCTCATGATTTTTTTTTAAATACGGAATAACGCGTAATAATATTCTTTACGGGGTCGCGTTCGTAAGCACTACACAGCGTAAGTCGGGATGGGACTGTCGTAACCGGAGGACTACCTGTATATAAACATGCATACCTATGCTTTCACGCCTTTAATAAAAATATATATTTAGAAAAATTAACTCAAAGACATTGAAATCATAATTTTCCTCAAGAAAAACATCAACAAAGAAATCCCATCTTTTCATATTTTTTTTGTTTGGGGTGGGGGGTGGTGATAAAAATCGTATTCCCCCCACCCCACTGTGGTGGAGGGAGTCGTGAGGTGGGATTCGTTCATGCTGTCCGTGTGTCCAAGCCCAAATGGCTTTATATCTTTTAAAACAGAAGACACTGCCTCTTTCATTCAGCCTTTTTTAAAGATCTCTCTGCTGCGACTTTTTCTTTTCTTTTTTTTTCCTAATTTGTTTTAATGTTGTTCGAGTGTTGGGACTGTTTTATTATTGCAAGTTAACTGATATTTTTTAGTAAGAATTATCGCGTTTAACGTTTTTCAATGGTATTTCTTAATTTATTTTTAGATTAAAAAAGTTGTCATCTTTTTTTTTCTGACATAAAATCGCACACAGTCAAATTTTAGGCTCGGGTGTCACCCCCTGATGGGTGTCACCCGGGGCGGCCCGCCCCCCCCCAACCCCCCTAGTGACGCCACTGCCTCTGGGTACTCGTGTGACTAATCTCTCTCTGCTTTCACTCACTTCACACTACAAAGACTCTAAGACTACTTGAACACTTATTAATTCTGTTTATTACATCACTTCTTCAATTCTTGCTACCTCTCACTTAACACTAATCTCTCTGTCCAGCTGTCTACAAGTCTACACTTTCCCTATCGGTCCGTCTCCCAGAGTACCTTCTCCTATCTGTCCCCCGTTCCTAGTTAGTCCCGTCCTATAACCAACTCTCAGTCCTGAGGCCACGCCTCCAAACAACTCACGTCAGTCCATTTGTGTCCAGTCTTCCGTCAGTCTCTAATTGTAATAGGTTCATCATATCTGTCAATCATCTCGTACTAACCCCCATAGATTGACTTGTGCGGGGGTGGGGCCGGTTTGACATAACCGTCACTGGTGAGACCCCCCACCCCTTACCTATCCCCCCTCCAGAGCACTTGCGCGTCTGGTCATCCTATCTACCCCTGGGCAGATTTAACACCTCCGGTCACCTCGCTCGGCAACTCCTTTCATCGCCTAATCTACTGACCGGGCCAGTTAACACCAGAATAATATTTAACGTCTTCTGGTCAAACTCCGGTGGCCACGTCGAATCTACTGACCGGGCCAGTTAACACCAGAATACCATTTAACGTCTTGTGGTCAACCTCCGGTGGCCACGTGCAACTTCAAAGGACCAGATGTCTCTTTGAATGCTACTAACTGCGCGTAAGATCTACACAATACTGACAACATTGCACGTCTTATTAAAATAAATATTTCTGCTAGGGAGGTATACACGTGTTAAGCAACACAAGAAACAGAAGTGAATGCAAAGGGCGCGGGTTTGTAATGGTTTCAGCGCCAGCGTTCAGCATATCGACACTTTTTAAAAAAATAAAAAAATAATTTTAAAAAAAAATAAAGAAAAAAGCAACTTTCGTTTGTTTTTGTTATCACGGTTGAAACCTTTGAACGACTTAAATATATATTTTTTAAAACTCAATAAGGCTGTGGTTACACTGCACGCGAATTCGCCAATCTAGTATACGCGCGAACACGCATCTAAAAATGTAATTTTTAGGGTGTTTACACTGCAAGCGTTTGCTTCAGCTGATATCGCGCGAATTTCATTGTTTGTCTTGACTACAACCTTTAACCTTTATCCTTTTCGCTATTTAAACACACATTTTGTGTGTTAATATAGACATCGCCTACTTTCGTTTTTATTTGTTTAGCTTAACAACCACTGTTTTACGTTAATATTTGCATATAGAATTAGAATAGATAAAAATCATATAAATATATTTCCCCCATTATTTTATTATGATGGGTAAAGATCAGAGAGACATGTGGTTAAACCAAAATCTTGTAGAGTGTTGAGTTTCATACATTGAAACATTGTCGACTGTTGCCTAAGCCTAAGCCGCTCCGCGCTGGCGTTAGAGCTAGGGCTAGAGGCTAGAGTCACCGTAACCGTAGTAGTTTAGCAGTTTGTCGTCCAAGCCAAGAAGCTTTTATTTTTATAATTTTTTCAGGATGAGTGGCAGCGCACTGGACTGTATAGATAAGATAAGAAGAAAAACATTTTTAAAAAGATTAAATAGAATAAAACCACGTGACGTAGTGAAAAAAAACTCCCACTAATTTTGGAAATCAATTTCTCCCGAAGAAAGGCTGGCTGTAACACTGGTAACACACTGAGGTAGGTTAATTTGAAAAAAAATATTTTAAAAACCAATAAAGCTAATAATTATTATTAAAGTAAATTAATTTACATTAGTAAACTACTTATTGAACAACTTGACAAATATCACTTTCATTTGTAACAGTTTTGACTTGTAAGTAAAATTTTTATCACTTTAACGGTTTTTTATATTTTTTAAATTAAGAATGTAATTAATTTTCAAAGTCAAAGCTTATATAATTTATAATAATTATAATTCAGGGCTATAGACTATAGTGAAAGCAGCACAATATTATTTATTAATATTAGACAAAATTATTTTGTTGCTGAGTTGTCTACAAAATATTAGATATTATTAGATAATATTTAAATGACTTTGCAGCTCAGTGACTTTGCATTTTTTTCACTCGTATGACACATTTTAATAATATATTATATTAATTTTAGGGTGATATTGATATTCATACAGATGATAAGTTATGACATAGCAATAGTTTGTTTTGTCCGCAATATTAGTTAAAATAATAATTTACTTTTACTTATGTTTTTAAAGATTCCAGTCAACGGACTTAGGACTTCTCAATATATAGAATAACCACTTAACAATTTAAAAAAATAATTCATGAGACCTGATGCTATTTGGCAGTGTTTTGTTTTACTCAATTGCAGAAATTGAAATATTGTTACAGATTGATTGCCAAACTTTCATCAGCTAAGAGATTATCCGCATTGTTGGTATCAATGGCAAGTATGTCTGCATTAAGTGCCCCAAATAATTTTGATCAAAACATTACAAGTATAAACAATGTCATTATATTATTATTCAAGTTGAACTTCAAGCCTTGGTTAATAGTATTAATACCAAATATTATTTTAAAGTGTTGATTTTGGAGCTTATGGTAAGCCAAGTGACAGTGGGATTTTTCTTGGATCAAATATGTACATGTAATTGTAAAATAAACTAGGGGTTGTTTCTCTTGACTCCTACCCTCATCCAAGGGAGCTACCTGGAACCAATACAAAACTACATATGTATTTACTGGCGATCAAGGATCCTTCAAAGGAATATCTAATTTATCCATACACATGGTGAAACAGAGAAATTTACTACTTCAAGTAAAGTTGGCCTTAACAACTATTATTGCTAAATATATTTGGAGGGCTCAAGGGAAGAAACAGCTTTGTCACATTTTTCTAGTTTTGAGATAACATGTATTCAAGTTTTAAAGTTCAAAATTAATTAGATTTCTAATAAATTAACTAAATAGATTTGAATTTTTAATAGGGTCAGAAAAATATTTTTTTTATAATACCTCATTCAGAGAATTCTACTTTTTGATTCTCTATCAGAAACAAGGAATAACTATAACATTCAAATTTCACATAGCCGTTTCTTCCCTTGAGGTCTTCATTCATTTCTAGTTGAAGATCAAAGCAAAATATTGTTCCATCATATGTCACATAATTACATTTGTTCATGTGAGTATGTAAATGTCATGAGTTTCCAAAAATAGTTATTAAATAATCCAATCTAAAGTTATTGGATATAAATATGGAACATCAGTATTTATGTTTTCAATTATTTATTTAAAGCTTAAAAGCTATATAAATTATTTTTAATGAATAATGATTAATAAAATGAAAAAATGAAATTTAATTATCTTATCTTTAACGTCCATGAGTGATTTATGAACACATGATTTATAGTGGAGTTTCATTGTGAATTATTAATAGTATTTACACAATTGTAAAAATAACAATGTTTTAACAAAATATTATTTTTCTAAATTGTATATTTAAAAAAAGTCTTGATTGTGGTTGAATACATATATTTATACTAATCAACAATATTTTTTTTCAAATTAATAAAAATAATTTGTATGTGATTAAGATGCAAATGTCATGAGAGAAAAATATTTACTGTTTGCCATAAAAAATATAGAGAAGGAGGAATTTTTATCTTCAAATGTTTTAGTTTTATAAATTAAGTTAAGAACGCTTTGTCTGTTAAGTTGATTAGTTCATTCTGTTTACCCATGGTTCAAGTTTGCATTTTATGCCAAGTTTTGATTGTTGTAGATTTTGTTATTTATGTTTTTTTAAGGCAACTCAATTCTTGACAAAATGCCATACAGAAGAATGAGGATTAGTATATATTTTTTCTTGCTTATGGAACAAGAAATGTTTTTTTTTATCCCTGTGTCTACCAAATTATGGTTTATGCTTGTTGTGTTGTTTATCTAATTTAGAATTTAATGCATTACAACTATTTTGCTATTTCTTCTAGACTCTCTATTTATGTTTTACATGGTGGATAGGTAAAATATATAAGATTAACATTAAAGTATAAGTTTTAAACAATTTAAATTCAACTTCAATTTAAGGCAGACATTATTTTTTAAAAATTTAATACACAATGTACGTTTATTTTTATGAAGCATTATAAGGTTTTGTTGGAGCCTTTAATTACTTAATTAACCTTTGGATTCCAATTTAATTGTTTGTTTATTATTAGTATTAAGTACTTGCATCTTTATTTTGGGTTAGATGTTTACCCTGAATGCAATAGTTTGCATTTATTTTTCTTTTATACTCTTAACATTTGACACATAAATTTAGTGTAAACACTATTTATGATAATCCAATTAAATGTACATGTAATTGCTTATTTTTTATATTCATCTAAATCTAAGTGTATTTATAACATTTCTGTATACTCTTCACACTTAGTTGTTCTATAGCTTATATAATCATAAGCAAATAACATAATTTTTGCTATTGATGAGATGCTGTTGGTTAAATAATTTATGTAAATTAGAATTAAATTAGGGGGGGGGGTAGTGGGGAACTAGGGAACTAGGAAGGTTTCTTGTGGAACTACTGAGTTTACCATTTTTCAGTGATGACTTAGAAACAATATTTTTAGATACTGTTCTGTGTTTGTTATCAAATCTTGAATCTACTTATATTTGGGAACAGGTATGCCCAAGTGTTTGTGCATACTTTATCTATTCTCAAAGAAAAAAAGTTTTTCTAATTTTGATTATAGGAAAGTATTATGTTTTTATAAAACTATCAGAATATTAGCAAATGCTATTTCTCATAATATTAACATTTTCAAATAATACATGTAGATGTGAGTGTATATATATATTAAAAGTTATTTATTGAATTTGATTTTCTAAATATTATTTTTAGATATAATCTGTAAGGGACCCATCGACCAAAGAAAGCATTGCTAAACTAGAACAAATTCAAAAAAGAGCTGCCAGATTCATTACTGGAGAATATTCAAAACTGACAAGAATAACACCATTAGTTAAATCATTAAACCTTGAAACACTAGAGGATAGAAGAACCAAGAGCAAAGTAGTTATCATACATAAAGCAATTAATTCTAATTTAGAAATACAACACAAAGATAACTTAATACAACCCTCAGATAGACATAAGGATAAAAACACATTTCTTATTCCGTATGCACGAACAAACACATACAAATTTTCATTCTTCCCGTCCGAAATTCGGGCGTGGAATGGGTTGCCTGAAGAATCCAGGAAAACCAATACTTTATCAACATTTAAATCTCTAATAAAAATGCAGGACTAAACACAAACCATAGATAAGCGTAGGACACAGTAATCTTCTGTATAGAAGGAGCGTCTGTAAACAGATAAGATAAGATATAATATATGTTTATAAGTATGAGTATAATCAAAGTAATTTATTTCATTGTTTAACATACAAATAGGTTTATAGATGTATTTCTTTAACTTTAATGTAGATGTAAACATAAAACAGACATAAAAAAAAATTCCTGAATAATTCTTTTTCAAAAAATTTGTTAAAATATTTAGATGAGTTAATTTCTTTTCTAATTTGGATCAGTAAAGGATGATGTTTATTATTGCAAATAAATCACAAAGGCTTCTTTTTACTTCATCTTGTTGTATTTGATATTTAAACAATAATAAATGTCACATATAATTACTATAAACGATTTTTTTCTCTTATATCATCATGTAATTTGAGTTTAAAACTCCTTTCAATCACACATAATTTTGTATTTATAAAAAATGAAGGCAACAAAAAATTATATTAATTTATTTTAAAAATTTGAACTATTTTTAAAATTAACATGTAATAGGAAAACTATTAACACTTAACAGTAAAAACATTAACAGTCAACAGTAAAAACATTAACACTCAAAAGTAAATTATTAACATTAACAGTAAAACTTTTTTTTATTCATTTGAAATGTCATGAGTGCTTAATTCATCTGTTTGTTTACAATCCCATTTTAAATGAAATTACTTTGTAGCTTGTTGTCATTTGGTTATTTTGGGTGATGAAATTGGCAAAGAACAATCATCTTGATCCATAAATGAATTTGACCTTTCCATTTGTTCTGGTCCATCAGCATTTACCAAAAGTTGTAGCATTTTTAATTTCATTCCCAGCTTTAGCCTCTTTTGCATTTTATGAAGATGTGTTAGCAGACTCATGATAATGTTTTTGTTTTTTCAGCTCCTCCATCTAACTTTCCTCCAAATAAATCAAGTGATAATATCTTATGACCTATCCTTTACCATTTTTCTTTTCCTTTGCATTTTTGATGTTTTTCAAAGGTATATTATGTGTATTAGAAACAGGGTATTTTTGAGCTGCTTCTCCAAATATACCAACATGTCACAAGTTTTATTATTGACACTGTTATTAAAATCAGTGTGAATTATGGCTTTTTTTTGGGGCATAACATAACATTTTCTTTTCTCTCTTCTCCTGAATTTATGTCAGCAATCTGTATATAACCCTTAATTTGTCTTGAAGAAAACACATCCAACAAGACTAGTATCTGGTCATAGAACTTCCATGAAGTATGAAAAGTTTTGTCCATTAAAACTAAATGTAGGTAAACTATCTGTAAGAAGTCTTGTTGTTTTTAAAATGCTCTTTACAAAAAGTTTTCTCCCAAGCTTTGACATTTTGTTTCTACATTGGCTGAAAATGAAAAGAAGAAAAATGTTGCTTTTACACACATTGTTTAAAAAATTGTTATAAATAAGTCTTGAAAATTATTTTTATACATAATAAATTCTGAAAGTTAAGTTAAAACACAACATTTTTAAATTACCACTTTCATAAAAAAATTAATAAATTATTAAACAGTTACATGTTATTGTTAAAAATTGTAAAAAGTGTCAATTTTATTTTTACGACCTGTTAAACTACTGTTACTGTGTAACATTAACAGTGTAGTTTTAATTAAATTTTAAATCTTATCACTTGTTTGAATTCCATGAAATTTAAAATACTATTAAAACATTTTAAATTTTAATTTTGAACTTAAAAGTATGGGATATTTACCTAATGCTTAATATAATATTAAAAAAATTAATTGTAATAGTAATAGTGAATTATAAGTATATATAATATATATATGCAAAATAATTATTAATTGGAACAAAAGTTGTTTAAATTAAATAGTGAAAGTAGTATTTCGCTTCAGTAATTTATAATATTTTGTTATTTGATTCCCTTTTAGTCAATATATTAATAATTAAAAGTAAAATCATAAGTATAAAAATAAATATAGTTATAGGCTTTACTATTTCAACCTAATTTTGAAGCTTAAAATTAATAAATATTATATTTAAAACCTATAATGATAATGAGACTAAAGCTAATATCCTTAACACATACTTTGCATCATCATTCTCTGCCTCAGGCGACAAGGAAGTTTTAATAAATTTAAATAAAATGGAAGAAATAGAACTGTAGACGAGATAGGTATACATTCACTCCTAAAAAACTTAAAAATAAACAAAGGCACTGGCCCAGATTAATTGCCTGCAAGGTTATTAAAAGAACTAAGCAATGAACTGTCCCCAATCCTTGTAGTTCTTTTTCAAGCCTCTCTAAACCAGGGTAAAGTGCCCCAGGATTGGAAATTAGCTAACGTAACTCCACTCTTTAAGAAAGGTGATAAATCAGACCCTGGTAATTACAGACCTGTATCACTTACTAGTATCACCTGTAAATTGCTAGAACACATAATATATAGTAAAATAATTAGCCACCTAGACAAATATAATGCCCTATAACCACATCAAAACGGCTTTAGAAAAAACAGATCATGTGAAACACAATTAATAGGTTTAATAGATGAATTATCAAAAGGCTTAGACAATAATGATCAAATAGACACAATATTACTTGACTTCTGAAAAGCATTTGACAAAGTTCACCACCTTAGTTTACTTAAAAAACTTAACTACTTTGGAAACTCAGGTCCCTTACATCCCTGGATCCAAGACTTCCTTTTGGGCAGGTAGCAAACTGTAATAATTAATGGATCTAAATCTGCACCAATAAAGGTTAACTCAGGAGTTCCACAAGGAACTGTGCTAGGTCCCTTACTCTTTTTGATCTATATTAATGATTTACCCAACAACATCTCAACAGGTACAAAAGTTAGGTTATTTGCTGATGATTGTATAGTCTATAGAACAATTAAATCAGAGCAAGATAGCAAAGTTTTACAAAAAGACTTAGATGAATTGATAAAATGGGAAACTAACTGGAGTATGTCTTTCCACCCAGAAAAGTGTCAACTGTTAAGAGTAACAAAGAAAAAGAAACAAATAAATTCAAAATATTACATTCATGGAAAAGAACTGACCCAAACTAAAGATGCAAAATACTTAGGAGTCTTAATAAATGAGAAACTATCATGGAATCCTCATGTCAATGAAGTTATTAAAAAATCAAACAAAACCTTAGGCTTTATAAAAAGAAACTTTAACAAATGTAATAGAGATATAAAACTAAAATGCTACCTCACTTTGGTGAGACCTGTACTAGAATATGCATCTTCTGTATGGGACCCATCCACCAAAGAAAACATTGATAAACTAGAACAAATTCAAAAAAGAGCTGCCAGATTCATTACTGGAGAATATTCAAAACTGACAAGAATAACACCATTAGTTAAATCATTAAACCTTGAAACACTAGAGGATAGAAGAACCAAGAGCAAAGTAGTAATCATACATAAAGCAATTAATTCTAATTTAGAAATACAACACAAAGATAACTTAATACAACCCTCAGATAGACATAAGGATAAAAACACAATTCTTATTCCGTATGCAAGAACAAACACATACAAATTTTCGTTCTTCCCGTCCGGAGTTCGGGCCTTGAAATGGGTTGCCTGAAGAATCCAGGAAAACCAACACTTTATCAACATTTAAATCTCTAATAAAAATGCAGGACTAAACACAAACCATAGATAAGTGTAGGACACAATAATCTTCTGTATAGAAGGAGCGTCTGTAAACAGATAAGATAAGAACATAAGATAAGATAAAAGTCGATCACTGACTTGAATCGTTTTGACCTAATTAAATTCTTAACCACTTGGACTTGATGTATTCCTAAAATTAATAGTTTTATAATTATTTTTTAGACTCAATTCGTGATTGAATTAAATAAACAACATCTACAATAATAGTTGTAGCTTACTTACTTGTAGAATTAGGTTCGTCTACAATTTCAAGCCAAAGTTTCCTTCCAACATTCCTATTACTAGTATTAGTATTACTATTGTGGTAACACTTCGACGTCGTTGAGGGGAGTCTGCGCTCATGAACTTACGATTTTAACTTGTCAATATCCATTATAAAAATCAACATAATTTTAGTTTAAAATGGAAATATAATGTTTTAACTTTCAAAAATCATGCATGAAAGTCAATTCTTATTTATTAAATGGTCATTTACACACATAAAATTTGACGATGTGGTAAAAATTTCCGCCTTTTGTTGACTTTTGAAAGCAGATTCGCGCGATAACAGCTGTAAAATCAAATTATTCGTGCGTATACGGGCGTATACTGGCGTTTTTGACTCTGCCAATGTAACCACGCACACTCAAGGGTTTTTTTGTGACCTTGTTACAAACATTGTTAAAGAAGAGTGGAAGTCAGACTTCATGTTTGCTATTGACATTATGGAAAAGTTGAATGAACTGTATATCAAACTTCAGGACAACAGCTTTTTTGCTCATGATATGTATGTGCATGTTGAATCATTTCAACAAAGGTCTCCCTGTTCTCCGGGCAAGCTGGTAACAAGTTTTGCCATTTTCCTTTGCTGAAATAGAAAACAATTTCGAAATTTGCATATATTCAGGTGCCTGGAACTGCTCTTCAATATTCTCAGTTCGCCATTTAGTGCAGAAGCTAATTCAGCCCCAGATGATATACAGTTAGAGCTGTGTTACCTACAAACAGATTGTGACCTGAAGAAGAAGTTCTAGTCAGTTCTTCTTGTGAAATTTTAAGGATGTTTACCAGCAGTAGCATTTCCACACTTTAAAAAAACTATGCTGCCAAACTTTTGTCACTATTTGGGTCCACATATATCTGAGAGCAAGCTTTTTCTTGCATTAAAATAAGTCTATGAACAGATTGATGTTGACTGACTGAAATTTGAATGCAGTTAAGCGAATTACAACCAGTAAACTGCTTCCACAGTTCAAAAGCATTATCCAAAATTGTGAACAGTTACATACTTCTCAATATTTATAATTGATCTCTATGGCCAGCGTATTTATAAATTATGTTCCTACTTCTTCATACTTATTATGACAGGTATCAATAAACCTTCTTTGAAATAATAATGAATAGTAAAAGCTTATTATCAAATAAATAGAAACTGTTAAAGTTCGTAGTTTAAAATATAATGCACATGTGTAATGGGGTGTGAATCTATATATATAATTCTCTTCGTGGTCGGACCCTGCGAGGCAACAAGAAGCTGCATGTGCAACAGATACTAATTTTAGAAAGCAGCGCACCAAATTACCGCACCAATGCATCAAAAGGTGTGCAAATTAAATATGCGCTGTAAAAACAATTATAGGACGTCATTGTTTTCGCTCATATTTTAATTTTGGAAAATGGAAACCCTATTATAAAATACGTTGTGTGCATTTCAGAAAGTTTAATATTTCGTATTGATCAAACAAGGACAAGTTAGTTGGGTTTTTGAAAAAGGTCGGCGCCGTAGGCGCCCTAAAAATGTGCATTAAAGGGGTAAAATAACTCTCCATGAGCGAGTCTGCGGCGTATGCTACGCCGCGTGGCGTCTAGTATGAAATAAATTGACAAGTACATGGTTATTATTATTAATTTATATTTTGACGTTGTCAATTGTAATTGAAAAAGACAAAATTTATATGCGGCTCGCCTATTAAAAAAACGTTTTCAATGCGGCCCTTCGTAAAAAACGTTTGCCCACCCCTGGCGTATAGTAACCTTGATGTAGAAGAGTTCTCATGTTTTGATGTAATAAAAAAACAAAAACAAGTTTATTCAGGTGGCAAACATTTGTGATCAATGATTATTTTCCCTTAAAAGAAAAAATAGCTCATTGTTTATTACATAACTAGTGTATTACGCGTCAAAAACGACGGAAGTTTTCAAAATGAATACGTTTCAGCTGAAATCTATTAATTTTGAAAAAAAACACACAGCAGAATAATAATAATGTAATACAGAACTTTTATTTATTTTTATTTGATTCATTTATTGTCATATTGAACAATTTTATGCGGAACGTTCGAAAAGTGTTATTTTTGGTGCAGTAATTTGGTGCGCTGCTTTAAAAAATTAGTAGCGTTACGGACAGACAGACATGACAGACGTGACAAAGATTGCAAAGTATGTATATTGATAAGAAGTAAAAAAATATTTCACGCCAGAGTTATAAATTTGCGCCGTTTTCATTTAGATATTCCCGTTCTCTTGTCCCCTCTCCATTTTGTTGCTCTTAAAAATTGTAATTTGTTGAAAACTTTCCAACTTATACAAATGACTATGTGTTCAACAAATGACTATGTGTTCAATGAATGACTATGTATTCAATGAATGACTATGTGTTCAATGAATGATTATGTGTTCAATGAATGACTATGTGTTCAATGAATGACTATGTGTTCAATGACTTTACTTGAGAATCAACAACATACGTATTATTTTCTTTACATTGAAGATGTTTCAAGCAGTAATTATAACACAAAATATTCCTGATTTTATTTAAAGTGCAAAGATCAAATTACGTTACATCAGATAAGATTAATACATGGACACGGTGGCTTTAACTCCTTTTGGTCTCAATTTCGACTTAAAACCTTGTTATTCTAGGGGGCCGAGAATCTGTCTTCGACCATGCACGGAAAAAAACACTGTTACTAATTCTTCCCCAAAGGAAGTACATCAATTTAGAAAAACAAATTTCAACGCAAATATTTCTTACGAATTAACTTTGTTTAGATTAATTGTATTTTTTTTAATGCCTGCATTTGTTAACATGCCGACCGATATCCAATGACACAATTTTTTATTAACTTTATAAAAAACGTGGAACAAATACAATGCATTCAATTATGATGATCACTTCCGCCAGGACGAAATGTTTAAAGTTTTAAAGTAATCCATCTGCTCGCCACGCTTGGCCGCCTGGAACCAGTGGACGTTGACCACAAAGTGATGGAACTTCTCTCTGAACAGCTTGGCGAGCACGACTGTTATAGACGACTGGTCGTTCCTCATGCAGTGGCCGAGCTTTGTGGGATCTCTATGATGCGGACAGCGCTGATTTTCTCGCTGGTTCTTTGGACACGTGCAGGCAGCGCTGAGTGCACAGCCATACCAGGGGTCGAGAATAGCCTTCACCACAAGTGGTTCTCTGAAAAAATTAGTTCCAAAATTTTGATGGTAATATAGAATGAACGGACTGTAGTAATTGTGTAATTTATTGGAATATTTTTAATACCTTGATCGAATAAAATAAAGAATATTGTTGTTCAAGTATAAATTTGAAATAACGAATTTTTTAATATCCGTTTCCACCGTGCTTCATTCTGTAGGATTGAATGTAGTGGTGGTCAATTCTTTTGGACGCCATTGTGTGTTGGTCCATTCTGACGGTGGCCCACTTTGTGGTCGTCCATTTTCAGTTCTCACATTTAGAAGTGGTTCAATTTGTGGTAGTCAGTTCTGTAAGTATCCATTACTTAACGTTCCATATGTGTTTTACTTTGTATTTTTTTATCATCAGCAGACTTTCTCGTGTATAAGTCCATGTATGGTCATCTCTTTCTTCCGGTCTACTTCTGGTGGATCATCTGGTATAGCTAATTAATTACGGTCCATAACCTAAGTATGATGTTTCATTTATGATAGTTTGTTTGTGGTGATCTGTCTGGTTTCATCTGTTGTAGCTGCTGCGGTGGGGGGAGGGTCGATACGAAGAGGTCCAGTGAACATGGTGTGATATATATTTAAGTAAGACTCACCTGTGAGGTATACAAAACTCTGACTCATCTGTGACACATACCAAAACCAGACTCACCTGTGATAAATCCCAAAACCAGACTCACCTGTCATACATCCCAAAACCAGACTCACCTGTGATACATCCCAAAACCAGATTCACCTGTGATACATCCCAAAACCAGACTCACCTGTGATACATCCCAAAACCGGACTCATCTGTGATACATCCCAAAAACCAGACTCACCTGTGATACATCCCAAAACCAGACTCACCTGTGATACATCCCAAAATAATACTCACCTAGGATACATTCAAAAACCAGACTCACCTGTGATACATCCAAAAACCAGACTCACCTGTGATACATCCCGAAACCAGGCTCACCTGTGATACATCCCAAAACCAGACTCACATGTGATACATCCCAAACCAGACTCACCTGTGATACATCCCAAGCCCAGACTCACCTGTGATACATCCCAAAACATGACTCAACTGTGATAAATCCCAAAATAATACTCACCTGGGATACATCCAAAAACCAGACTCACCTGTGATACATCCCAAAACCAGATTCACCTGTGATACATCCCAAAAACCAGGCTCACCTGTGATACATCCCAAGCCCAGACTCACCTGTGATACATCCCAAGCCCAGACTCACCTGTGATACATCCCAAAATAAAACTCACCTGGGATACATCCAAAAACCAGAATCAAACTGTGATACATCCCAAAACCAGACTCACCTGTGATACATCCCAAAACCAGACTCACCTGTGATACATCCCAAAACCAGACTCACCTGTGATACATCCCAAAAACCATACTCACCTGTGATACATCCCAAAACCAGACTCACCTGTGATACATCCCCAAACCAGACTCACCTGCGGTACATCCCCAAACCAGACTCACCTGCGGTATATCCCAAAACCAGACTCACCTGTGATACATCCCAAAACACGACTCACCTGTGATACATCCCAAAAGCCAGACTCACTTGTGATACATCCCAAAACAAGACTCACCTGTGATACATCCCAAAAATCAGACTCACCTGTGATACATCCAAAGCCCAGGTTCACCTGTGATTCATCACAAACCAGACTCACCTGTGATACATCCCAAAACCAGACTTACCTGTGGTACATCCCAAAACAAGCCTCACACTGGTTGAACGCCATGTGGGCACAAGGTGAGTCTCCGAAATATTCGAACATCTGTGAAGATGACGTCAACAATGTTTTATTGAGGTTATTAACATTTGGCAGGTGATTTTCTTTAATTCGTCAAAGAAAACCTTTCTTACCCACCCCCCCCCCTCTTTTTCTTTTACTACTCACTGTACAGAAAGATTTATGTCTGACAGGAGATTTTTTAAAATCCTTTATATTAACTCGTGGTGTCTAGTTGAATCCTTGATTGCTTGTCGGTTGCCAAAACTTTGGATCGATTTTTAACCCACTTCCTCGTAAGCTAGCGGGCTGAAATTTAGCAGGCAGTTTTGTGGCGATGATAAAAACTATGTATCAAAATTTCAGATCGATCGCATGTACTGTAATTAAATTATTGACTTTTTATATTATTTTATTTATTCCTATGTAACATGTTGTTTTGTTTTTTTGAGATAGAGTGTCGCGGTGCGTATTATATTGAACAACCTTTCTGTCGCGCAATAAGGTGCGTATTTTATTGACAACACTTTTTATAAACATATTCCTGATCGGTGCGCATTATGTTAAACATGTTTTACGACACAACTGCAATTTTGTATTTTTGGATGGTCTTGCGCTGCGTATTATAATGAACATTCTTTTAGTTACGTCTCGTACATAAATGATGTATAGTGAAAAAACTTGTTTATTTACGGTATTTTTTATTTAAAGGAAAAAAACAACTAATGTTTGAGTTGGGGGAGAGAGAGAATCAGCATTCAAATAATTTGCGATATCATTGAATGTTTGACAGAAATAGATAGAAAAACTATCTATATATCTATATATCTATATATATCATTCTCTACATCGCCCAACCATGCGGGACACCACCACGCAAGTATGTGCTGACGAGCATGACGAATGACCTTCGCTGGGGTCGACCAATGTCTCGAGACCAACAATGGTCCTTGCGTTCACTTGCATTGATCCTTCACAGAATAACGTGAGATTCGTAGTGTACTGGTTATCACGTCCGCCTTATACGGGTAAGGTCCTGGGTTCAAGCCCCAGCGAAAATATTGTGTTATTTTTTTTTAAATGTCTGTTTGTACCCTTATTTACCTTCACCGTCTTGTCTGTCGTGGGAAGCTGATAAACAAAATTAAAAATAACCCACTTCCCGCGACCTTATCGGGCTGAAATTTTGCACATAGACTCGTGTCACCTAACAATGCATTGTATCAAAATTTCAGATCGATCGAGTAAATTAATTCATTTTTAGTTTATCTCTATGTAACTCTAGGTAGCAGTCTTCTATTGTTTACATCCACGTGTCACTCGAGTTCACTCCAGCCACCGATGACCACATCCCCGTGTTTACAGCAAGGAGAGTTCAGTCAGTTTCAGTCCATAAATGTTTGTCGCGAGGTGCATATTATATTAGACATACTCAATAATTTTAGTTATGCCTCATATATAAGTGATTTATAATTTTAAAAAATCTGTTTTTACGGGTTGTTTAATTATACGTCTAGTCCATACTCACCTGGGGAAGTGTTAAATAAGGATTAGCTACCTCCTCTATGTAGTAACGTTGTTGTACGCCCCGCTGTATGGCTCGTTTTATCATGACGGGCATGACGTCAGGCTGGGTGTATCTATTTTTAGAACAGGTTACGTCAAAGACTGTTGAACTCTTTCTACAAATGTCGTGGTTATGTTTTATAAGCAACAAATGACGTGGTTAATGTTTTATGAACTCTAAAAGACGTGCTTTATATTTTAAATATCACGTGACGTGGCTTATATTTTATGAACACCAAATAAAATAAAAAATAGTTTGCTTTCAGCTTGAGATTCAATATCTTTAACTGAACTATGAAATATCTGAAGTCCGATAGCTTTGTTTGTTTGATTGTTTCATTGTTTCCTTGTTTATTTGTTGTTGTTTTTTTGTGAACTGAAGTGAAGCGACACAACTGACCTTATGGAAGCATCCTGCCATATGACCACATCGGCCTTGTCAATCAAGGATCTGACAATTGCGGGCTTCCAGGCAAAGCATTTTAGCTTTTCAAAGTGGGGAGGGAAGAGGTGGAAAGGGAATGTGATAACAGTGCATCTGGAATACAGAGGGTACAATCGGTAAAGTAGGGGATGTCTTAATATATGGAAGCTAGTTTTAAATACATTTGTCTGGGTCAGATATTGAGGGAGTGACCCTTACAAGGAGTGTTGTTTATTGGCTCTGACAGAAAGTGTTGTTTATTGGCTCTGACAGGAAGTGTTGTTTATTGGCTCTGACAGAAAGTGTTGTTTATTGGCTCTGACAGAAAGTGTTGTTTATTGGCTCTGACAGGAATTTGTTGTTTAGTGACTCTGACAGAAAGTGTTGTTTAGTGGCTCTGTCAGTAGGTGTTGTTTAGTGACTCTGACAGTAGGTGTTGTTTAGTGACTCTGACAGTAGGTGTTGTTTAGTGACTCTGACAGTAGGTGTTGTTTAGTGAATCTGTCAGTAGGTGTTGTTTAGTGACTCTGACAGTAGGTGTTGTTTAGTGACTCTGACAGTAGGTGTTGTTTAGTGAATCTGACAGTAGGTGTTGTTTAGTGACTCTGTCAGTAGGTGTTGTTTAGTGACTCTGACAGTAGGTGTTGTTTAGTGACTCTGACAGTAGGTGTTGTTTAGTGAATCTGACAGTAGGTGTTGTTTAGTGACTCTGACAGTAGGTGTTGTTTAGTGGCTCTGACAGTAGGTGTTGTTTAGTGACTCTAACAGTGGATGTTGTTTAGTGACTCTGACAGTAGGTGTTGTTTAGTGACTCTGACAGTAGGTGTTGTTTAGTGGCTCTGACAGAAAGTGATGTTTAGTGATTTTTAAAACGATTAACACTGGACTGATCCCATTTTGATAATCCATTGAATTCATGTTTTTTTTATTTTCTTTGTGTACTCGAAATCTGAAGCCGATTGTTAGGAACCTTAATTTAACCCATACATATTGATTTATAGTAATGTGATGTAGGCGACACATATTGATTTATAGTAATGTGATGTAGGCGACACATATTGATTTATAGAAATGTGATGTAGGCGACACATATTTATTTATAGTAATGTGATGTAGGCGACACATATTGATTTATAGTAATGTGATGTAGGCGACACATATTGATTTATAGTAATGTGATGCAGACGACACATATTGATTTATAGTAATGTGATGTATTCGACACATATTGATTTTTATTAATGTGATGTAGGTGACACATATTGATTTATAGTAATGTGATGTAGGCGACACATATTGATTTATAGTAATGTGATGTAGGCGACACATATTGATTTATAGTAATTCGATGTAGGCGACACATATTGATTTATAGTAATGTGATGCAGACGACACATATTGATTTATAGTAATGTGATGTAGGCGACACATATTGATTTATAGTAAAGTGATGTAGGCGACACATATTGATTTATACTCTTATAGTAATGTGATGTAGGCGACACATATTGATTTATAGTAATGTGATGCAGACGACACATATTGATTAATAGTAAAGTGATGTAGGCGACACATATTGATTTATACTCTTATAGTAATGTGATGTAGGCGACACATATTGATTTATAGTAATGTGATGCAGACGACACATATTGATTTATAGTAATGTGATGTAGGCGACACATATTGATTTTTAGTAATGTGATGTAGGTGACACATATTGATTTATAGTAATGTGATGTAGGCGACACATATTGATTAATAGTAAAGTGATGTAGGCGACACATATTGATTTATAGTAATGTGATGTAGGCGACACATATTGATTTATACTCTTATAGTAATGTGATGTAGGCGACACATATTGATTTATAGTAATGTGATGTAGGCGACACATATTGATTTATAGTAATGTAATGTAGGCGACACATATTGATTTATAGTAATGTGATTTAAGCTGCACATATTAAATGGTTGTAATGGTCAAATTGATGACTTCACTTGTAACCGATGGAGCAACGTGTCAATTGAAATGATCGCTTGGATATCTCGCTTTGATAAGTGATGAAAACCTTTCAGGTTTGCAACTTTCAAACTCAGCTGGATTTGTCAGCCATCTATCCATTCATTCTATTCTATATAATCGCTGCTGACCCCAAGTGCGCCTCCAGATATTGCAGGGTGTATTTGATATTTGATTCCCGAATTTAAACAACTTTTTTTTAAAAGGCGCTTCTTGTTTTCTTAGTTATGTGTTAACTATACACATAGAGTGTTAACTACACATAGAGTGTTAACTACACATAGAGTGTTAAATACACATAGAGCGTTAACTACACATAGAGTGTTAACTACACATATAGTGTTAACTACACATAGAGCGTTAACTACACATAGAGCGTTAACTATACATAGAGTGTTAACTACACATAGAGTGTTAACTACACATAGAGTGTTAACTAAACATAGAGCGTTAACTATACATAGAGTGTTAACTACACATAGAGTGTTAACTACACGTAGAGTGTTAACTACACATAGAGTGTTAACTAAACATAGAGCGTTAACTATACCTTGAGTGTTAACTACACATAGAGCGTTAACTACACGTAGAGTGTTAACTAAACCTATAGTGTTAACTACACATAGAGTGTTAACTATACATAGAGTGTTAACTACACATAGAGCGTTAACTACACATAGAGTGTTAACTAAACATAGAGTGTTAACTACACATAGAGTGTTAACTATACATAGAGTGTTAACTACACATAGAGCGTTAACTACACATAGAGTGTTAACTAAACAGAGTGTTAACTACACATAGAGTGTTAACTAAACATAGAGTGTTAACTACACATAGAGTGTTAACTATACATAGAGTGTTAACTACACATAGAGCGTTAACTACACATAGAGTGTTAACTAAACAAAGAGTGTTAACTACACATAGAGTGTTAACTATACATAGAGTGTTAACTACACATAGAGCGTTAACTACACATAGAGTGTTAACTAAACATAGAGTGTTAACTACACATAGAGTGTTAACTAAACATAGAGTGTTAACTACACATAGAGTGTTAACTATACATAGAGTGTTAACTACACATAGAGCGTTAACTACACATAGAGTGTTAACTAAACATAGAGTGTTAACTACACATAGAGTGTTAACTACACATAGAGCGTTAACTACACATAGAGTGTTAACTAAACAGAGTGTTAACTACACATAGAGTGTTAACTAAACATAGAGTGTTAACTACACATAGAGTGTTAACTATACATAGAGTGTTAACTACACATAGAGCGTTAACTACACATAGAGTGTTAACTAAACAAAGAGTGTTAACTACACATAGAGTGTTAACTATACATAGAGTGTTAACTACACATAGAGCGTTAACTACACATAGAGTGTTAACTAAACAGAGTGTTAACTACACATAGAGTGTTAACTAAACATAGAGTGTTAACTACACATAGAGTGTTAACTATACATAGAGTGTTAACTACACATAGAGCGTTAACTACACATAGAGTGTTAACTAAACAAAGAGTGTTAACTACACATAGAGTGTTAACTATACATAGAGTGTTAACTACACATAGAGCGTTAACTACACATAGAGTGTTAACTAAACATAGAGTGTTAACTACACATAGAGTGTTAACTAAACCTAGAGTGTTAACTACACATAGAGCGTTAACTACACATAGAGTGTTAACTAAACATAGAGTGTTAACTACACATAGAGTGTTAACTAAACCTAGAGTGTTAACTACACATAGAGCGTTAACTACACATAGAGTGTTAACTATACATAGAGCGTTAACTACACATATAGTGTTAACTAAACCTAGAGTGTTAACTACACATAGAGCGTCTCTTCATCTACCTTTTCATTTCACTCTATTAAAAAACAACGATGTTGGTTTAACTATTGTATGTAATTAAAATCATTACAAACAATTATTGCAGCCGTTTCACTGACACATCATCGGGGCTGATATATGCACGAAACATTTCATTTGTTATATGCACCAATCATTGTAGCTGTTACATGCATCAATCATTTGTAGATGTTATCGTCACCAATCATTGTAGATGGTGTAGGTACCCATCATTGTAGATATTATACGCTCCAATTATTGCAGATATTTTACGCACCAATCATTTTACATGTAACACAAACAAATAAAAGTAAATCTTTTACGCACCAATCATTGTAAAAGTCATAAGCACCAATCACAGTTGTTGCTACATAAATCAAGGTTCGTAAAAGTAAAGTAACCCACCGACCAACCTGCAATACTTCTCCAGCTCGCTTCTCATCTCTGATGAAAGGCCAAGGTCGAACAGAACCAGCAAAAAGTTTGTGAGAATCACGAAGACATCCTGGTGCAGGTTTTTCAGCATCGCCTGAAGTCGGGATGAACAACAAAAAAAAATGTATATGTCTCCAAGGCAAGTTTGTTACAGAATAGAACAGCGGTTTTCAAACTTTATTTTTATTGTACCACTTGGTAAAAAAATCAAATTTTGGCGTACCACATGCAGCTAAAGTCCGATAAAAAAAAGCAGCAGGTGGGCACGAAGTCCCCTTGCAATTAAAGAAAACATCATACAGACATACAGTACGTTATAGGTATGGGTACTAACTAGGCCTATAAAGGTAAACTTAGACATAGAAAAGTTAATATTTTATTTTATGGAGCTCATTCTGAGTATCAATAAAAAATGAAAATAGAAATGTTAATGTGAGCTGTGAGCTTGTTTAGACGCACACAGATTTGCAATGTCAGGTTTTATGTTTGTTAATTTTAATCGCAAATCTGGTTCAAGTTCAAGCTTTGTTCTGTATTTATTTTTTATTGCAAGCATAGCTGAAAACCCAGTTTCACACAAATATGACGTGTTGAAAGGAATCAGAAACTTTAAAGCTCGATCAGAAATTAATCCATATTCATTCCTTCGCTTCAACCAGAAATCGCACAGCATGTCTTTTTTAAATTCGTTCTTCAATTCACGATCACATGAAATCTCAACAAACTGGTCTCTTTCAAAAACTGAATAATCAGCCGGCAACACCACATCCGAAAATGGATTTCGAATCCATTCCTTATTATCCAACTGTTCAGGAAAATATGATTGAAAATTCAGTATCAGTTGAGAGCAATGCTTCTTAATGTCTTCAATCAAATTAGCATGAAGTTGCAGCTTATTCTCCATCACAAAAGACTCAAGAGAAGAAAATGAAGCTACACAAGATTTCTCAAGATCTGACAAAATGAACTGAAGCTTTTTTACTATTGCATTTATCTTATCCACAACAGTAAATGGAGTGATATTTCTTCCTTGCAAACTCGTATTCAGTTCGTTTAGTTTCCCAAAAATATCCGCCAAATATGCCAAACGCATTAACCACAATTCGTCCAAAAGTAAATGCGATGTTTCAAATTTGCTGTTCAACAGAAACATTTGTACTTCTGAGCGTAGTTCAAAAAGCCGAGTTAAAACTTTCCCTCGAGATAGCCAGCGTACTTCCGTGTGCAAAAGAAGGTTATTGTGTTCACTTCCCATTTCATTGCAAATTATTGTAAACATGCGTGAGTTTAGAGCTCGAGCTTTTATGAAGTTAACTATTTTAACAGCCTGGTCTAAAACTGTTTTTAAAGTGTCGGGCATGGCTTTGGATGCCAATGCTTCACGGTGGATGCTGCAGTGTGTGAAGTTGGCTCTCGGTGCAACTTGCTTAATTTGAGTAACCACTCCACCATGTTTGCCTGTCATAGCAGCTGCCCCATCAGAACAAACCCCAACACAGTTTTTCCAATTTATTTCATTGGCAACAACAAAATCATTAATTTTTTAAAATATTTCATTAGCAGTTGTCCGCTCAGCTAAAGATTCGCAGAACAAAAATTCTTCCTCAACTGCCTGTTCATGTTCATACCTAACATACGTCATCAATTGAGCAAAGTTTGTAATATCAGTACTCTCATCTAACTGAATTGCAAAGTATCTGCTTTTCTGTATCCTTTGAATGAGGATTTTCTTTACTTCACAAGCTAAATCTTGAATGCGTCTGGAAACAGTGTTATCCGACAAAGGAACATTATCAAGTTTTTTGGCAGCATTCTGTCCTAACAAACAAGTTACAATATCTTTAGCAGCAGGTAATATTAGGCTCTCCCCAATAGTGTGTGGTTTCCCTGTTTGAGCAATTCGCAAACTGACCAAATAAGACGCTTCCAATGCTTGTAAGTTAATATTGGTAAATGACTTTAAACTTGTCTTACTTAGTTGCATTTCAATTTTTTTTCTTTTAAAAAATTCAAGTGGTTTATCTTTATAAAGGATATGTTTTGTATTGAAATGGCGCTGAAGCAGAGAGGGTTTCATTGAATGATTTGAAAGTTTTTCACTGCAAATGACACATTGAGGCTGGGGTTCATTTTTGTCACCACACCAAGTAAATCCAAAGTATAAATAGCTTTCGTCATACCGTCTAATAATCTTTCGCTGCTTACGAGTGCCATCATCTTCATTCTGGTTAAAATTCAAGCTTTGTTCTCGAGTGCTAGCCTTGGTGGATTCATTACTAACCTTAGCATTGGCCGGTTCTAACTTTCTTTTAAGCGGTTGATTTTTTAACCATTTATCCATTGATGGGTTTAAAGATTAAGAATTGGTATTTGGTATTTCAAACATATAGCCAGTGGCTAGGCCAATATTCAAAAATTTTGCCACGGAACCTAGAATGTATATTCACAAACTTATTAATTATACATTTCCACATTAAAATTTAAATAAACTACGAACACCGCATAAAAGTGCCAAATCTAAAGTCAAACTGCCAAGACTACCTCCACAGTCCACAGTATACTATTTACGTCTGTGCTACCTCTACCAGAAAACAGAATTCCTTCGCACAGTTGCCAGTTGGCGCGTTTACAACCATAGATTATTTAATTGTAGAATCAACACTATAATAGGAGATATTCGTATGCAATTGTGTTGGAAGATAGATATTTTTGAGTATAAATAATAAGTATTTATGGAAGAGAATTAAAAGTTTTACAAAAAAAGCCAATTAGAATAATAGGTTACGTAGGGTCGTAGGCCTATGAATTGGCCATCGCCGCCATGTTAATGCACTACTTGGCACATCTGCATTTGATTTTTAGAAATCTGTTGCGTTTGGGAATTATTTTGCTTCAAACTATTGCCTAAATTTGTTCCAATTAAAATATTTTTGTAATTAATACTTACTAGTTAACTAATAAAAAGTTTTAAAAAATAAAATTGTAGCAATAGATACAATCAAAGAAATATGGTCACAATTTAAATTGTTTTCAAAATTTTTCGCGTACCACCTAGAGAGGCCTGGCGTACCACCAGTGGTACGCGTACCACAGTTTGAAAACCGCTGGAATAGAACACATAGTAATTTTACATGGCATAACGTGATTAAAAGTAAAACGACACTTACAAAAATAAATTGAAATCAAATCTACTCTTCTGGGATAGGTATTTACGCATCTTCTTTTAGTTTATGTGGTTGTTGTTGTTTTTTTTGTTGTTTTTTTGTTGTTTTTTTTAAATATTACATAATTATTATTTTTCCATGATACAGCATGTATTATATAATGTAAACTTTATCTAAATACTTTTGTTAGGTTATTTGTACTAATGAAGGCGTTGGTCGAAACGCCTGATTTTGTTGGAGTGAATTGATATAGCTTTAATTTATTGTTCTGATCACTCTACTCGTTTGTGTATCTAATATTTTATTTAAAAGCTCTATAGCATTCCTATTCTTAACACTCTCCTTGTTTCGTTACAAAACTAACACATGGAAATTCTCGTTCTTCCCGTCCGGAATTCTTACGTGGAGTGAGTTGCCTGAAGGAACCAGGAAAACCAACACTGCATCAACATTTGAAACTCTAATAAAAATGCAGGACTAGACATAAACCGTGGATTAGCGTAGGACGCAATAATCTTCTGTTTATAAGGGGCGTCTGTAACAGATGACATACGATAAGAGGATATATCACATTTAGAATAACCAACCCCCCCAAAAAAAAATATATATATACATATATAAATAATTGATATGCCAAACAAAATCATACGACAACGTCCCTCCACGCCCCTTCACATGTCCTACCGCCTTCCCAAGTCTGGCGTTACCAATCGCGTAGCGTTAGTTTGCTTTCACTTAACGATATGCAAATGCAATGAATATCAGCGACGGGTGAGTCATAACTGAGATTGAGCAAGAACAAAGGCCGCGTCCCCCACCCTCCCCCCCCACACCTTATATTCCCAAAAATCTCTCACCTGCGTCTCGTAGTAGTGATTCGACGACAGCGCGCTCACAATAATGAGGTCATACGACCCCGTGATGACGCTGCTCATGTTCCGGATGACGTCACGGTGGTAAGGGGAGATGATTAGGTTCTTCCTGTACACGAGTTGCTCTATCCTCGTCTCCAATCTCTCCGGCAGCTGTCTCTGCGTGCAATTGTCGTCCACGTCCGTCCGGTTACATTTGTCCACATACCGGACCTTGAGGGTTTGACAAAGCGTCGTGATGTTCTCTATGCTCGCCGTCACATTGGCCAGCGACAGTTTCTTCCTGAGTTCATGAGCTAAGAATTTTATTGTCCATGATTTGGTTTCATTCACAGAACTCTTATCCCCGCGGTCTGTACCTACGAGATTGTATGACACAGTCTGGAACAGAAGGGGAATCAGCAACCAAAAAAAAACTTAAAGTATACAGAGCTCTAGTGCTCCCCCACTTCACTATACGCACGCGAAACATGAACCGTATACCAACGCAATGGGAGGTTGCTGGACCACTTTCACAACAAAAGCCCAAGAATAATTATCAACATCAAATGGCAGGAAAAATATCAAGACACCGAAATATAAGCCAGGTCAGGACTACCCAGCATCCGCACTAGCCTCATGCAGTGTCAACTCCGCTGGGCGGGGCATGTAGTGCGCAATGCGCATGCCCGACAATCAGTTCCCCAAGATACTTTTCTATGGTGAGATTACTGATTGGCATAGAGCCCGCGGAGGTCCACGAGAACGTTAAGGGATACGCTTAAAACCGCTTTAAAGGCCTTTGACATCGGACATGACTCCTGGGAGGCAGCAGCCAGTGACCGAGACCCATGGCACTCTATGATACGGTACTGTGCTGCAGTCTGTGAGGCAAACAGACAACAGGTGGCCAAGTCCAGACGTCAGGCCAGGAAGGACCATGTTCAAAACCCTCCCGATGGCATCCCCACCCATCCATCTCTTGTCCGACATGCGGACGCACATTTCGTGCAAGAATAAGGCTAATAAGCCACAAGAGAACACACGTAGCGGCCTAGGCACTGGACTAATATGATGAGAGTGGTCATCGTGACGGCCTAGGCACTGGGCTAATAGGATGAGAGTGGTCATCGTCGACTACGACGGACGAACTAAAACATTCCTCAAAGTAGAGTTCTGGAATGCACTGAGATTTAAGAATTAGAAAATTCCTGCACTGAACAAAAAATATTTCATTTTGTAAGAAAATGAGAAGAATGGTTTCGGTAAAAGTGATTGTTTATAATTTAGAGCATCTTTACAGTGTCAACTAAACATATGCATTATTTTATTAACAGGGCCTTCTGGGAGGTAACATTCTGTTTTTTGTTGAAGAATTTTTATATGTTTCATAACACTCAATTACTTTTTTTGGGGGGACGCACACCGCTGCAACAGCTTTTCAGGCCATTTTCCGGGGAACCAATTTTGTGAGTCTGTAGCTGTGAGATTGTTTTAGTGTAGTCACGTCTATTGCTGTGAGATTGTTTTAGTGTAGTCACTTCTATAGCTGTGAGATTGTTTTAGTGTAGTCACGTCTATAGCTATGAGATTGTTTTAGTGTAGTAACGTCTATAGCTATGAGATTGTTTTAGTGTAGTCACGTCTATGGCTGTGAGATTGTTTTACTGTAGTCACGTCTATAGCTGTGAGATTGTTTTAGAGAAGTCACGTCTATAGCTGTGAGATTGTTTTAGTGTAGTCACGTCTATGGCTGTGAGATTGTTTTAGAGTAGTCACGTCTATGGCTGTGAGATTGCTGTAGTGTAGTCATGTTTATAGCTGTGAGATTGTTGCAGTGTAGTGTACCTACTCTTACTAACGGACAACTCAAAATCACACCAAGTTGCTGGTGGTCACCATATTATCTATTCTACAGATACCGCGTCCGTGTCTTTTCATTGTTAAAGTTGGTAAAGGTAAAAAAGAACATCTTGATCGAACTTCAGAAATTCGGCTTAAAAACTAGAACTATTTACTGCTTCTTGAAGAAGTTCCTCTTCAGGATGAAAAATATCATTTTAAAGTTACATTAGAATATTTTAAAAGTAATTCTAAAAAATAGAAACAAATAATATTGAATTATCTCGATTAAAAAAAACACAACAACAATAAACTTAAATTTAAATGTGGTTTTAGATTAAAGTCTGGAATTCGTGCATAATTTGGGTGGAGTGAATAATCCAACACAATAGCAACATTGAAAAACTCAAATAAAATAAAATGCTATACTTGACAGATATTATGTATAAGCGAAGAGCGCAAATAATAATCTACTGTTTAGAACGAGCGTCTGTAATGTATTAGGTAAGATAGATAAGATAAGATGAGATGAGATAAGATAAGACAAGATAAGATAAGGTACGGTGCCACAAAAAATTGGACAAAAGGCCTTCCTTAATAAACATTTTTTTTCTTTTCTGGACAACATGGCATTTATGGTTTTTTAATGTATTTAATTTAATTTATTTTTTGTTCACTTTGTTTTAGTGAACAATTGTTCGGTGAGTAAGGCTTTTTGCCGAAATGTTCATTGTTCTGTGAAGTCCTGTCAGGCCCACATATAACCCGCTTAAATAACATATTTTCTCTCTAAAATCATGTCACTCCAATATTTTGTCCTTTGGATAAGAAGTTTGACATAGGGCTGGTATAAAAATGCCGAAATACAGTTCATTATTTACATCAAAGTAGTCGGAAAGAATGGATATGCAAGGTTCCTCCAAACAATAAACACACGAACAAAGCAAGAGAACAAAATAGTATAGCGACATCTATTTACGTGCGTCGGTGACTCTCGATTCAGCAGCACTCTGACGAACGTCAGCGTCACGCCGAGAAGGATCAGGCCGCGGAGGAGTCTTTTGAAATGCATGGTGTAAATGTGGGGGTAAACTGGCTGTGGAGTAAAATAGAACAGAGTTCTTCATATGGAGTACATTTAACCGAGGTGTAAAAATAGTCAGTGTAACATTCGATGATATAACCTAGCAGTATAAAATTGATATGATGATAATGGGTAATAAGGGACTGTGAACGCAAAAGAAATGCAATCACGATAATTTTAGACTCATAGACCTTATGCGCATACATTGTATAGCTATGGAATAAAATAAAATTTCGTAGAATGTTAATCAACAATTTTCCATATGAAGATAATAAAGGGTAAAACATATATTAGAAATTAAGTTTATTCAACTATGTGTGCAGACCAACTTTTCTGTCTCTTTACTACACAAGTAACATATGATCTATTTAACTAATATTCCCATTTGTAAAAAAAAATATTTAAATTTTGTAATCATAACCCTAGAAAGAAATCTTTCGTCAGCGAAACGACTTTAACAGCTATAAATAGAAGTACGAAACTAAAACAAAACTATCTTCGAGACGTTCGTTGTTTTTGTGTGCCACCCTATCAGATACACTCGTACCCCAAAAGACTTTTCATTTCTAAGACCAGAAAACGTCAAAACTCGTTGTGTAATGTTACTATTTTTAGACAACATTTTAGCGAAACAGTGTTTTTAAGCTCAAACTTAAGCACAGAGAATCAATACGTTATCAAAATTGTTATCATAGTAAAATTACGAACCAGTTTTTTTTCTTGTCAAGTCCAATAGGGTGTCTTCAATTAACACAGAATCAACAAATTGTCTTAAATATAAGCTAAAATACGTGCTTCTCAATATACGTGCATACTACACATTGCCTCGTATCTCATATCAAAGTTGTCCACCTTGAAACCCCGGATATTTCTAATAATAGATTTCCGCCATTAAATGACGAGGCCTATTCAACAATTACACATATCTTTTTTGTGATTCCGTACAATAACTTTATTACAGGCATATTCCCAATTGTAACATTGAAGCTGATAATATCAATTTATCGTTTAAAAAAGAATAGCAACAACGTTCGTCATATACTGCAGATTATAACTACTACCTTCAAGCTCCCAGGACGTAAAAAGTTGGTACCATTGGGTGTAGTTTCTTCAACCAAATGACAATAATGTTGGTTATCCACGATCAAAGATGCAAGTGGGCTTTTCAATCTGAGAACTGCATTCATTTGTTATTTTATTTATTTTTTATTGATACACATTAATAACGTCGTGAGATATGTTCCAAGTAATCGAATTCATGTTTAACGTCGTAGTTTGTAAGTAATCGATTAGTTGGCCTCCGCAGACGAAGTGTGAATGTGGTCAAGTCCCGTCATAAACTCCGCATTCATTGGCCGTCACGCGGACACTGGTGTGAAAGCAACATCCGTGAAACCCCCATTCCTCACTCCCTCGGTTTTAGATCGCCGAGTCCGCGAGTTGAACTTCTTTTATGTATCCCTTGCGTTGCGGGGACAGAAGCTGACCATTACGGTTGGCTGGTTTAAAAGAAAATTGGACACTGGCCAGACTGGCCATTTAGAGTCCATCAAGAAGAAGAGTTTAATCAAACAACCCCTTAAAAACAATGTCGTTTTTTTTTACTATAAATCCCTTATCAATGAGATATAACTAAAAGTATTGATTATGTTCAATATAAGACGCACCGCGCGACAGATCCTTGTGACATCTCGAATCTCGAGGGCTGGAGTGAAACTCCAGTGACCCGTGGAGGTCAGCTATAGCAGATGCTGGACACGCTACAGAGAGATGCATAGAGATAAACTAAAAAATTCATCAATTTAAACACGGTGCATTCGATCGATCCGAAATTTTGATACAATGCATTGTCAGGTGACAAAAGTCTATGTGCATCACGGGAAATGAGTCATGTTTTAATTTTGATTTTTTTCCTCGGGATCGATTACGACGAGAGACAAGACGGTGAAGTTAATATATATAAGGGAAATAAAAAAAACCCATGCATGATAATGATTGATCTCTTTTGTTGGCTCATCGCCGGACTCTGGATCGCCCACAGCGAACATGGCGTTATCCCGGGAAGATCACTCCTAGTCCTGGTTAGGGTGAACCTTTGATTTCAATTTTATTATTGTACATTTATGTCATTGTGTTTGCTGCGATTCCCGCACTGTGTTTAACGTTCAGGCCACCTTAATCATGTGGATAGCTATAAACACACCACCTGTAGTGTCCCACCGTATGGGGCCAGGTGCGAATATCAAGCTATATCTAACTATATCTAGCTATATCTAGCTACATCTAGCTATATCTAACTATATCTAGCTATATCTAACTATATCAAACTATATCTAACTATATCTAACTATATCTAGCTATATCTAACTATATCTAACTATATCTAGCTATATCTAACTATATCTAGCTACATCTAACTATATCTAACTATATCTAGCTATATCTAGCTACATCTAACTATATCTAGCTACATCTAACTATATCTAACTATATCTAACTACATCTAACTATATCTAGCTACATCTAACTATATCTAGCTACATCTAACTATATCTAGCTACATCTAACTATATCTAGCTACATCTAACTATATCTAGCTATATCTAACTATATCAAACTATATCTAGCTACATCTAACTATATCTAACTACATCTAACTATATCTAGCTACATCTAACTATATCTAGCTACATCTAACTATATCTAGCTATATCAAACTATATCTAGCTACATCTAACTATATCTAGCTACATCTAACTATATCTAGCTACATCTAACTATATCTAGCTATATCTAACTATATCAAACTATATCTAACTATATCAAACTATATCTAGCTACATCTAACTATATCTAACTATATCAAACTATATCTAGCTACATCTAACTATATCTAACTACATCTAACTATATCTAACTATATCAAACTATATCTAGCTACATCTAACTATATCTAGCTACATCTAACTATATCTAGCTATTAGGGGTCTACCGATATATCGGCTGGCCGATATATCGGCACCGATATTAGGGTATCGGCAATATCAGTATCGGTAGCATATCTTATCTTATCTGTTTACAGACGCTCCTTCTATACAGAAGATTATTGCGTCCTACGCTTATCTATGGTTTGTGTTTAGTCCTGCATTTTTATTAGAGATTTAAATGTTGATAAAGTGTTGGTTTTCCTGGATTCTTCAGGCAACCCATTCCACGCCCGAATTCCGGACGGGAAGAAGGAAAACTTGTATGTGTTTGTTCTTGCATACGGAATAAGAAAGGTGTTTTTATCCTTATGTCTATCTGAGGGTTGTATTAAGTTATCTTTGTGTTGTATTTCTAAATTAGAATTAATTGCTTTATGTATGATTACTACTTTGCTCTTGGTTCTTCTATCCTCTAGTGTTTCAAGGTTTAATGATTTAACTAATGGTGTTACTCTTGTCAGTTTCGAATATTCTCCAGTAATGAATCTGGCAGCTCTTTTTTGAATTTGTTCTAGTTTATCAATGTTTTCTTTGGTGGATGGGTCCCATACAGAAGATGCATATTCTAGTGCAGGTCTCACCAAAGTGAGGTAGCATTTTAGTTTTATATCTCTATTACATTTGTTAAAGTTCCTTTTTATAAAGCCTAAGGTTTTGTTTGATTTTTTAATAACTTCATTGACATGGGGATTCCATGATAGTTTCTCATTTATTAAGACTCCTAAGTATTTTGCATCTTTAGTTTGGGTCAGTTCTTTTCCATGAATGTAATATTTTGAATTTATTTGTTTCTTTTTCTTTGTTACTCTTAACAGTTGACACTTTTCTGGATGGAAAGACATACTCCAGTTAGTTTCCCATTTTATCAATTCATCTAAGTCTTTTTGTAAAATTTTGCTATCTTGTTCTGATTTTAGTGTTCTATAGATTATACAATCATCAGCAAATAGCCTAACTTTTGTACCTGTTGAGATGTTGTTGGGTAAATCATTTATATAAATTAAAAAGAGTAAGGGACCTAGCACAGTTCCTTGTGGAACTCCTGAGTTAACCTTTATTGGTGCAGATTTAGATCCATTAATTATTACAGTTTGCTCCCTGCCCAAAGCATGTAAAGGTCCCGATATTGACGTCACCGATATTTCATAATAAGTGATATTTTGACCCAAAAAAAACTACAACAAAAAAAAACAACTATCATTTAGATTTACAATATCTTGACAAATTAATATATCGATCCCGATACCGGTATTGAAATAGCCAAAAGAGTCCTAATATTAATATCTACAACAACGATACAGTGTGCCATGTGCTATGATATTTTTTAGGTATCGGCCGATTTTCGTATGCTCGGAAATACTGTGTAAATAGTGCCGTTGCCAAGTATACCGTAATTGCTCTAATAAATGGATAACATGTAAACATTATGTTCACGTAATTGCTCTAATAGCAAAGATGCACGCAGAATCGCAGATGTCTAAAATATTTCGTTTCGTATGGAATAACAAAATGTACCGTGTGCAGACTTGTTGTCACGAAGAACCATTCACCCTTCAACCTCATTTCACTCTATTACTATTGCTTTGTTCTCATTGTTTCATTCATAAAAGGTGGCCGTGTGCAACAGCCATTAAATTATTGGTTAGAATTAATAATTATGTGTCAAAAGTTGAAGTTTCAAAAGGAGTACCTAATTTTGCTTGTACATTTTCATAAAGGACGGTTCGTTTTGTCATGAGTCCTATGTAGGTCATGATCTGGAACTTGTAAACACATCAGAAACTTCGTTTCGGACAAAAATAAATAAATTGGTAATATCGGCATAACTTGATATCGGTAGAGTGTAGACCCCTAAATTATAAAATATAAATTATTACACATGATGTCATCAAATATGACCGCTTTTTTTTTGTCCTAACAAATACTCATATCGGAACAAAAAATATCGGTAATATCGGCAAAAATGCATATCGATAGACCCCTAAATTACAAAATATAAATAATTACGAGTGATAAATTTAAAAATGACGTCATCAAATATGACCGCTGTTTTTTTTTGTCTTAACAAATAATCATATCGGAAAAAAATATCGGCAAAAATGCATTTCGGTAGACCCCTAATATAAAATATAAATAATTAGGAGTGATAAATTTAATAATGACGTCATCAAATAAGACCGCTCGTTTTTGTCCCAACAAATACTCATATCGGCTTTTATATAGGAAAAAAAAGGTAATATCAGCAAAAATGAATATCGGTAGTCCCCTCATTTGAAAGATAAATAATTACGAGTGATAAATTTAAGAATGACGTCATCAAATATGACCGCTGGTTTTTATCCTAACAAATACTCATATCTGTACTCATATCGGCAAAAAAAATATCGGTAATATCGGTATCAATATCGGCAAAAATGCATATCGGTAGACCCCTACTAGCTATATCTAACTATATCTGACTATATCTAATTCTCTCTCCCTCTCTCTATCTCTCCCTCTCTCTCTCTCTCTCTCTCTCTCTCTCTCTCTCTCTCTCTCTCTCTCTCTCTCTCTCTCTCTCTCTCTCTATCTCTTTCTCACTCGCGTAGATCAGTAAAAAAATGTAAACAAACCGTAAATATGTCCAACTATTAATAAATGGCGTACAGAATTTATGTCTGCTGGGAGGGATATCTGTGAGGTTATCTGTGAGGTTATCTGTGAGGTTATCTGTGAGGTTATCTGTGAGGTTATCTGTGAGGTTATCTGTTAGGTTATCTGTGAGGTTATCTGTGAGGTTATCTGTGATGTTATCTGTGAGGTTATCTTTGAGATTATCTGTGAGGTTATCTGTGAGGTTATCTGTGAGGTTATCTGTGAGGTTATCTGTGAAGTTATCTGTGAGGTTATCTGTGAGGTTATCTGTGAGGTAATCTTTTAAGTTGTCTGTGAGGTTATCTGTGAGGTTATCTGTGAGGTTATCTGTGAGGTTATCTGTGAGGTAATCTTTTAAGTTGTCTGTGAGGTTATCTGTGAGGTAATCTGTGAGGTTATCTGTGAGGTTATCTGTGAGGTTATCTTTGATGTTATATGTGAGGTTATCTTTGAGATTATCTGTGAGGTTATCTGTGAGGTTATCTGTGAGGTTATCTGTGAGGTTATCTGTGAGGTTATCTGTGAGGTTATCTTTGATGTTATCTGTGAGATTATCTGTGAGGTTATCTGTGAGGTTATCTGTGAGGTTATCTGTAAGGTTATCTGTGAGTTATCTTTGAGGTTATCTCTGAGGTTATCTTTGATGTTATCTTTGAGGTTATCTGTGAGGTTATCTGTGAGGTTATCTGTGAGGTTATCTGTGAGGTTATCTGTTAGGTTATCTGTGAGGTTATCTGTGAGGTTATCTGTTAGGTTATCTGTGAGGTTATCTGTGAGGTTATCTGTGAGGTTATCTTTGAGGTTATCTGTGAGGTTATCTGTGAGGTTATCTGTGAGGTTATCTGTGATGTTATCTGTGAGGTTATCTTTGAGATTATCTGTGAGGTTATCTGTGAGGTTATCTTTGAGGTTATCTGTGAGGTTATCTGTGAGGTTATCTGTGAGGTTATCTGTGAGGTAATCTTTTAAGTTGTCTGTGAGGTTATCTGTGAGGTTATCTGTGAGGTTATCTGTGAGGTAATCTTTTAAGTTGTCTGTGAGGTTATCTGTGAGGTAATCTGTGAGGTTATCTGTGAGGTTATCTGTGAGGTTATCTTTGATGTTATCTGTGAGGTTATCTTTGAGATTATCTGTGAGGTTATCTGTGAGGTTATCTGTGAGGTTATCTGTGAGGTTATCTTTGATGTTATCTGTGAGATTATCTGTGAGGTTATCTGTGAGGTTATCTGTGAGGTTATCTGTAAGGTTATCTGTGAGTTATCTTTGAGGTTATCTCTGAGGTTATCTTTGATGTTATCTTTGAGGTTATCTGTGAGGTTATCTGTGAGGTTATCTGTGAGGTTATCTGTGAGGTTATCTGTGAGGTTATCTGTGAGGTTATCTGTGAGTTTATCTGTGAGGTTATCTGTGAGGTTATCTGTGAGGTTATCTGTGAGGTTATCTGTGAAGTTATCTTTGAGGTTATCTGTGAGGTTATCTGTGAGGTTATCTGTGAGATTATCTGTGAGGATATCTGTGAGGTTATATGTGAGGTTATCTGTGAGGTTATCTGTGAGGTTATCTGTGAGGTTATCTGTGAGGTTATCTGTGAGGTTATCTTTGATGTTATCTGTGAGGTTATCTTTGAGATTATCTCTAAGTTATCTGTGAGGTTATCTGTGAGGTTATCTGTGAGGTTATCTGTGAGGTTATCTCTGAGGTTATCTGTGAGGTTATCTGTGAGGTTATCTGTGAGGTTATCTGTGAGGTTAGCTTTGAGGTTATCTGTGAGGTTATCTGTGAGGTTATCTGTGAGGTTAGCTGTGAGGTTATCTGTGAGGTAATCTTTTAAGTTGTCTGTGAGGTTATCTGTGAGGTTAGCTGTGAGGTTATCTGTGAGGTAATCTTTTAAGTTGTCTGTGAGGTTATCTGTGAGGTAATCTGTGAGGTAATCTGTGAGGTTATCTGTGAGGTTATCTTTTATTTTATCTGTGAGGTTATCTTTGAGATTATCTGAGGTTATCTACGAGGTTATCTGTGAGGTTATCTTTGATGTTATCTGTGAGATTATCTGTGAGGTTATATGTGAGGTTATCTGTGAGGTTATCTGTGAGGTTATCTGTGAGGTTATCTGTGATGTTATCTGTGAGGTTATCTGTGAGGTTATCTTTTAAGTTGTCTGTGAGGTTAGCTGTGAGGTTATCTGTGAGGTTAGCTGTGAGGTTATCTGTGAGGTAATCTTTTAAGTTGTCTGTGAGGTTAGCTGTGAGGTTATCTGTGAGGTTATCTGTGAGGTTATCTGTGAGGTTATCTGTGAAGTTATCTGTGAGGTTATCTGTGAGGTTATCTGTGAGGTTATCTGTGAGGTTATTTGTGAGGTTATCTGTGAGGTTATCTGTGACGTTTTCTGTGAGGTTATCTGTGAGGTTATCTGTGAGCTTACCTATGAGGTTATCTTTGATGTTATCTATGAAGTTTTCTGTGAGGTTATCTGTGAGGTTATCTGTGATGTTATCTGTTAAGTTATCTGTGGGGTTATCTGCGAGGTTATCTGCGAGGTTATCTGTGAGGTTATCTGTGAGGTTATCTGTGAGGTTATCTGTGAGGTTCTCTGTGAGGTTATCTGTGACATTTTCTGTGAGGTTATCTGTGAGGTTATCTGTGAGCTTAACTGTGAGGTTATCTTTGATGTTATGTGTGATGTTATCTGTGAGGTTCTCTGTGAGGTTCTTTTGTAAGGTTATCTGTGAGGTTATCTGTGAAGTTATCTGTGAGGTTATCTGAGACGTTATCTGTGAGGTTATCTGTGAGGATATCTGTGAGGTTATCTGTGAGGTTATCTGTGAGGTTATCTGTGAGGTTATCTATGAGGTTATCTTTGATGTTATCTGTGAGGTTATCTATGAGGTTATCTTTGATGTTATCTGTGAGGTTATCTGTGATGTTATCTGTGAGGTTATCTGTGAGGTTATCTGTGAGGTTATCTGTGAGGTTATCTGTGAGGTTATCTGTGAGGTTATCTGTGAGGTTATCTGTGAGGTTATCTGTGAGCTATCTTTGAGGTTATCTCTGAGGTTATCTTTGATGTTATCTTTGAGGTTATCTGTGAGGTTATCTGTGAGGTTATCTGTGAGGTTATCTGTGAGGTTATCTGTGAGGTTATCTGTGAGTTTATCTGTGAGGTTATCTGTGAGGTTATCTGTGAGGTTATCTGTGAGGTTATCTGTGAGGTTATCTGTGAGGTTATCTTTGAGGTTATCTGTGAGGTTATCTGTGAGGTTATCTGTGAGGTTATCTGTGAGATTATCTGTGAGGATATCTGTGAGGTTATCTGTGAGGTTATCTTTGAGGTTATCTGTGAGGTTATCTGTGAGGTTATCTGTGAGGTTATCTGTGAGGTTATCTGTGAGGTTATCTGTGAGGTTATCTGTGAGGTTATCTTTGATGTTATCTGTGAGGTTATCTTTGAGATTATCTCTGAGGTTATCTGTGAGGTTATCTGTGTGGTTATCTGTGAGGATATCTGTGAGGTTATCTCTGAGGTTATCTGTGAGGTTATTTGTGAGGTTATCTGTGAGGTTATCTGTGAGGTTAGCTGTGAGGTTATCTGTGAGGTTATCTGTGAGGTTATCTGTGAGGTTAGCTGTGAGGTTATCTGTGAGGTAATCTTTTAAGTTGTCTGTGAGGTTATCTGTGAGGTTATCTGTGAGGTAATCTTTTAAGTTGTCTGTGAGGTTATCTGTGAGGTAATCTGTGAGGTTATCTGTGAGGTTATCTGTGAGGTTATCTTTGATGTTATCTGTGAGGTTATCTTTGAGATTATCTGAGGTTATCTATGAGGTTATCTGTGAGGTTTTTTTGATGTTATCTGTGAGATTATCTGTGAGGTTATATGTGAGGTTATCTGTGAGGTTATCTGTGAGGTTATCTGTGAGGTTATCTGTGAGGTTATCTGTGAGGTTATCTTTGATGTTATCTGTGAGGTTATCTTTGAGATTATCTCTAAGTTATCTGTGAGGTTATCTGTGAGGTTATCTGTGAGGTTATCTGTGAGGTTATCTCTGAGGTTATCTGTGAGGTTATCTGTGAGGTTATCTGTGAGGTTATCTGTGAGGTAATCTTTTAAGTTGTCTGTGAGGTTATCTGTGAGGTTAGCTGTGAGGTTATCTGTGAGGTAATCTTTTAAGTTGTCTGTGAGGTTATCTGTGAGGTAATCTGTGAGGTTATCTGTGAGGTTATCTGTGAGGTTATCTTTTATTTTATCTGTGAGGTTATCTTTGAGATAATCTGAGGTTATCTATGAGGTTATCTGTGAGGTTATCTTTGATGTTATCTGTGAGATTATCTGTGAGGTTATATGTGAGGTTATCTGTGAGGTTATCTGTGAGGTTATCTGTGAGGTTATCTGTGATGTTATCTGTGAGGTTATCTGTGAGGTTATCTTTTAAGTTGTCTGTGAGGTTAGCTGTGAGGTTATCTGTGAGGTTAGCTGTGAGGTTATCTGTGAGGTAATCTTTTAAGTTGTCTGTGAGGTTAGCTGTGAGGTTATCTGTGAGGTTATCTGTGAGGTTATATGTGAGGTTATCTGTGAAGTTATCTGTGAGGTTATCTGTGAGGTTATCTGTGAGGTTATCTGTGAGGTTATCTGTGAGGTTATCTGTGAGGTTATCTGTGACGTTTTCTGTGAGGTTATCTGTGAGGTTATCTGTGAGCTTACCTATGAAGTTATCTTTGATGTTATCTATGAAGTTTTCTGTGAGGTTATCTGTGAGGTTATCTGTGATGTTATCTGTTAAGTTATCTGTGGAGTTATCTGCGAGGTTATCTGCGAGGTTATCTGTAAGGTTATCTGTGAGGTTATCTGTGAGGTTACCTGTGAGGTTTTCTGTGAGGTTATCTGTGACATTTTCTGTGAGGTTATCTGTGAGGTTATCTGTGAGCTTAATTGTGAGGTTATCTTTGATGTTATGTGTGATGTTATCTCTGAGGTTCTCTGTGAGGTTCTCTGTGAGGTTCTCTGTAAGGTTATCTGTGAGGTTATCTGTGAGGTTATCTGTGAAGTTATCTGTGAGGTTATCTGAGACGTTATCTGTGAGGTTATCTGTGAGGATATCTGTGAGGTTATCTGTAAGGTTATCTGTGAGGTTATCTGTGAGGTTATCTATGAGGTTATCTTTGATGTTATCTGTGAGGTTATCGATGAGGTCATCTTTGATGTTATCTGTGAGGTTATCTGTGACGTTATCTGTGAGGTTATCTGTGAGGTTATCTGTGAGGTTATCTGTGAGGTTATCTGTGAGGTTATCTGTGAGGTTATCTGTGAGGTTATCTGTGAGTTATCTTTGAGGTTATATCTGAGGTTATTTTTGATGTTATCTTTGAGGTTATCTGTGAGGTTATCTGTGAGGTTCTCTGTGAGGTTATCTGTGAGGTTATCTGTGAGGTTATCTGTGAGTTTATCTGTGAGGTTATCTGTGAGGTTATCTGTGAGGTTATCTGTGAGGTTATCTGTGAGGTTACCTGTGAGGTTATCTTTGAGGTTATCTGTGAGGTTATCTGTGAGGTTATCTGTGAGGTTATCTGTGAGATTATCTGTGAGGATATCTGTGAGGTTATCTGTGAGGTTATCTTTGAGGTTATCTGTGAGGTTATCTGTGAGGTTATCTGTGAGGTTATCTGTGAGGTTATCTGTGAGGTTATCTGTGAGGTTATCTGTGAGGTTATCTTTGATGTTATCTGTGAGGTTATCTTTGAGATTATCTCTGAGGTTATCTGTGAGGTTATCTATTAGGTTATCTGTGAGGTTATCTGTGAGGTTATCTCTGAGGTTATCTGTGAGGTTATTTGTGAGGTTATCTGTGAGGTTAGCTGTGAGGTTAGCTGTGAGGTTATCTGTGAGGTTATCTGTGAGGTTATCTGTGAGTTTAGCTGTGAGGTTATCTGTGAGGTAATCTTTTAAGTTGTCTGTGAGGTTATCTGTGAGGTTAGCTGTGAGGTTATCTGTGAGGTAATCTTTTAAATTGTCTGTGAGGTTATCTGTGAGGTAATCTGTGAGGTTATCTGTGAGGTTATCTGTGAGGTTATCTTTGATGTTATCTGTGAGGTTATCTTTGAGATTATCTGAGGTTATCTATGAGGTTATCTGTGAGGTTATCTTTGATGTTATCTGTGAAATTATCTGTGAGGTTATCTGTGAGGTTATCTGTGAGGTTATCTGTGATGTTATCTGTGAGGTTATCTGTGAGGTTATCTTTTAAGTTGTCTGTGAGGTTAGCTGTGAGGTTATCTGTGAGGTAATCTTTTAAGTTGTCTGTGAGGTTAGCTGTGAGGTTATCTGTGAGGTTATCTGTGAGGTTATCTGTGAAGTTATCTGTGAGGTTATCTGTGAGGTTATCTGTGAGGTTATCTGTGAGGTTATCTGTGAGGTTATCTGTGAGGTTATCTGTGACGTTTTCTGTGAGGTTATCTGTGAGGTTATCTGTGAGCTTACCTATGAGGTTATCTTTGATGTTATCTATGAAGTTTTCTGTGAGGTTATCTGTGAGGTTATCTGTGATGTTATCTGTTAAGTTATCTGTGGGGTTATCTGCGAGGTTATCTGCGAGGTTATCTGTGAGGTTATCTGTGAGGTTATCTGTGAGGTTATCTGTGGGGTTCTCTGTGAGGTTATCTGTGACATTTTCTGTGAGGTTATCTGTGAGGTTATCTGTGAGCTTAACTGTGAGGTTATCTTTGATGTTATGTGTGATGTTATCTGTGAGGTTCTCTGTGAGGTTCTCTGTAAGGTTATCTGTGAGGTTATCTGTGAGGTTATCTGTGATGTTATCTGTGAGGTTATCTGAGACGTTATCTGTGAGGTTATCTGTGAGGATATCTGTGAGGTTATCTGTGAGGTTATCTGTGAGGTTATCTGTGAGGTTATCTGTGAGGTTATCTATGAGGTTATCTTTGATGTTATCTGTGAGGTTATCTATGAGGTTATCTGTGAGGTTATCTTTGATGTTATCTGTGAGATTATCTGTGAGGTTATATGTGAGGTTATCTGTGAGGTTATCTGTGAATTTATCTGTGAGGTTATCTGTGATGTTATCTGTGAGGTTATCTGTGAGGTTATCTTTTAAGTTGTCTGTGAGGTTAGCTGTGAGGTTATCTGTGAGGTAATCTTTTAAGTTGTCTGTGAGGTTAGCTGTGAGGTTATCTGTGACGTTTTCTGTGAGGTTATCTGTGACGTTATCTGTGAGCTTACCTATGAGGTTATCTTTGATGTTATCTATGAAGTTTTCTGTGAGGTTATATGTGAGGTTATCTGTGATGTTATCTGTTAAGTTATCTGTGGGGTTATCTGCGAGGTTATCTGCGAGGTTATCTGTGAGGTTATCTGTGAGGTTATCTGTGAGGTTATCTGTGAGGTTATCTGTGAGGTTCTCTGTGAGGTTATCTGTGACATTTTCTGTGAGGTTATCTGTGAGGTTATCTGTGAGCTTAACTGTGAGGTTATCTTTGATGTTATGTGTGATGTTATCTGTGAGGTTCTCTGTGAGGTTCTCTGTAAGGTTATCTGTGAGGTTATCTGTGAGGTTATCTGTGATGTTATCTGTGATGTTATCTGTGAGGTTATCTGAGACGTTATCTGTGAGGTTATCTGTGAGGATATCTGTGAGGTTATCTGTGAGGTTATCTGTGAGGTTATCTGTGAGGTTATCTATGAGGTTATCTTTGATGTTATCTGTGAGGTTATCTATGAGGTTATCTTTGATGTTATCTGTGAGGTTATCTGTGACGTTATCTGTGAGGTTATCTGTGAGGTTATCTGTGAGGTTATCTGTGAGGTTATCTGTGAGGTTATCTGTGAGGTTATCTGTGAGGTTATCTGTGAGGTTATCTGTGAGGTTATCTGTGAGGTTATCTGTGATGTTAACTGTGAGGACATATGTGAAGTTGTATGTGAGGTTATCTGTGAAGTTTTCTGTAAGGTTATCTGTGAGGTTATCTGTAAGGTTATGTGTGAAGTTTTCTGTAAGGTTATCTGTGAGGGTATCTAGGAGGTTATCTTTGAAGTTGTCTGTGTCGTTATCTGTGAGGTTATCTGTGAAATCATTGAGCACGTGATGCAAGTCTTTGAAAAGCGTTGTTGAGACTAAATTAATTTTATTGCGATAATTTAGACAAGTGTTTCCTGCCGGTAATGAAGTAATAATAGTATTAATGACATGAGTGAAGTATGTGGAGGCGGGGCTTGGAAAGGGTTAATATTGGGACATGAGCAGATCATTTATGCAAGAGGGAATGAATACCCCACAAGGACGGTCCTCAAAATAACTGCCAGCAGAGCATTTATACAAGAGGGAATGAATACCACACAAGGACGGTCCTCAAACAAGTAATTGGCAGCCGATAGTTTATACAAGAGGGAATGAATACCACACAAGGACGGTCCTCAAACAAGTAATTGGCAGCCGATAGTTTATACAAGAGGGAATGAATACCACACAAGGACGGTCCTCAAACAAGTAATTGGCAGCCGATAGTTTATACAAGAGGGAATGAATACCACACAAGGACGGTCCTCAAACAAGTAATTGGCAGCCGATAGTTTATACAAGAGGGAATGAATACCACACAAGGACGGTCCTCAAACAAGTAATTGGCAGCCGATAGTTTATACAAGAGGGAATGAATACCACACAAGGACGGTCCTCAAACAAGTAATTGGCAGCCGATAGTTTATACAAGAGGGAATGAATACCACACAAGGACGGTCCTCAAACAAGTAATTGGCAGCCGAAATTTTATACAAGAGGGAATGAATACTACCCTCCCCCCTTCCACGGACTGCCCTCACATTAGATCCCAATGAGTTTAAATATGAACACAGATCTACTCTAAAGGGAAACTATTATTAGCCACATAATTTTTAATGTTGTCTGCAGTCACGAACATCAAAGCAATCATGCTCCTGGATGCCATTTGCATTCATCTACCAATTATCTTAAAAGCAATAACTGCCTACTGCTCCAGGTGATCATTTAGATGCCCTTTTAAACAGACAAGAAATATTACACAATATCCTCGAGGCGAAAGTGACTTTGTTTTTTGTTTTCTATTTTTATTTATAGCGACTATGTAGTGATTGTCTCCCTTCGACCGATCGCTTTCTCGTTTCGTAAAAATACAGTTACGTAAGGATAACAAATAATAATAATAATGTAAAGATTAAAAAAGAAATTAAAAAAGACACATTATATAAGAAAAGGATCTCAAGTCACAGTTAAAACAGCAACTGGAAAAAAAGAATATTCTACATGTGTTTTTTTTAAAGTAATCGTGCACATCTTTCTTCTTTTCGCTTCTCTGTTTTTATGCATACTTAATTACAATCCTATATAATAAAAGGCAAGTTTCTTTCCTTTCTGTCCCGTCATCTATAGCGATTGGTCCCTCAAACACATATGACTCCTACAGCTAATCACTAGCGGAAAAAATTTACATATTACTCGGAGGTTCAAAACGAGTTATTTTTGGTGCAGTTTTTTGGTCATAATTCATTATGTTGTTCCCATCTTGAAGTGATGCCTGCCGCTTATTCCAAGGACAATTCTGCTTTTTCCTTGATAGTCCTGGGGGGTAGTGGCAAGAGTTTTAAGTGTCGTTTGTTTTTTGTAGCTGTTATTGTTGTTGTTGTTTTGTTGTCGTTTTTTGTTGTTGTTTTGTTGTTGTTGTTTTGTGGTTGTTGCTGTTGTTGTTGCTGTTGTTGTTGTAGTTGTTGTTTTGCTGTTGTTGTTTTGTTGTTTTTGTTTTGTTGCTGTTGTTGTTTTGTTGTTGTTGTTTTTCTTTTGTTGTTTTTTGTTTTGTTGTAGCTGTTGTTGTTGTTTTTGTTGTTGTTGTTGTTGCTGTTGTTGTAGCTGTTTTTGTTGCTGTTGTTGTTTTTGTTGTTTTTGCTGTTTTTTGTTGTTGTTGTTGTCCACATCCCTTGCCCTGCAACGACATGTCCTGCAAACGCTTCAGCATAACAACTACGAAAACATAGCGTCCATGAACTTCACAGGTCACCCTACACTTATTCCCGTCCTTGGGCGGGCTTTGTTACTAGGATTTCCATAATATAGTATTTATTTTATATATATAACTAGATTGTGCCGGGGCGCCGGGGCGCCTGCGGCGCCCACTTATTTTAGGGCGCCTACGGCGCCAACCTTTTTCATTTCTGATATAAAATCAAAAAATAAACGGGGCGCCTATTATATTATTTACGGACCCCTATTATAAAATACTTTGTGTACATTTCAGAAAGTTTAATATTTCGTATTTATAAAACAAGGACAAGTTAGTTGGGCTTTTGAAAAAGGTCGGTGCCGTAGGCGCTCTAAAAAAATTGCATTTTTATAAAATAAATAGATTTCAGCTGAAACTTCCGTCATTTTTGACGGGTGTTCATTATAATTCGCAGCGCAAGACCATCCAAAAATACAAAATTGCAGTTGTGTCGTAAAACATGTTTAATATAATGCGGACCGATCAGGAATATGTTTATAAAAAGAGTTGTCAATAAAATACGCACCTTATTGCGCGACAGAAAGGATGTTCAATATAATACGCTCCGCGACGCTCTATCTCAAAAAATAACATGATACATAGGAATAAATAAAATAATCTTAAAAAATCAATAATTTAATTACGGTACATGCGATCGATCTGAAATTTTGATACATTGTTTTTATTAACGGTACAAAACTGCCTGCTAAGTTACGAGGAAGTGGTTTAAAAATCGATCCAAAGTTTTGGCGACAAGCAAGCAAGCAATCAAGGGCGGCCGCAGACACCACGAGTTAATATAAAGGATTTAAAAAGCTTTAAATTATTGTTTTGATCACACAAATAGTTCGTGTATCTTGTATTTAATTAGAAGCTCGATTGCAGTCCTATATTATATTATATAACATTTTTTAATGTTAATAGAACTTCCAATACTTGCAATGATTACTAAGGCAGGCAGTGCCAGAAGGCAGACAGTGCCTGAAGACAGACAGTGCCGGAAGGCAGACAGTGTCAGAAGGCAGACAGTGTCAGAAGGCAGACAGTACCAGAAGTCAGACAGTACCAGAAGGCAGATAGTGCCTGAAGGCATACAGTGCCGGACAGATCATCTTGAAAGATCCCTGGTGGTAAAGAAGCAAAAGTAAACTACGGTACAGGAGTTGAGCCCGAGGCAGACGACCGACTGGCTGACCAATGGCATGATGATGAATTGACGATGTGCCGTAGGAGATAATTCAAAATTCTATTTCAAAAGCCTTGCTTAAATTTATGTTACCGCTGTTATTTCAATTGAATTTAATGTATAGAAAACGCATGCATTACCACCATAATTGTATGGCAGTTATTTAATAAGTCTAGACATTTTACTTTTCTAATTCAATGTATCAAAACGTAACACGACAATAGGCCATACGTAAAATTTAGCAACCTTCATTAACACTTTGGTTATTCTAAATAGTTTTAAACTATTTAGAATAACCAAAGTGTTCATTAACACTTTGGTTATTCTAAATAGTTTTAAATTTTTTTTTAAAACTTTTTAGAATAACCAAAGTGTTAATGAACACTTTTGTTATTCTAAATAGTTTTTAAAAAAATATAAAATTTATATTTAGAAATTTTCATTCAACGCCTAAAACATCTGAGGAATATCGATGTTAAATTTCAGATTCTTGTAGACATTTAATTCTTTTAGTTGCTCATTGTCTTTATAAACATGATATTTTTTAGTATGTGTATTTATTTTTTGACATTCTCTCATTTAAATAGTCAACGTGAATGAGTTGGTGCTCAGGGTCTTAGGTCAAAGAGAGTTTTGGAAAGGTTAACATTGTCAAGAGTAACAAAGGAAAAGAAACAAATAAATTCAAAATATTACATTTATGGAAAAGAACTGACCCAAACTAAAGATGCAAAACAATTAGGAGTCTTAATAAATGAGAAACTATCATGGAATCCCCATGTCGATGAAGTTATTAAAAAATCAAACGAAACCTTAGGCTTTATAAAAAGAAACTTTAACAAATGTAATAGAGATATAAAACAAAAGTGCTACCTCACTTTGGTGAGACCTGTACTAGAATATGCATCTTCTGTATGGGACCCATCCACCAAAGGAAGCATTGATAAACTAGAACAAATTTAAAAAAGAGCTGCCAGATTCATTACTGGAGAATATTCAAAACTGACAAGAATAACACCATTAGTTAAATCATTAAACCTTGAAACACTATAAGATAGAAGAACCAAGAGCAAAGTAGTAATCATTCATAAAGCAATTAATTCTAATTTAGAAATACAACACAAAGATAACTTAATACAACCCTTAGATAGACATAAGGATAAAAACACCTTTCTTATTCCGTATGCAAGAACAATCACATACACATTTTCGTTCATCCCGTCCGAAATTCGGGCGTGGAATGGGTTGCCTGAAGAAACCAGGAAAGCTAACACTTTATCAACATTTAAATCTCTAATAAAATTCAGTACTGAACACAAGTCAGAGATAAGCGTAATGCGCAATAATCTTCTGTTTAGAAGGAGCGTCTGTAAACAGATAAACTAAGATAAGATTTTTAAAGAGAGTTTTGGAAAAGTTGACATTTTGAAAAAAATACTTCATGAAAGGTAACATCAGACATAAAACTAAATCAAGAGTCGTATTCCCGGTAAAAACTACGGTCTACACCAAATTGAAGATATTAGTCCGGCAATTCGGTACTAGGCACGCACAAGACGTAAAGCTATTGGTACAGCTATACAGTACAGATCACGTACAAGACATACAGATATAGGTGCAGCTATACAGTACAGATCACGTACAAGACATACAGATATAGGTACAGCTATACATTACAGATCACGTACAAGACGTATAGATATAGGGGCAGCTATACAGTACAGATCGCGTACAAGACATATAGATAAAGGTGCAGCTATACAGTACAGATCACGTACAAGACATACAGATATAGGTGCAGCTATACAGTACAGATCACGTACAAGACATATAGATAAAGGTGCAGCTATACAGTACAGATCAAGTAAACGACATACAGATATAGGTGCAGCTATATAGTACAGATCACGAACAAGACATACAGTATATAGGTGCAGCTATATAGTACAGATCACGTACAAGACATATAGATATAGGTGCAGCTATACAGTACAGATCACGTACAAGACATACTGATATAGGTGCGGCTATACAGTACAGATGAGATGTTTCAGAAAGATATTTAACATCTCCTACACAGCGCACATCACAAACGAAGCGGTCCGCAACACAATAAGTACTGTCATTGGCCCCTACGAGGACCTACTCACATCAATTAAGAAGAGGAAATTACGATGGTACGGACACGTGACAAGAACTGGAGGTCTCGCAAAAACCATATTGCAAGGCACAGTCAAGGGAGGAAGGAAAAGAGGCAGACAAAAGAAGAGATGGGAGGACGATATCAAAGAGTGGACCGGCCTGTCATTCAGCGACTCTCAAAGGGCAGCACAGGAACGGGACAAATGGTGTGTGTTAGTGAACAGTTCACGATGGTGCCCCAACGACCCAAAACGGGTTAAGGGATAGTTCAAGTTCAAGTTCATACAGTACAGGTCTCGTACACAACATACAGATATAGGTGCAGCTATACCGTACAGATCACGCACAAGACATACATATATAGGTGCAGCTATACAGTACAGATCACGTACAAGACGTATAGATATAGGTGCAGCTATATAGTACAGATCACGTACAAGACATATAGATCTAGGTGCAGTTATACAGTACAGATCACATACAAGTCATACAGATATTGGTGCAGCTATACAGTACAGATCACGCACAAGACATATGCTCAACTGGAAGCATTGTTTTTTTTTATAAGCTTATTAGCAAGCAGAATTAATTTACTTATCAAATAGGACATAACGTGTTAATAAAATAATTTTAAATCAATGAGGAAAAACAATTAAATTTGTCTAGACTTAAGTTCCCATGTTAATTAAACGAGCATCGCTGTTTTCTTGATGAAATCGATTATAATTTCAGTGGCATCATCAAAGAGTGGATGATATATTCTTCAGATATTTTTTTAATGTATATAATGCCGAATCTTTTATCTGACATTTGATGTATGCAGTGGCGTAACAACGGCTTGGCATTGGGGCAGTTGCCAAGGGCACCGGCCTGCGCCAGTTCAAAAGGGCGCCGTTAAATCTCTAATTTTTTATTTTTTATTTAAATAAAGGACGCCAAAAATAAATTAGCCAAGAGCGTCAAAAACCCAGTTACGCCTCTGGATGTTTCTTTATTTGATAAATAATTTGTAACTGACACCAATGTAACTGTGGGTTGTGTTTTTATTTATTAATATGTAACTCTCTTGTAGGCGTTCTCTCAATACATAATCTTGTGCACAATAATCCACTGAAGAATTTATTTCAATAAAACAACTTTAATATTTATACGTTGTACACAGAAATATCATTTGAGGTTATACAACGTGGAATTCTCAAGCACACACTTCACGTCCTTCCCTCACGGAAGTTCTCTGACAACTCCTTGCCCAACCTTCTCAGCCAATGGGAAGGTTCTCTCTTCCCGCGTTTATTACTCACGTGACCTCTCCTACATCTGATCACGCAGTTCACTCATGACACAGCCGTGACATTCACATGTGACATAATTGTACACTTTAAGAACAATAATTTAATTTGTCCAAACATTTTTTTTACTAAAAGAAATGTTGAGAATACTCAGAAATTTTTTTTTGACATTTTGAAACTTTATGCTTCGTGTTTCTTACATAATTAACATAAAATTTTTAGCGTGTCGTCAGTAACAAAATATATTGGTCTTCTCTTTACATTGGTCTTCTCTTTATATTGTGCTTCGCTTTATATTGTGCTCGTCTTTATATTGTGCTCGTCTTTATATTGTGCTCGTCTTTATAAAGGGCTTCTTTTTATATAGGGCTTCTCTTTAGATAGGGCTTCTCTTTATATAGGGCTTCTCTTTATATAGGGCGCCTCTTTATAATGTGCGCGTCTTTATATTTCTCCCACACACCCCTAGCCTTAAACCCCACTAAAAAAAAGCCAAACCACCTGATCTTAGACACATTTTCACAGATAAATGTATATGCCCCTGAGTTCAACAATTATTTTTAAAATACATAAATAAAAGATGAAAGTCGAGAAATAAGTCACACTGCCTTAGGTTTACCACAAGAACGATGTCGGAAAGTGTCTGCTGCTACTCACGTTGACAGTCGGGGCTCTCTGTGCTGATTGCTCTGATCCGTACTACATCAACGCTTGTGGGAGGACATATCGGGAGTGCGATCTGTGTGTACCGATGTTTTATTAAAATTTACTTCTTTTGTATTGTTTTCATTAAAACAAAAAATATGTGTAAGCTATGATAAGCTGCTACCGTTGTTTAGTTATCAAAAAATGTTTACGTCTTGTACAAAATTAAAATATCACAATTTTATTTAAAAAATGAGGAACGCGATGGTTAAGGGGAAATCGGGCCTACATAGAGTGCGATGTGTATGCAGGGATGTTTTATTAAAATATATTTCTTTTGTCTTGTTTTAATTTATTAAAATAACTATACGTAAGCTACGATAAGCTGAAATTTGGCACACGGACCGGACTCACCTAACAATGCATCGTATCAAAATGTCAGATCGATCGATTGTACCGTAATTAAATAAATGCATTTTTAGAAAATCCTTATCTAACGTATGTAATTCAAATTCACGGTTTGTTATTGTTTTTTTCTTCCACTTCCACGTGAGTTTGAGTTGACGCCGACCGACGTGCCGACACCCCCTCACGTCTCACCCCCATTTATTAAAGACAAGGGACATCACTCGGTGTCAGTCTGTCAATGTTTGTAGCGTTTGAAAATAATCAATACTGTTAGTTATGTCTCATATATAAGGGATTTATAGTCAAAAACTTTGTTTTTACGGGTTTGTTTTATTCGCTTCCCTTCGTACAATGACATTTCCTTGAGCGACTTTGTAGTGGCTATCAAATGCTTGGTTGTCTCCCCTCGCCTCTCGTTCAGAAAATGACGCCCATAAAGATAGCTCAGAACATAAAAGTGTGTGATATCTGTGTTTAGTCAAAGAAATAGCACTTATCTAATTGTATTCTAACATTTCTATATTAAGGTAATTCTATTTTTTTAAATGAAAACTCTCAATGATATAAAAGAAACCCATATATAAACCCATATATAAACCCATATATAAACCCATATATAAACCCATATATAAACCGATTTATAAACCTATATATACAACTTTCATGAGAATTGTTGCGCTCTCTTATCGGTGCTCTTATGTCGGCGGTCTTATGTCTGCGCTCTTATGTCGGCGATCTTATGTCGGCGCTCTTATGTCGGCGATCTTATGTCGGCGATCTTATGTCGGTGATCTTATGTCGGAGCTCTTATGTCGGGGATCTTTTTTCATGCGCGCTTTTGCACCTGAGAATGAATCTACACATTGTGTCATTCACAGGGAAATTGCAAGCCAAAAAAATGCCTCCAAAATTAAAACGTGTATTCATTGATGTCGTTAAAGTTATTAATTGCATCAATGCACACGCCTTTAACTCACGCTTGTTTGGGCAGCTTCGTGACAAAGATGACTCATGCGCACAGATGTCTTCTTTTTAACTCAGAAATAAGATTGTCATCCAGAGAAAAAATCCCTACCACAGTATTTGACTTTCGAGAGCCATCGCTAAGATTTCTCTCAGAAAAGAAGTCACCGCTGGCAGCACATTTCAGTGACAAGGTATGGGTCGCAAAAATGGCTTACCTTTGTGACGTGTTCAGCCAGCTCAAAGAACTCAATCTGTCTCCTCAGGGGAAAATGACAACTGTTTTCAAGTTGGCTGAAAAAGTAGCTGTGCTTACAGCCAAACTGGAGTTGTGGGGACCTGCGCGTGAACAGGTGAAATTTGGATATCTTTCAAACGTTAGCGGGCAATCAAGTGAGACTGAGCATTCATTATCCCAGTTGGTGCACGATCACCTGTCTTTGATTTTAAAGCGAGTTTTGAGCGCTACTTCCCAACCACAGAACACCCACAAACTGGTGTGGAATGGGCCCTTGAGAACACCCATAAACTGGTGTGGAATGGGCCCTTGAGAACACCCACAAACTGGTGTGGAATGGGCCCTTGAGAACACCCACAAACTGGTGTGAAATGAGCATTGTCCTATTTGTTTACAGACCAGGCGAGTCTTGCATGTCTGTGCAAGAAGTTCAGCTACTCAAGATTGCAATCGGCGGCAGCCTGAAAACATACGTTCGAGAAAACAACTCTTGCAGTTTTCTGAATTAAAGTCACGACGGAATATCCTGAGATTGCCACCATATCAATTAAATAATTTACGACATCGTATCAGTGTGAAGGTTTTTTTTCAATGACAGCAACCAAACAAAAAACAACGGATTAAAATGGACATAAGCAACACACTTCGGGTGTCATTGTTACCACCAGATTGAACCAACTCGTTAAAAAAAAACTCAGGATTCTCATTGATTTAATGTTCTAGCAAGTTGAAATATAGAAACATTTTAATCTATTTTTTGGTGTAATTGTATTTTATTTTTTAAAGGCATGTTTAGTTAACAATTAAATTAAAACTATAAAATCAAAGCAATCTAATATACATGTATAAACAAAACACCCTTATATACATGTATAAACAAAACAATCTAATATACATGTATAAACAAAACAATCCAATACACATGTATAAACAAAACACTCTTATATACATGTATAAACAAAACAATCTAATATACATGTATAAACAAAACAATCTAATATACATGTATAAACAAAACAATCCAATACACATGTATAAACAAAACACTCTTATATACATGTATAAACAAAACAATCTAATATACATGTATAAACAAAACAATATAATATACATGTATAAACAAAACAATCTAATATACATGTATAAACAAAACAATGTGATATACATGTATAAACAAAACAATCTAATATACATGTATAAACAAAACAATCTAATATACATGTATAAACAAAACAATGTAATATACATGTATAAACAAAACAATCTAATATACATGTATAAACAAAACAATCTAAAATATATGTATAAACAAAACAAGCTAATATACATGTATAAACAAAACAATCTAATATACATGTATAAACAAAACAATCTAATATACATGTATAAACAAAACAATCTAATATACATGTATAAACAAAACAATCTAATATACATGTATAAACAAAACAATCTAGTATACATGTATAAACAAAACAATCTAATATACATGTATAAACAAAACAATCTAAAATATATGTATAAAAAAACAATCTAATATACATGTATAAACAAAACAATCTAATATACATGTATAAACAATCAACGCCGCTGCCGACCCCAAAAAAACTACCCCATACCCCCCTCGCAGGGGGCCGCGGTAAAATTATCAAACTTTGACCGGGCCGCGGCGATAGAAAGTTTGGGGACCACTGTTATAGGATGCTGACTGAAATGTTTTAGTCTTCAAATTCTTGGTATGAAATTTTATATATCACACACATTTTTAAAAAAACAACATTTTTAAAAGAAAATATATATAATTAAATTAATTAATTCTACTTATCTTTTGTTTTTGACGTTCTAAAAATTGTTTTAACAAAATAATTTGGATTTCATTTCATTTTTTGTTACCATTCGACGTTATCTTAAATGGGACTATTGAGTTTTAAGATGGGCCCTTCTTTGTTTAATTTTTACTTTCTTTCATCAGATAAATTATAGGCTACGGGCAATTAGCTAGTCATAAAAAATGAGTAAGATAGATTCTAAATGACATTTAATAAAACTTTTCTTTTTTTTTCTTTTTTTTTGTTGTTGAAAAATTGGACTACTACAGGAAGCACTCGACCACAAATCAAAATTATATTAAAACGACTTTTTCGAGGTCAGAATATGACGCTTCAATGCACTGTTGGTCACATTACAGGGCATTATAAGTTAATTAGGGTCTCTGAATGTGAGAGTAGACCTTAAAATCACCCTAGTCGGCGGTGCATCAACCAACGTCCACAAAGTCCACCAATTCACAACGTCCAAAAGTAAAAACATAACTAAATATATTTCTAACGGAATATTACCAAGTAGGTTATTAACTAAATTAAACTTTTAAAAACAAGACAAAAAATGAATAGTATGCAATTGGTTAAAAAAAAACTTTGTACTTTGTCAAGCTTTTGATCCATGGTAACCTCAACTGCGCATCTCAAAATTAGACATAAAACAAATATAGGCATGTCAGGGGCATGCCTAATTAGTTTCGATGATAGTATGTATAAGCTTGTCTTCATTTTTATTTTTTTATAACGAAATTTTCTGAATAAATTGTAAATTTAATTAATTTTATTTTTTTATTTATTTGAAAAAGAAACAAGGTTTAGCCATCTAGGAAATATTTATTTTTTCACCTCATCATTCTTTAATTTGCAAACAAAGAGATAGCTTAATGACTTAAACAATGAATGATTTTAAAAAACGTGAATTCTGACCATGTTTACAGAGTTATTTGCTAATAATGAGCATTAAAACTAAGGATAATGGATCCGCCCATGTGGACTATACTTTACTTTATAGTATGTAAATATTCATCCAAATTATAAGTTACAAAGCGCGATGTCGAATATGACAAAAGCTCTGCTGTTCCTAGCCTTAGCTGTTTTGAATGTAACCACATCTTGGCCCGATCCCCTCTATACAAATAATGGTAGTCGTACGATTGATGAGTGCAATGGGTACGTAGATATTTTTATCATATAAAGTTTGTATGGTTTTCTTTTCAAGTTAAAAATTAAATATGTTTATTATATCTGTAATGATTAGATACAAAGATAAATTCAAGTGAACGGCATTTCAAGTTCTGCCTGAGGTTTGGTCCATGATTCAGGAAAACCATTCAGTTTCTATGCTCAAAGCTAAAGAAAAAATATATTTTTTTATAAATAAAAAAATGACAAATAGAATGTCACATGATTGATACTATATTTCATTGATTTCTGGATATAATGTTGTGTAGAAATCATTTATCTAATATTCATCAGAAAACAAACGAATATATTTCCAAGTCATTCATGCAGTCTTAAATAATTCTCAAAGAAAGAATAACGTGATTAATTTCTGTTCTAAAAACAACTAAACACATCTTAAAACTAGTTTAAAGTGTTGAAATTGTGAAATTAAAAAAAAATTTACACCTTCCTAATACATTATATACATCATAAAAAATCTATCGATCAAAGAGGCAGCCATAAATAAAATCAACTTATCCTTCATGGCAGTTCATATTGCATCTTAAAATGTATACAACGCATCATATCAAATTTAGGTGAATATATCCACGGCAAAAAAAAACAACTAAATATTATCTTTCGTATTCAATAAAAGCAATATTGAAACTTCTATTCCTGCCTCGCTTTTATTTCTTTATATGTGTCACGTGATAATCACGAGATGAGTGACATTTACAATATGTAATAAGTGTTATTTTTGTAAAAGAAAAAATCAAACCTGGCGTTTAACGGTTCAAAATCTCATTAACCGTACACACCCACTACGACGTCACTGGTTGAACCAAAAAACACCGGATCTGAATGATAAGAAATGAAAGATCACAGGTTTTTAATGTGTTTGATTTCCAATGAACATTGACGGTTTAAGCAGATCAATTATAACCAACTACCAGTTGCGGACTGGCCAGACGGGAATTTGGGCATTGCCCAGTGGGCCTATTTCGTTCTATAGAATAATATTATTTTAGTGAGAAGGGCCGCTCTGTAAATAATGCCCGGGCCGCTTTAAAGCTCCAGTCCGCCCCTGATATCTTATCTTCTGTTTATTGACCAACGAGGGCCACATACGGCTCACAGGCCACATTCCACTCACAGGCCACATTCCACTCACAGACCACATTCCACTCACAGACCACATTCCACTCACAGGCCACATTCCACTCACAGACCACATACGGCTCACAGGCCACATTCCACTCACAGACCACATTCCACTCACAGACCACATTCCACTCACAGGCCACATTCCACTCACATACCACATTCCACTCACAGGCCACATTCCACTCACAGGCCACATTCCACTCACAGGCCACATTCCACTCACAGGCCACATTCCACTCACAGGCCACATTCCACTCACAGGCCACATTCCATTCACAGGCCACATTCCACTCACAGGCCACATTCCACTCACAGGCCACATTCCGCTCATAGGCCCCATTCCACTCACAGACCACATACGGCTCACAGGCCACATTCCACTCACAGGCCAAATTCCACTCACAGACCACATACGGCTCACAGGACACATTCCACTCACAGGCCACATTCCACTCACAGGCCACATTCCACTCACAGGCCAAATTCCACTCACAGACCACATACGACTCACAGGACACATTCCACTCACAGGCCACATTCCACTCACAGGCCACATTCCACTCACAGGCCACATTCCACTCACAGGCCACATTCCACTCACAGACCACATTCAACTCACAGACCACATTCAACTCACAGACCACATTCAACTCACAGACCACATTCCACTCACAGGCCACATTCCGCTCATAGGCCCCATTCCACTCACAGACCACATACGGCTCACAGACCACATTCCAATCACAGGCCACATTCCACTCACAGACCACATTCCACTCACAGGCCATATTCAACTCACAGACCACATTCCACTCACAGACCATATTCAACCCACAGACCACATTACGTGATTCAGTGTTTCATTACTTTGAGCTCACATCAATATTTTCCTCAACATCTATGAGCTATATCATTGCTCTGCAGTTACTAGAATCCGAGCATGTGCTATGCATGTCAGTGTATAGAGCAGTGATGGCGAACCTATGGCACGTGACACGCGTGCCACGGTCGGCACGCAGATTCTTATCAGCCGGCACTCGACTAAAATATTTCCTTGATCTAACCAGCTAATCCAAACCCACATTTTCGGGGTCCATTGGAGTGTTGGCATTTTGCTATAAAATAAATGGGGTTTGGTTGTATTTTTGCGCACGCGGCCTTGAATAGGTTTGCAATCACTGGTGTAGAAGTATTTGTGGTTGGAAAAAGCAGTTGTTTCTCAACCTTATATGCTCGACCCTAACCAATGACAATTGCAACGCAATGGTGGCAGATGTTACAGCCTCTTGCATTTCTGGTAAATTAAAATTGAACTTGGATATTGAATATCATGGAGACCCGCCAGTCATTGTATCTAAACCAATCTGAGAAATAGAAGGATAGAGGGATAGACTGAAAGAGACAGACTGAGGGAGATAAAGAGATAGAGAGAGTGTGTGAGAGTGAAACGAAAGAATATCACAGTCTTCCATTAAACACATCCCTACCATTAACACATACCATTAACACATAACTGCCACTTAACACATCACCGCCATTAAACACATCACTGCAATTAAACACATCCCTGCCACTAAACACATAACTGCCACTTAACACATCACTGCCATTAAACCCATCACTACCACTAAACACATCACTGCCATTAAACCCATCACTGCCACTAAACACATCACTGCCATTAAACCCATCACTGCCACTAAACACATCTTTGCCATTAAACACATCACTGCCATTAAACACATCACTGTCATTAAACACATCACTGTCATTAAACACATCACTGCCATTAAACAAATCACTGCCATTGAACTCATCACTGCCAATAAACACACATCTGGCATAAAACACATCCCTTCCATTAAACACATCACTGTCATTAAACACATCACTGCCATTTAACACATCACTGCCATTAAACCCATCACTGCCATTTAGCATCATTTCTCTATTTCTTTAAAGTATATGTTTCACCAGTCTGTCCGTGATGAAATGTATGAATTATCCCTGGTGACTTAAGACTTACGCTTGTTGTCTACTTCAATTTATTTCATGTGTTTATTCAATTTCCATTTCATTAAATTGATTATATGTTGATATTCACGTTCTAGTTTCTTCTGGGTCCGACAGCCAATTGCGCTGACTTTCCATAAAGTAATTTCTACCACTTTAATTGTTTGTGTTGAATATTGTGATACTTGTTATGATGGTGATGTTTTGGTGCATATCTATCATACTTATATGTAAGTGTGAGTGTTTGCGTGTAAAATAAATGCACACATTATTTTGAAAGAACTCATCTAATTTGCATATTTAAATTAATATTTGATGTATAGATTATTATGTATTGTTTTTTAATCTTTATAATGTATGTTATACAAAAGAACTGGCAGATATTTAATATGATGTCTTATAAATCAATTCATGCATTCAGTTCGGGTGCTATAATTCATTTTGGTAATGCTCTACTCGCGTCACTTAAAAACTACTATCTTCTAAAGATTGCTTTTAGGTTTCACTTCAAGAGAATATGTTGTATATTTAGGGCCCTATACACGAGAAGTTGTTTATTTAGGGACAACTACACGAGAAGTTGTTTATTTATGGCCAACTACACGAAAAGTTGTTTATTTAGGGCCAACTACACGAGAAGTTGTTTATTTAGGGCCAACTACACGAGAAGTTGTTTATTTAGGGCCCAATACAAGAGAGTTTGTTTATTTAGGGACCATTACAAGAGAAGTGTTGTTCTTTTACTCGCCATTTCAGAACAAACTCACAATTATTGCTTCCAGGCAAAGAGAATCCATTTACCCTCCCCTCCCCCACATGGCTATTTGATTTATAAATTATTTGTCCGATTCAAGCCAATTGATGATATTGGAAGCACCGGCGGCTTAATCATTTTAATCACTGTTCCATAATCTTCAAAAGACCAACGCCACCCAGCGGCGTAGCGTGGGTATGTGCCACCCGGGGCAGAAACCAAATTTGCCTCCCCTCCCCCTCCCGAAAAAATATGTTAACGCTATAAAGTAAAAAAAATTAATTAGAAAGTAAATGTTAAAAAGGAAGGCTTCATTTCTTTAATTAAATTAAAGTGTCATGTTTTTCCTCATGGCTCAATCTTGCATGTATCAATGTTTTCAGCTATGGCAGGCTCAATAGCCAAAATAGCAATAGATTAGATGATTTTGGTGTATTCGTAATTCATTGTAATTAATTTTTCATTAAAATAATTTTAAATAAGCCTTTTTAACACCTTACATTACTTAAAACAGTTGTAAGCAATGTTCGAATTAATTATATTATTTTAGGTAGGGTAACTTCAAGCCTAAATATCTTTATAAACTTAAATAAACCACCTAGTCTTGAATTCATTTTAAAAAATCTACTCATGGGGTTAAAATATCCCTTGCCTGACTATGTCATGTGGGATATTTTGAATACTCTAATTTGTAGACAAAATTTCAAAGTCCAGTAGATTAGCTGGTGTACGAAAATCATGTATGTTTTCTAAATTCTATATAACTGCCAAACTCACACGAATTGATACACTAATCTCATCTTATGAAGAAACTAAATTTCTTCTTAACTGTTATTATTCATAGCATGGATACATACACATTTGCTTCTGTAACCCAAAATTTGCTCTCTTCTTCTTTGATTGGAAAGTTCGATTAAAATGATGAGGTCTCCACACAATTTTTTAATCAAATATCAAAGCATCCCTTAATTATTCCGTTCCATTAGTTTCTCTATGAGTAGCCGCCACTGCTAAGAAATTTTTTTGTTGAGCACTATACGTTTGTAAAGAATTTCGGGCATTTATTTTAAATATACAGGTAACTTTGAAAATAAAAAGATTTCATTGTGACTATCAAAGTTTCACCGTCTGTTCGTGTGTTGAGCTTTTTGTCTGCATCTTTCAGTTCTATAACTTACAAGGTAACCTCAAAATGGCTCCATGGTATTTCCTATATAATAAAAGTCAATGTTCTGTCCGGTCATCGCTTGCGATTGGTACCTCAAACACACATGACTCCTACAGCCAATCATATTGAACACGTTTACGCGGACGTTCAAAACGAGTTATTTTTGGTGCAGTATTTCTTCCAAAACTTTATTTTGAGCTATGCGTGTTGGGATTTATAGTCCAAAGTTCTGTTTTTACGAGTTATTTATTTATGAATAGTATTTTTGACGTGATGCACATGTATGCTGGTCGAGACGGCTGTTGGAGGGGAGTTACAACATGCCACCGAACGGTGTCGGAACGTCCTTGGACGGGCTTTGTTGCTCGTATTCAATGTTTTGTATCCTGAAGTCTGAATGCCTGGCTTGTAGAAGCAATTAGGTATTTCCAAAAGTGTACGGACTTGGAAAAGAATGCGTAACAGCACTCAAGTGTACTAAAACAGTTGGAGAATTCGAATCAGTTGGAGTATCATGTTAACAAATTAGGTTTAACTGTTTGAAAGAGTTTGACATGAGATTGTATGTTTTTGGGCCTTTGTTGATCTCTTGTATACTTTCCGACCCTTAAGAATTATTAACACACGTTCGGCCTGTGCAGTCCATTATTTTAAGATCATCATTTATTCAAAATCATTTCAGAAATGTCGTAAGCAGATTCACTTTTGCTTGAATGAAATCTTTGAAAGATTCTACAGCGTCTACTTTTTATTTTCAATCTTTACATATCACACAACTGGACTTGTTTGATATCACACAACTGGACTTGTTTGATATCACACAACTGGACTTGTTTGATATCACACAACTGGACTTGTTTGATATCACACAACTGGACTTGTTTGATATCACACAACTGGACTTGTTTGATATCACACAACTGGACTTGTTTGATATCACACAACTGGACTTGTTTGATATCACACAACTGGACTTGTTTGATATCACACAACTGGACTTGTTTGATATCACACAACTGGACTTGTTTGATATCACACAACTGGACTTGTTTGATATCACACAACTGGACTTGTTTGATATCACACAACTGGACTTGTTTGATATCACACAACTGGACTTGTTTGATATCACACAACTGGACTTGTTTGATATCACACAACTGGACTTGTTTGATATCACACAACTGGACTTGTTTGATATCACACAACTGGACTTGTTTGATATCACACAACTGGACTTGTTTGATATCACACAACTGGACTTGTTTGATATCACACAACTGGACTTGTTTGATATCACACAACTGGACTTGTTTGATATCACACAACTGGACTTGTTTGATATCACACAACTGGACTTGTTTGATATCACACAACTGGACTTGTTTGATATCACACAACTGGACTTGTTTGATATCACACAACTGGACTTGTTTGATATCACACAACTGGACTTGTTTGATATCACACAACTGGACTTGTTTGATATCACACAACTGGACTTGTTTGATATCACACAACTGGACTTGTTTGATATCACACAACTGGACTTGTTTGATATCACACAACTGGACTTGTTTGATATCACACAACTGGACTTGTTTGATATCACACAACTGGACTTGTTTGATATCACACAACTGGACTTGTTTGATATCACACAACTGGACTTGTTTGATATCACACAACTGGACTTGTTTGATATCACACAACTGGACTTGTTTGATATCACACAACTGGACTTGTTTGATATCACACAACTGGACTTGTTTGATATCACACAACTGGACTTGTTTGATATCACACAACTGGACTTGTTTGATATCACACAACTGGACTTGTTTGATATCACACAACTGGACTTGTTTGATATCACACAACTGGACTTGTTTGATATCACACAACTGGACTTGTTTGATATCACACAACTGGACTTGTTTGATATCACACAACTGGACTTGTTTGATCCTTATGTCAAATATATGAAGAGCTATCGAATACAATGGAACAATATTTGGTATCTTGTTGTTGGAGAAAGATGATTTTTCGTGAACTGTATCTCATAAAATTGCTATGAGCTCAGTTTGAATTTTAGATGACAAGACTTTATCCCCTTTTCCACTGTGTTCTCGGAGCGCTCGAACGTACTTTGCAAGCTAATGCATTAGTTCCAGAATATTGCTTTTATTTGCAAACAGTATTGCCCTCTCTATGACCTCAAAAAGTCACATTCAATTTCGTCTGGGATTTAATAATGTCATAAATTCTAACAAGAACTTCTTGCCACTTTATTTTCTCTTTTACAACAACTAATTGTCGGTCTTCATTAATAGTCTATTCTTTTTAATCCAATTTCTGATTCCTTCCATTTGCAAGGAACTTTGATAATGTTGAGTATTTATGTTGGCATTTATTTTATTAACATTTACTTTCACGTTTTAACAATTAGCTAATAAACAACGAGGAATTTCCAAAAAAAAATAAATGTTGTATTTATTTGTGCCAAGTTTTAATTCCACTAAATAAGCAATTGTTTCCATTATTTTTGTTTATGCCACAAAACAAAAGACGTTAAAATTAAAATAAGCCATATAAATACGCCAGAAGAATCTTTCAAGTAGTTCACTTTTAATCAAACTTGAATCAATTATTTATACCAGCACGTTATTGTCATACTGTCAGCCCCTATCTTTTTCAGCTCAGTAACATTAGTATCAGAAGACTTTAGATTTATAATGGAGTTTGAAGTTTTGGCATTAGAAGCGCTCTCGTATTTTAATATAGTTCTTCATTTCGTTTATTTTTTTTATCTTGGCTTTTCTTTTATATTATTTTTTAAAAAATTCACGCGTTAACAATTAGCTGAATATCAAAGAGGATATTGCCACCCCACCAAAATTTTTTTTTACAACAGAGGCGACTGTCAAATTTTAAGAATCAATTAATTTATCACCACATCAGTGTCACGTTCTCATACTAATCTAGTCTCTGTTTTTAGTAATCCAATAAGGTGTTTGTAGTTTTGGCAGCTAAAACGTTCACATGCTTTTATTTCTTTTATAATTTCTTATGTGGCTTTTATTTAATTTCGATTGTAAAAAAAACTCCTATTTCTTTTAAAATTTTCATTTTCATTTGAATAAACTATTTAACGACCAGGAATTTGCCGCCCCCCTGCCCCCCTCGCTACGCCACTGACGCCACCATTCTGTACTCTACAAAAGACGAACGCCACCATTCTGTACTCTACAAAAGACGAACGCCACCATTCTGTACTCTACAAAAGACGAACGCCACCATTCTGTACTCTACAAAAGACGAACGCCACCATTCTGTACTCTACAAAAGACGAACGCCACCATTCTGTACTCTACAAAAGACGAACGCCACCATTCTGTACACTACAAAAGACGAACGCCACCATTATGTACTCTACAAAAGACGAACGCCACCATTATGTTATACTCTACAAAAGACGAACGCCACCATTCTGTACTCTACAAAAGACGAACGCCACCATTCTGTACTCTACAAAAGACGAACGCCACCATTATGTACTCTACAAAAGACGAACGCCACCATTATGTACTCTACAAAAGACGAACGCCACCATTCTGTACTCTACAAAAGACGAACGCCACCATTCTGTACTCTACAAAAGACGAACGCCACCATTATGTACTCTACAAAAGACGAACGCCACCATTATGTACTCTACAAAAGACGAACGCCACCATTCTGTACTCTACAAAAGACGAACGCCACCATTCTGTACTCTACAAAAGACGAACGCCACCATTCTGTACTCTACAAAAGACGAACGCCACCATTCTGTACTCTACAAAAGACGAACGCCACCATTCTGTACTCTACAAAAGACGAACGCCACCATTCTGTACTCTACAAAAGACGAACGCCACCATTATGTACTCTACAAAAGACGAACGCCACCATTATGTACTCTACAAAAGACGAACGCCACCATTCTGTACTCTACAAAAGACGAACGCCACCATTATGTACTCTACAAAAGACGAACGCCACCATTCTGTACTCTACAAAAGACGAACGCCACCATTCTGTACTCTACAAAAGACGAACGCCACCATTCTGTACTCTACAAAAGACGAACGCCACCATTCTGTACTCTACAAAAGACGAACGCCACCATTCTGTACTCTACAAAAGACGAACGCCACCATTCTGTACTCTACAAAAGACGAACGCCACCATTCTGTACTCTACAAAAGACGAACGCCACCATTATGTACTCTACAAAAGACGAACGCCACCATTATGTACTCTACAAAAGACGAACGCCACCATTCTGTACTCTACAAAAGACGAACGCCACCATTATGTACTCTACAAAAGACGAACGCCACCATTCTGTACTCTACAAAAGACGAACGCCATCATTCTGTACTCTACAAAAGACGAACGCCACCATTCTGTACTCTACAAAAGACGAACGCCACCATTCTAATACTTTATGAGTCCAGTAGACTTAACCCGTCATAGTTCTGTCTCTCGTCTCTTCTATGTGTGGTTATTTTACTAGGTTGTATAACATTCTTTGTTTCCACAAGTAAACTAGAGTCAATATGTAAGTGTAGAGACTAAGTGCGCTCCCTTCATCGTGTATCGGACAACTTAAGATTGAGTAGTTCATGGGTTGGGGTTTATTTGCGATTTTTTAAAAATATTTATACAGACACAAACGTCTCGTTATCCAATTTCGGGTTATGTGGGGTAATGTGGGGAAATCTGGTATTAATGTGGGGGTAATGTGGGGGTTTAGTGGGAGTAATGTGGGATATTTGGGGTGGTAATAGCACATTGACGGCTGCACCATCCAACATGATTTTTTTTCTTTTTCCCCCGCAATTTGGAAGAAAGTGTCAGCATACCTTTCTTGTTTACGCCCCTGATATAGTTTTACTCATTGTCTGTTTCTGTTTCATAATCGTGGAATGGCTGCCTAATGAGTTCTGTAAATTTAATACTCTTCCTACTCCACTAATTGTATTTTATGTAATTATTTTTAATATGAATAAAACTTTTTTAATTGAGAATTTGTGTTTTTTGCTTTTTCATTTAGTTCTGTTACCTAAATTATTTTACATGTAGAATTCTAGACAAGTGTTTGTGCCTCCCCCCTCACCCCTTTTTGGGCCGTCCATAAATGGAGTCGTGTGCCTGGTGTGGGGGAGGGGGTCACGCATTTGTGACGATTTGTGAGGAGGAGGAGTGGGTGCTTACGAAATGTGACGTCACATCAAAACGCAGTAAATTCAATTTAAAATTCCACTTAAATATTTTATTGTTTACTATTTATTTAATGACATTTTCAATGGCTTCACACTTGCTGCGATATTAAAGTGCAGTCTTACACTAAATACATTCTTAAATGGCAAAAAAAAATAATTTACAACATGCTAATTTTAAATTAGAAAATACGGCTTTTAAAAAATTGAAAGTTTATTTAGCGCAGTACCCCTGCAAGCAGCTGGGCTCAAATCGCATTACAAACACACACACACACACACACACACACATATATATATATATATATATATATATATATATATATATATATATATTTATATATATCTATCTAATCTAATCTAATATCTAATCTAATCTAATATATAAAGCTCAAATGTTTGTATGTTTGTATGTTTGTATGTTTGTATGTTTCACTTTTCGACTTTCTGTTAGACAATCACGGAAAAACCAAATGACGGACGGGGACCAAATTTGGCAGGACGGTTCCTTTTACCCTGAAGGTGGTTTTAAGTTAGTTTTTGTAATCGTCGCTTTTGCCCGAATGCCGTAAATTAAATAATCAGAAAATGCAGAGACAAAGAATAAAAAATTTAACCTCATTTCTGTATTGAACAAATTTACGCGGACGTTCAAATGCCGTTCAAAGCGAGTTACTTTTGGTGACGTTTTTTTCCCCCAATGCCAATACTTTATTTTCAGCCGTGCGCATTTGAAAAAATATTATAATGTCTAATTACGGTGCGCACATTTTCATATACGCTTCATAATTTGAGCTGTGTAGTACAAAGATTTGTCATTTTCTTTACTGTTACTTTCTATATATTAGATAGACACGTAAACATATTTAATTACAACTGCCACACGATGCATTATATTTATTTGTTTACACGTTTAAATTTAATTGGGAATTTGTTTTAATTATTTTCTGTTCCATAACTCGACATTTAATGAAAAACCTATTAATGTAATAATTGTGTCAGTATTTTTTTCAAGGCTGCATTTTTAGCGGTGCACGTTTTAAAATCTTTTATCGCCTGATTACTGTGCGCACATGTTCGTGTACGCATCTTAAATTTAGCTGTGTCCTATTAATATAACATTTATATTTTGTTTGTTGTCTTTTACATAACCTATACACTTATACTATTTAAACTTAGGCTACCGGACTTATTAACATAAGTAGATTGAACTAAATAAAGTGATCCTGAAAACTCTTAATTATTTTGTATTGCGAATTGAATATGTTATGTTCATCCCTTTGATGATGGATTAACATAGGCCATTTTTAAAATCGATTATTTTGATGGTTTCACATGCATTTTTAACATAAAATTGATTTTTTTTTATTTTTTTTTAAAATTAGGAATATAGCCTAATTTTTTTAATTTATCTTTATTATCTTTATCTCATAGACGCTGTTGCAAATATTGTATTAATTACAATTGTGTTACATTGCAGTGTCGTAAATATATAACAGCTTTTTTAGTGACGACGGTGGCAGAGATCTTTTGGAAAAATGTCAACAAAGCAGTGGCCTTTTTTTAATGGATACAAACAAACAAACATAAAAATATCAACTGAGCTTTATATATTACATATGCGTTTAAATTATTTTATTTCAATTATTTTCACGATGCATTGTAATAATATTTTACATGCAATGAATAAAATTGGGATTTTTTAAAATTTAATTCATAACTTGACATTTAATTAAAAAACATAGATGTAGCGAGTTTATTTTATGTTGAAAGTGATGGCCTATGTCAAATAAACGTACACTTTAAAACTGTTTACTTAAGCTTTATATACACTATACATTATAAACTTTCGCTACCGAACGTATTAACAAAAGTTGACTAAATTTAATGAAGTGATCCTGAAAACGCTTAATTAATATGAATTGCGAATTGAATATGTTTTTATGTTCATTCCTTTGTATTCAGAATAGCATAGGCCATTTCTAAAATTGCCTTTTAATCATTTTTAAGATGCGCTTGTTAACGGACGGTTGAATCTTTTTTTTTAATGTATTTTATTTTTCAGATATAAAATCTGGTGTGTGTGTGTGTGTGCATTGAATATAATTTACAAAATATGATGCCTTATCCGAAATAAGGAACAAAAAAAAAGATTCCTTTTTGAAATTATACACATTACTTATAAACCGTAAATATAAATCGTAAAATATAGAGACATAAAAGTGTTAAATATTATTTCCCTGTTACGACAATTATGAATACGTCAAAATGAAGAGTTATTTTTGGTCCAGTACATTTACTTTATAACAAGACTTTATTTTATGCGGCCAGCTTTCTATATGTCTAAATATGGTGTGCACATTTTTTTATATCATTTTAATACGACAGTTTTTTTTAAAAAATAGTATTTTAGAAAGTACATTTATAATTTTGTTTATTTGGGCTATGAGTCAATTAGCTTTTGCCTTTTAAAGGGATAGTGCCACATGTTCTTTATCTCATAGACGTGGTTACAAATATTATATAACTTACAATTGTGATACGATGCAGTTTCGTCCTTTTGCCCGAATGCCGTAAATTAAATAATCAGAATGCCGTTTTTATCTTATATGAGCTATATAAAAAATAGTTTCTACGTTAGCTACTTAGTAAATGAATAGATCTTCACCAAACTTTGCACACAAAAACTTGGTAGCCTATATTAAAATACTATAGACACTGCACTGCTAATGGCTATATCTTCCTGGCCAGGGCCCCAAATATCTTTTTTCGTAGATGTTTAAGATATTTTTCCTATTTACTTTTTAAAGAGCTTGAGAAATATAGCCACAATAAAAATGAACTAAAATGAACAGGTTTTTGAAATTGACCTCTTGCACCGAATGGGCCAGGGCCCCTTAATGCTATTTTCCCCCTATTGTAGGTATATAAAAAGTAGTTTAAGAGTTAGATATTGAGAAAAAAACTGGATTTTGACAAAACTTAGAATATAAAAACTTAAGAGCCTATATTACTATAGGGCACTGAACTCTTAATTTCCATTCCTTCGAAAAAGTCTTTTTACTGAACTTTAATTATTGTATTCCCTATTCAATTTTACACGATATTGAGGAATATATATTGAGTACAATAGATAAAAACAACATTAAGGGCCCCAGGGCCCATTCTGGGCAAGATATAAAGTTCAAAACACCTGTTAATTTCAATTTGTATAATAATGGATACATGTGTCATTATTTGTCAAGATTGTTAATGACTGAATAGTGAATAAAATCTTAAACGTTTAAGAAATGAGTACAATGGAAATAAAAAAAACCTATAATATCACTCATTTTGGGGCCGGGGCCCTTAATATCGTTTCTTCTTTTGTACGCTATTTAATGATTAATTTATTTATCCGTTTGCTATGAAACTTAGATTTTTTTTTCACACTTCCACGAAGATTTGTTCAGGATTATTTTTAAACATACCACTCATTGGTTTCTTTAAATTTATTCCTTTTTACTTTGATCGTTGCAACGCACGACGGGTCTACTAGTCTAATATATAAAGCTCAAATGTTTGTATGTTTGTATGTTTGTATGTTTGTATGTTTGTATGTTTGTATGTTTGTATGTTTGTATGTTTCACTTTTCGACTTTCTGTTAGACAATCACGGAAAAACCAAATGACGGACGGGGACCAAATTTGGCAGGACGGTTCCTTTTACCCTGAAGGTGGTTTTAAGTTAGTTTTTGTAATTGTCCCTTTTGCCCGAATGCCGTAAATTAAATAATCAGAAAATGCAGAGACAAAGAATAAAAAATTTAACCTCATTTCTGTGTTGAACAAATTTACGCGGACGTTCAAATGCCGTTCAAAGCGAGTTACTTTTGGTGACGTTTTTTTTCCCCAATACTTTATTTTCAGCCGTGCGCATTTGAAAAAATATTATAATGTCTAATTACGGTGCGCACATTTTCGTGTACGCTTCATAATTTGAGCTGTGTATTACAAAGAATTGTCATTTTCTTTACTGTTACTTTCTATATATTAGATAGACACGTAAACATATTTAATTACAACTGCCACACGATGCATTAGATTTAATTGTTTACACGTTTAAATTTAATTGCTAATTTTCTGTTCCATAACTCGACATTTAATAAAAACCTATTTATGTAATAAATGTGACAGTATTTTTTTTTCAAGGCTTCATTTTTAGCGTTGCGCGTTCTAAAACCTTTTATCGCCTGATTACTGTGCGCACATTTTCGTGTACGCATATTAAATTTAGATGTGTCCTATTAATATAACATTTATATTTTGTTTGTCTTTTACATAAGCTATTGTCTTTTACATAACCTATACACTTATACTATTTATATTTAGGCTACCGGACCTATTAACATAAGTATATTAAACTAAATAAAGTGATCCTGAAAACGCTTAATTATTTTGTTTTGCGAATTGAATATGTTATGTTCATTCCTTTGATGATGGATTAACATAGGGCCATTTTTAAAATCAATTATTGTCATGGTTTCACATGCGTTTTTAACATAAAATTTATTTGTTTTGTTTGTTTTTTTTAAAATTAGGAATATAGCCTAATTTCTTTATTTATCTTTATTATCTTTATCTCATAGACGCTGTTGCAAATATTGTATTAATAATTGTGTTACGATGCAGTGTCGTAAATATATAAGAGCTTTTTTAGTGACGAAAATTTAAAAAAGTTTACATAACCTATATATTTACACTATACATTATAAATTTTCGCTACCGAACGTATTAACAGAAGTTGACTAAGTTTAATATAGTGATCCTGAAAACGCTTAATTAATATGAATTTCGAATTGAACATGCTTTTTAATCATTTTTCAGATGTAATGTAATTATGATCAGACGGTTGGATCTTTTATTTAATGTGGATATATATATACAAATATCTTTCACAAACAAAATCTGGTGTATTTGTATTGACTATAATTTACTAAATATCATGCCTTATCAGAAATAGGGAACAAAAAATTATTCCTTTTTGAAATTATACACATTTCACAAAAACCGTAAATATAAATAGAGCTGTGTCATTTTATTATATTAATTGCAAATAAAAACATTTACATTTGGTTTGGCTTTGCGATATAAAGCAATTTCCTATTTTCGGGTACTTTCTTTATTTTACAGTAATGTGCTTTTGACCAATGATTCCGTTTTTTCTTACTTCAGCTATATGACTATACTTTTAAACTTTAGCTACCAGGAATCACCATCATGTTGTCCGCGGTCACGTGGTTACCCTCAAAGACTATTAGAGTCACGTGCAGACCTATTTTTAAAATTACACAACTCAGATTCGTTATATCAGAAGAGTTCATCAAATTGTTAGTCCATGTTATTACTCATTACCCATGAAAATGCTCTTATAAAAAATGTTGGTAATACATTGATGCATATCAAACTGAACACACATGAACCTGATTAGCACATACAATTTAATAGCGATTAATGAGCTTTGGGGGGGGGGTTTACTAGCTGTCTATGTGGGCCGTTTTTGAAAGATACTTACACATATATGTGATTATATAAACAACAGGATTTTTTTTCACACTTCCAGGAAGATTTCTTCAGAATTATTTTTAAACATACCACTCATTGGTTTCTTTAAATTTATTCCTTTTTACTTTGATCGTTGCAACGCACGACGGGTCTACTAGTATATATGTATATATCCTTTGTCTCGGGGCCCAAAAAGAAGATATTTCACTGAATGTTTTAGTGCGCGTCATAATTAAAGAGAGAGTATGTGATTCTGCAGAAGAGCTTAGATGACAAGTGGGTAAGAAGACATAGAGAACTTCAGTAAGATAAGATGGACATAGGTCTGAAAAGAAGTTGTGTAAGAGAATATACATTTGTTTCTTTAGGGATTATTATTTGACTTCATGTAACCAAAGACCTTTTGTGACCTGTTGACCCCTGGCTGTCCATCACATGACTGAGTACCACAACGTGCAAGAGAGCTTGTATTCAACAACAACATCTTGATTTGTAGCAGTATCAGTCCCAATATTTAATTGCCACTTCGACACGCAACAGACACCAGTGGAATAATAACACAAATAGTTTAATGAACTCTCGAGAAATTAAAAACACTTAATACAAGGATGTTGATTTGAATGTTATTACAATACCATCGTGTTATTACACTACAATCGTGTTATTACACTACAATCGTGTTATTACACTACAATCGTGTTATTACACTACAATCGTGTTATTACACTACAATCGTGTTATTACACTACAATCGTGTTATTACACTACAATCGTGTTATTACACTACAATCGTGTTATTACACTAAAATCGTGTTATTACACTACAATCGTGGCCTTGTTCGCCAATCCAATGTTGTCGTTGGCAGTAAGTCATTACACTTGCACATGTATTTTGTTCGCTCTCCCCGATAGATGTAAGTTCTGCACATTCTTCTGTTCAAAACACACAACCCCACTCGAAATCCCATGTCGCTACATATTGTTTGGCAGGGTTTCCCAACTCTCTCGTCATTTACGGGGAATCTAAATGAAATTAAATGAAATTACAAATATTTGTTTAAATTCCGGTAAAATTAATAAATAAAAAAAATTGTAAGGTAGAAATCTGTAATTAATAACATTTACTAGCCTACCCAATTGTGAGGCCTATATTTTCAAATTTGCAGGGGGGTTTTTATGCTTTAAAAATGGAATTTACTAGTTTTCATATTCGTTCCGTTGATTATTGTAATAAATAGTAAATTGTAAATGTGGTACTAAATATACTTCATAAATGTAAATTTAATGATCCTCCGTGTAAATATAAACGGAAATAATCTGAAACGATGCAAGTTAAAAACAATACTAAGGGAGTTAACAGCAATTCATCAACTCATAGATGTTAAGGTTCCTCACAGCAATAAAACAACAACAAAAACCCCGCAAAATATTCTTTTCGCTTATGTAACACAAGTTGTGTTGTTTTAAACCTTTAGAATAATCTCATTGACTCTTTGGATTTCACCGCAGCTAATTTTTTTTTAAAATCATTTCTTTATATTCGTTTTATTTGTGTACTATTTTTTCGTTGATAAAGGCTCTTTGCCGAAACGTTCGCTGTTTTGTTACGTCCTGTCAGGCTCACTCATACCCTGTTTACATGTTCGCTGTTTTGTTACGTCCTGTCAGGCTCACTCATACCCTGTTTACATGTTCGCTGTTTTGTTACGTCCTGTCAGGCTCACTCATACCCTGTTTACAAGTATTTCATCCCTGTCCGCAGCCCCGGTTTTGGAAACTGATTGTTACGAGGTAGTTTCCAGATTTATGACCGTGTAAATTTTTGGTGAGTGCATTTTATGTAGAAACTAGCAAATTACCCGCGATGGGCAGCTGCGAAAAAGCATTCAGTTAGCATTGGGACCCAGAGTGCAAAATGTCTTGATGATGGGCCCATAAGTAATCAAAGACTTTTGGAAAGTTCAATATGGTGACCAACATCATAAAACCTAAAATAAAAAATAATTAGGTTCATTAGTTTAACTTATCGCAGCATGCCGCATATCAAATTTCGTGAAGATGGAGCAATGAGAAACATTAAAGTGGTTAACGATGTTCACCGTTAAGACCCGTTAAGACCGTTACGCATAGAATTTCCAGATGAAACATGCTTAACTTGTGGGCATCGGGGTTTTAAAGCCCTATATTTCTTAAATATCAGCCATCAAGTTCTTATGTACCATGTTTGATTGTAGCTAAAACCCTTCGAGTGACTGTACTCAACAACTTTCAAAGTTTCATGGCGATCGGATGAATGAAATAATATTTACACAGCTTATTAACAAAAAAACATGTAGATTTCAATCTACATCTTTATGGATATATTTGTTTGTCAATATTTGTCCAGATCATGTAAAATCGAAGGGGGAATGACATTAAAGGCCCCATCGCTTAACGTTGCAAGATGTAAAGTTCATCTGTAAACTTACCTGCAAGATGTAAAGTTCAAAAGGCCTTAAGATTTCAATCTGGATCATGATGGACAAATGTGTGAACATTTGTCAATATCGTGTAAAAATCGAATGATGTATGAAGTCTTAAATGTTTGCGAAAAGAAGACTTTATGCAACCGGGCCCGAAATATTTAGCATTAAGTGTTAAATGACCTAAAGTATTTTAATACTGCCATCAAGTTTATGGGGCGAGTTTGGTCAGATCCATCCTTTTACATAGTAGTGAAAAATTAAAAATACTTTTGATTTAGCTCTTGCTCGGAAAAGTGAAATTTTGGGCCCACGTCGCCAAATAAGGGGTATTTTAGAAATTTGTTATGCCAGGAATCTTTGCGGGTGCATGCTCAACTAGTTTTTAAAGTTTCATGGGGATCAGATGAATAAAATCATATTTAAACTTCTTATTTAAGAAATAGAAACGACATTGTAAAGTTTCAGTTAAATGAATACAAAGACACGGGATGTATGATGTAAGCTTATCTCCAAGATAGAAGAGCTGGCAACAGAACAGTCTAAGTTGATTTGGACATGGTGTGGATGGACACGGAACACAGTCCTTTACAGTGCGCACTTTATAAGCTACTGCAAAAAATGTTATTGAGCAGTCTTCCTAAATTATTGACAAACAGATGTTAATGATAAAAAAAACACATTAATATTTTTATCTAAGCCTCGAAGATGTGAGTGCAATTAGCACACTGGTGATCTTACAGGTGAGTTTACAGGTGAGTTTACAGGTGATTTTACAGGTTAGTTTACAGATGAGTTTACAGATGAGTTTACAGGTGAGCTTACAGGTGAGTTTACAGGTGAGCTTACAGGTGAGCTTACAGGTGAGTTTACAGGTGAGTTTAAAGGTGAGTTTACAGGTGAGTTTACAGATGAGTTTACAGGTGAGGTTACAGGTGAGTTTACAGGTGAGTTTAAAGGTGAGTTTACAGATGAGTTACAGGTGAGTTTACAGGTGAGCTTACAGATGAGTTTACATATGATTTTACAGGTGAGTTTACAGGTGAGTTTACAGATGAGTTTACATGTGAGTTTACAGATGAGTTTACAGGTGAGTTTACAGGTGATTTTACAGGTGAGTTAACAGATTAGCTTACAGGTGAGCACACTGGTGAGAATACAGGTGGGTTTACTGGTGAACTTACTGGTAAGGTGACAGGTGTGCTTACTGGTCTTCTACGGACCTTATGCCCTATACAAGAATCGATCACCACCATAATCCTCACCATTATAATCATCAACATCATAAGCATCAACATCATAATCATTAGTGTCATTGTCATCATAGGTATCTTCATGCCTTATGGCCAGCTCCAGTATGGCCAGCTCCAGTATGGCCAGCTCCAATATGGCCAGCGGTCCCACGGTGTACAAAAGAAACGCTTCAAAGACACACTGAAAACGTTTCCCATCAACCCAGACACGTGGGAAGGAGCTGCAATGGACCGATCCACCTGGCGTTCTTCCATCCACGAAGGTGCCAAGTCATGCGAGGCAAACCGGATCACCACCGCAGAAAAGAAGAGGCAAGCCCGAAAGGCCCGTGCTGTCAACCCTCCTGGAGATGTCCCACTCGTCCCTTGTCCCTTTTGTTACCGAACCTTCCGTGCAAGGATCGCCCTCATCAGCCATCTGCGCACGAACAGACAGAGCCAGCCCCTGCAACCCTTGGATGACTAGAGTGGTCCTCGTCGAATCGACGGACGAACAACAACAACAACAACAACAATAACAACAACAACAACAACAAAAACAACAACAACATCATCAACAACAACAACAACAACAACAACAACAACAACAACAACATGCCTTATGGATCACAATTTCTTCCAATGCCTTCGGGGTTCCGTGCGTGTACACATGCTAGTTAAAGTTTAGACCATTTGTTGTATTTACCTGTGGATAAATGTGAATATATTCAAGCGTTCGGACGCCAAGGGGTTGGCCAATTGAAGTTGCACTAATCGAATCCAAAAGTCAGATAGCCACAGGGACTAAAAATTCTTCAATAATGCGAAAAAACACATGCAAAAAATTGTCTTTTCTGTATATCTTTCAGGCGTGAAATGCGTTGCATGAATAAACAAGGAAAACTAACCCACGTTCAACTATTTAAATAATGTAAAACAAAAGCTAAACCACAGATAGCGTGTGACGCGATAATCTTCCGTAAAGAGGAGCAATATATAAGATAATACCATAAATAATAAAATATAAGATATAATAAGACATAAAAAAATACACGTACGCATTGCACTCCGTATAAGTTCGCCCACAAAAATTGATGTAGGACGGGTCAGGCCAGTCACCATTGAGTCCCTCTACCGCTAGGATGGTGAACAAGAGAACTTTAGTCAGCATTAGCGTGTTGTTATGCATTGAGGCCTCAAGCTGTGGTACTTATACCTTGATCTGCCATTTGTTTGTTTGTTTTGAAAATAATGATAGGGAATTACATAATTAAGTTAATTTAAAATAAATAGTTACCATCATGGGCGTAACCAATTAACACATCATGGGCGTAACCAATTAACAGTGTAAGAGTGTTTCAGATGAAGTAGTTAAATTTCTATTCTAATAGCACTCAAGAATTATATGTAGTTTTGGGTGGGGGGGGGGTTATTTCAAAACTGAAATAATTAAATATCAGTTCGCATTTTCTGGCCTTCATCACCAGTTGAATTTTGCAGGAACAAACAAGCAAAAACACGATATAATTTAAAATGTTGTTAAAATAATCACTATTTAGTTTTATCTCATTTTTATTGATTTTTTTCCACCCAAAACATCTTCACATTTTATTGTCTACACCCATGAGGTCAACAGTACTTCAATGTATACATATATAATATGTTATTTTTATTTTTTTTAATGCTTTTTAGACCACCGCCGTAGAAATGCTATAATGAACCCAAAAAAAAATATTATTATGATAATACATTATTTTTGGTGTTTTTTTATAAATTATTATTTTTTTGGTCCGTTGGTCCGAAGCACCGAGCCTAGTGCTCTTCATGGTTCTTCCTGGAAGACCCTCCCAGCTATCTGGTCCCCAAGGGGACGTAACAGCTGATAACCGCCGGAGCGGTCGCTTCTGAAGCGGCCACCTGGGCATCCAAGACTGAAATTCGAAAATGCCTCCCACTAAAGTTGACCTCACAAGGAGGGGTGGAATTCCCTACATCGACCAGCTACCACTTTGGCGCCACCCCCGGCAAAGCACACGAGTCTCAATGGTTAGGACCGCCGCTTAGCGGGGGATCATCAATGACCTACCTAGGGTGCAACCCCCACTGGAAGGTTTCCTCAGAGCTGGCGTCCGCTGCGTTCTTCGTGGTTCCTTTTGCTAATCCGTACTGGAGCTCCTGGTCCTAAACCGGCACCGCTCAATGGCGTTGCTAGTAAGATGAGGGGGGCGAAACTTGACTATTAAAGTATTGTTGTTTGTTTTTTGTTGTTGTTGTTTTTTTTTACCTCAGATAAGTTGCCTTCTAACTAAAATCATAATGATGGTAAAGACATCCAACATGATTCAACGCTATGAGCCTGTGATCTGGTTCTAAAAATATCGTGAAAGCAACAGCTGTTCAATGAAGTAAATGTTATGGGTTAAAAACCTGTTCAATATTATTAGGTAATCCAAAAGCTGTCGTCCAAATAATGTTTTTCAAGTATCTTTGAGTTTTCATCATTTTTCAACGCAAAGATTAAATAATTTAAAATTACTTTTGTTTACTAATCAATTTTAAATGCTTTCAAATCGGCTATTTTTCTAAAATATAATTTTCCCGGGTCCATTCGGACATTTTTAATAAGCAGTCGAACTGGGTTTTTCTCTGAATTTTTTCGTTTCGCTTATAATAACATTTTTTAAAATTTCCCATGGTTATTAAATCAACAAGGACAATAAAATGTATTAAATTACAAATGAAATATAATTCGTAACGACCAAATTAATTCAATTAGTAAGATAATATAGATATAGATGTTTCACTTATTATTATGTAAAGGTTTCCAATATGTAAAGACTGGAATTCAGAAAGTAAAACTTTTAGAATCTTTAAATAAAATTGAAAAAAATTAAACTTGTTACAACATTTCTGTAATTTTAGTAAACAATATATTTGTATAATATTGACAATACTGCTGTCAAGGCTGGAAAGCGAACAGGAGTTCAAAAAAAAAGATTCAAGGACATAAATTTAATGGCTAAAATCACTCAACGCACTACGTGTCATTCACTCAACACACTACGTGTCATTCACTTAACGCACTACGTGTCATTCACTCAACGCACTACGTGTCATTCACTCAACGCACTACATATCATTCACTCAACGCACTTCATGGCTTTCAATCAACGCACTTCGTGCGATTCACTCAACGCACTTTGTGCCATTCACTCAACGCACTTCATGGCTTTCAATCAACGCACTTCGCGATTCACTCAACACACTTCGTGCCATTCACTCAACGCACTACGTTTCATTCACTCAACGCACTAAGTGCCATTCACTCAACGCACTTCATGTCCTTCACTCAACGCACTTCGTACCATTCACTCAACGCACTTCGTCCCATTCACTCAAAGCAAATCATGCCATTCAATCAACGCACTTCGTGCGATTCACTCAATGCACTACATCACATTCACTCAAAGCATTTCGTAACATTCACTCAACGCTCTTCGCGTCATTTACTCAACGCACTACGTGTCATTCACTCAACGCACTACGTGTCATTCACTCAACGCACTACGTGTCATTCACTCAACGCACTACGTATCATTCACTCAACGCACTACGTGTCATTCACTCAACGCTCTACGTGTCATTCACTCAACGCACTACGTATCATTCAATCAACGCTCTACGTGTCATTCACTCAACGCTTTTCTTGTCATTCACTCAACGCTCTACGTGTCATGCACTAAACGTACTACGTGTCATTCACTCAACGCAATACGTGTCATTCACTCAACGCACTACGTGTCATTCACTCAACGCTCTTCATGTCATTCACTCAACGCACTTCGTATCATTCACTCAACGCTCTACGTGTCATTCACTCAACGCACTACGTGTCATTCACTCAACGCACTACATCTCATTCACTCAACGCACTTCGTGTCATTCACTCAACGCCCGCACTACGTGTCATTCACTCAACGCACTACATCTCATTCAATCAACGCACTACATCTCATTCACTCAACGCACTTCGTGTCATTCACTCAACGCAATACGTGTCATTCACTCAACGCTCTTCATGTCATTCACTCAACGCTCTTTATGTCATTAACTCAACGCTCTACGTGTCATTCACTCAACGTACTACATCTCATTCACTCAACGCACTACGTGTCATTCACTCAACGCACTACATCTCATTCACTCAACGCACTACGTAACATTCACTCAACGCACTACGTGTCATTCACTCAACGCACTACATCTCATTCACTCAACGCACTTCGTGTCATTCACTCAACGCACTACGTGTCATTCACTCAACGCACTACATCTCATTCAATCAACGCACTACGTGTCATTCACTCAACGCACTACATCTCATTCACTCAACGCACTTCGTGTCATTCACTCAACGCACTACGTGTCATTCACTCAACGCACTACATCTCATTCAATCAACGCACTACGTGTCATTCACTCAACGCTCTTCATGTCATTCACTCAGCGCTCTTTATGTCATTCACTCAACGCACTACGTGTCATTCACTCAACGAACTACATCTCATTCACTCAACGCACTACGTGTCATTCACTCAACGCACTACATCTCATTCACTCAACGCTCTACGTGTCATTCACTCAACGCTCTACGTGCCATTCACTCAACGCACTACATCTCATTCACTCAACGCACTACATCTCATTCACTCAACGCACTACATCTCATTCACTCAACGCACTTCGTGTAATTTAATCAACGCACTACATCTCATTCACTCAACGCACTACATCTCATTCACTCAACGCACTAAATCTCATTCACTCAACGCACTTCGTGTCATTCAATCAACGCACTACATCTCATTCACTCAACGCACTACATCTCATTCACTAACGCACTACATGTCTTTCACCCAACGCACTATATCTCAGTCACTCAACGCACTACGTGTCATTCACTCAACGCACTACGTGTCATTCACTCAACGCACTACGTGTCATTCACTCAACGAACTTCGTTTCATTCACTCAACACACTTCGTTTCATTCAGTAAACGCACTACGTGTCATTCACTCAACGCACTACGTGTCATTCACTCAACGAATTTCGTGTCATTCACTCAACGCACTACGTGTCATTCACTCAACGCACTACATCTCATTCAATCAACGCACTACGTGTAATTCACTCAACGCTCTACATGTCATTCACTAAACGCTCTTTATGTCATTCACTCAACGCTCTACGTGTCATTCACTCAACGTACTACATCTCATTCACTCAACGCACTACGTGTCATTCACTCAACGCACTACATCTCATTCACTCAACGCACTACGTGTCATTCACTCAACGCACTACATCTCATTCACTCAACGCACTACGTGTCATTCACTCAACGCACTACATCTCATTCAATCAACGCACTACGTGTCATTCACTCAACGCTCTTCATGTCATTCACTCAACGCTCTTCATGTCATTCACTCAACGCTCTACGTGTCATTCACTCAACGCACTACATCTCATTCACTCAACGCACTACGTGTCATTCACTCAACGCACTACGTGTCATTCACTCATCTCTCTACGTTTCATTCACTCAACGCATTACATCTCATTCACTCAACGCACTACGTGTCATTCAGTCAACGCACTACGTGTCATTCACTCAACGCACTACGTATCATTCACTCAACGCACTACATCTCATTCACTCAACGCACTACGTGTCATTCACTCAACGCACTACATCTCATTCACTCAAAGCACATCGTGTCATTCAATCAACGCACTACATCTCATTCACTCAACGCACTACATCTCACTCACTCAACGCACTACATCTCATTCACTCAACAAACTACATCTCATTCACTCAATGCACTACATCTAATTCACTCAACGCATTACATCTCATTCACTCAACGCACTACATCTCATTCACTCAACGCACTACGTGTCATTCACTCAACGCACTACGTGCCATTCACTCAACGCACTACGTGTCATTCACTCAACGCACTACGTGTCATTCACTCAACGCACTACGTGTCATTCACTCAACGCACTACGTGCCATTCACTCAACGCACTACGTGCCATTCACTCAACGCACTACATCTCATTCACTCAACGCATTACATCTAATTCACTCAACGCACTACATCTCATTCACTCAACGCACTACATCTCATTCACTCAACGCACTTCGTGCCATTCACTCAAATCACTACTTGTCATTCACTCAGCGCACTAAGTGGCATTCAATCAACGCACTATGTGTCATTCACTCAACGCTCTTCATGTCATTCACTCAACGCTCTACATGTTATTCACTCAACGCTCTACGTGCCATTCACTCAACGCACTACATCTCATTCACTCAACGCACTACATCTCATTCACTCAACGCACTACATCTCATTCACTCAACGCACTTCGTGTCATTCAATCAACGCACTACATCTCATTCACTCAACGCACTACATCTCATTCACTCAACGCACTACGTGTCATTCACTCAACGCACTACGTGTCATTCACTCAAACTCACTACGTGTCATTCACTCAACGAACTTCGTGTCATTCACTCAACGCACTTCGTTTCATTCAGTAAACGCACTATGTGTCATTCACTCAACGCACTTCGTGTCATTCACTCAACGCAATTCGTGTCATTCACTCAACGCACTACATCTCATTCACTCAACGCACTACGTGTCATTCACTTAACGCTCTACGTGTCATTCACTCAACGCACTACATGTCATTCACTCAACGCTCTACGTGTCATTCACTCAATGCTGTTAATGTCATTTACTCATCGCTCTACGTGTCATTCACTCAACGCACTACGTGTCATTCACTTAACGCACTACATCTCATTCACTCAACGCACTACGTGTCATTCACTCAACGCACTACGTATCATTCACTCAATGCTCTACGTGTCATTCCCTCAACGCACTACGTATCATTCACTCAGCGCACTACATCTCATTCACTCAACGCACTTCATGTCATTCACTCAACGCACTACGTGTCATTCACTCAACGCACTACATCTCATTCAATCAACGCACTACGTGTCATTCACTCAACGCTCTTCATGTCATTCACTCAACGCTCTTCATGTCATTCACTCATTGCTCTACGTGTCATTCACTCAACGCACTACGTGTCATTCACTCAACGCACTACATCTCATTCAATCAACGCACTACGTGTCATTCACTCAACGCTCTTCATGTCATTCACTCAACGCTCTACGTGTCATTCACTGAAAGCACTACGTGTCATTCACTCAACGCACTACATCTCATTCACTCAACGCACAACGTGTCATTCATTCAACGCACTACATCTCATTCACTGAACGCACTACATCTCATTCACTCAACGCACTTCGTGTCATTCACTCAACGCACCACGTGTCATTCACTCAACGCACTACGTGTCATTCACTCAACGCTTTTTATGTCATTCACTCAACGCTCTACGTGTCATTCACTCAGCGCACTACGTGTCATTCACTCAACGCACTACATCTCATTCACTCAACGCACTAAGTGTCATTCACTCAACGCACTACATCTCATTCACTCAACGCTCTTCATGTCATTCACTCAACGCTCTACGTGTCATTCACTCAACGCACTACATCTCATTCACTCAACGCACTACGTGTCATTCACTCAATGCACTACATCTCATTCACTCAACGCACTACGTGTCATTCACTCAACGCACTACATCTCATTCACTAAACGCACTACGTGTCATTCACTCAACGCACTACATCTCATTCAATCAACGCACTACGTGTCATTCACTCAACGATCTTCATGTCATTCACTCAACGCTCTTCATGCCCTTGATTTCAACGCTCTACGTGTCATTCACTCAACGCACTACATCTCATTCACTCAACGCACTACGTGTCATTCACTCAACGCACTACGTGTCATTCACTCAACGCAATACGTCTCATTCACTCAACGCACTACGTGTCATTCACTCAACGCACTAAATATCATTCACTCAACGCAATACGTCTCATTCACTCAACGCACTACGTGTCATTCACTCAACGCACTAAATATCATTCACTCAACGCACTTCGTGTCATTCAATCAACGCACTACATCTCATTCACTCAACGCACTACATCTCATTCACTCAACGCACTTCGTGCCATTCACTCAAATCACTACTTCTCATTCATTCAGCGCACTAAGTGGCATTCACTCAACGCTCTACGTGACATTCACTCAACGTTCTACGTGTCATTCACTCAACGCTCTACGTGTCATTCACTCAACGCACTTCGTATCATTCACTCAACGCACTTCGTGCCATTCATTCAACGCACATTCACTCAACGCACTTCGTTTCATTCACTCAACGCACTTCGTGCCATTCACTCAACGCACTTCGTGCCAATCACTCAACGCACTCACCATTGTCAAACTTTTCTGATTCCTAGTTTTAACATACATTTTTTAAAATTAGAATCATCTTCTTTTTTATAAATCCCTTATATCAGTGCTTCTCAAACTTTTTCGTATGATGAACCTGGACAAATTTTTCCCATTGTACCACGGACTGGTGTACCATTTTCCCGTACTGACGTGATTTTCCCTGTACTGACGTGATAGCATAATGAGCCCATAAATGGCCTAAAGCCCTACAACCTTGTCGGGAAACCTTGGCTCGCGAGCCATATGTGGCTCTATTGATGGTTGCATCTGGCTTGCAGACAAATTTTCGATTATAATAAAATGTTTCTTCAGACTCCTTTTATCTACATATTAATTGCATTTGTAAAAAAATGTCTCCACGTCCGCATTAAGCTCACCCCGTATCAATAAGACTACAAAGCTATCATCAAAGCCATGCAGCAATATAAGTCGTATTAATGGTAAGAAGTACTCATTATTGATTAGCAACAGCATAAAATGTTATTTTAAAAAATTCAGAGACATAATTATTGCACTTTTAGTGTTGAACTTAGGGATGTCCATAAATGACGTCACACATCTGTGACGAAGGGGCGGGGAGTGTTTAAGAAATTTGACGTCACATCAAAACGCGAAACTTTAAATAAAAGTTCCCCTTAAAAATTTGATTGCTTACACTTTATTTAATGACGTTTTAAATGGCTTCACGCCTGTTACGATATTAAAGTACAGTCTTACACTCACATGGCATTGACTCTCTCATGACATGGACTTTCACATGGCATTGACTCTCTCATGACATGGACTCTCACATGGCATTGGACTCTCACATGACAATAACTCTCACATAACATTCAATCTCACATGTCATTGACTCTCTCATGACATTGACACTCTCATGACATTGACTCTCTCATGACATTGGCTCTCTCATGACATTGACTCTCTCATGACATTGACTATCTCATGGTATTGACAAGCAAGAATTTTTTTTATTCTTGAGGAATAAAATTATTTAATTTAAACTCGCTTGATTGTTCAATCCTTTATATTAACTTCTAGTGTCTGCTTGCGCCCTTGCTTGCTTTCTTGTTGCCAAAACTTTGGATCGATTTTTAACCCACTTTCTCGTAATCTAGCGAGCTGAAATTTTGCAGGCAGTTTTGTGCCGATGATAAAAACGATCTGTCAAAATTTCAGATCGATCGCATGTACCGTAATAAAATTATTGAATATTTTGATTATTTAATTTATTCCTATGTATCATGTTATTTTTTGAGATAGAGTGTCGCGGTGCGTATTATATTGAACAACCTTTCTGTCGCGCAATATGGTGCGTATTTATTGACAACACTTTTTACACAGTTTTAAAGTTTTAATTTTAAATATCACAGAAAGGATACTTGATACAGTCAAGTCATGTGGATTAAGATCATTGTCAATATAAATGAAAGTAGGGTGTATTTAGGTGTATTCTTATAGTATGTAGGTAAGAAATCTACATAGTTGTCAAATTTTTAAAAATGCATTTTCTGGAAGGAACTGGTTCAATAATGGGCATATGTTCCAAGCGTACACGTACACATGATGTATTTTATTATATCTAGTGGATTGTAGTGGATGTTATATGTCCCAAATGAGTCTGCATTACCCACAAGAATTCCTTTTTGACCCCAGATGAGGTTATTTACCCCTGTTCGCCGACCTCTTTCTTAAGGGATGCCCGTCTGTCAATTGAGGGATTTTTTAAATAAATAAATTTTAAAAATATTTTTTTAAATAATTTTTTTCTAAACAAAGGCGTTAACCGTGATGATTAATAGCCAATGTTTAATTTGTATGCATTAAAATAAAATATAATCAAAGGATTTTAACACAGTTCGTTTTCTGAAGGCCGGTTAAAAGTTTTTAAAAAATTCTTCACGCGGGTTACGATATAACAATGTAGACAGGCCGGACTTAAGAGACACAGGGCCCCTAGGCACTTTTCACTTTTGGGCACCCCAACCATGTCGAAGCTATTTTGGAAATTTAGCAAGTTAAATGCACCAGTACAGAACATATAACCTTTAATTGACTTTAATGACTTTAATAAACATCAGAATAATACAATGTATATTACTATGAATGAATACTGGAATGAATCTCAAAAATCGTTCGACAGTACATCCATCTTCAGAGACATATCTCACAATGAAAGAAAGTTGATCTACATGAGAAATGTCCGGAGTTGAGCCCACAACGATAGAGAATTTGTTGGCAAGTTTGATCTCAGTCATGATTGTATTTATTACCTTTTCTGCCATTATATTGATCATTTCATCGCATATTTTGACGACAGATATGATGTTGTGTCACTTCCTTTGTTTCCATGGCGTTTTATGTGTACGTCCAGAAAAGGATCGAACTCAGCCAAAGTTCTGGGTCCTAAGTCATAACATAGTTCCCAGTGTTTTTAAATCCCTTATATTAACTTCGCGGCCGTCTCATCATCTCATGGGCTGGGCGGGCGGAAAAAGAAAAGTCGAAAATGACCCACTTCCCGTGATTCGATCGAGCTGAAATTTGGCACACTGACCCGTCTGACCTCACAATGCATCGTATCAAAATTTCAGATCGATCGAACGTACCGTAATTAAATTAATGCATTTTTAGTTTATCCTTATATGAGGTATGTAATTCAAATTCACGGTTTGTTATTGTTTTTTTGCCACGTGAAAGTTTGAGCTGACGCATTGAGGCGACCCAACGAAGTGACGGGGTGCTTTTGTTTACATTTTACGTGTCACGCTGAGCTCGGTCAAGCGAATCGGTGACCAGACTTTTCCCCTCTCCTCCTCCCACCCACCCCTCCCCCCCCTAGGGTTATTAAGCAAACTTGAGTTAAGACAGATTCAGTCTGTAAATGTTTGAAAATAATCAATACTGCTAGTTATGTCTCATATATAAGGGATTTATATTCAAAAACTTTGTTTTTAAGGGTTTGTTTTATTAAACCCCTTATATTAACTTCGCGGCCGTCTCATCATCTCTGTCTTGGGCTCGGCGGGCGGAAAAACAGAAGTCAAAAATGACCCACTTCCCATGATCCGATCGAACTGAAATTAGGCACACGGACCCGTCTAACCTAACAATGCATCGTGTCGAAATTTCAGATCGATCGAACGTACCGTAATTAAATTAATGCATTTTTAGTTTATCCTTATATGAGGAATGTAATTTAAATTCACGGTTTGTTATTGTTTTTTTCCCACGTGAAATTTTGATCTGACGCATTGAGGCGACCCAACGAAGCGACGGGCGCTTTTGTTTACATTTTACGTGTCACTCTGAGCTCGGTCAAGCGAATCGGTGACCAGACTTTTCCCCTCTCCCCACCCCCACCCACCCCTCCCCCCCCCCACTAGGGTTATGATGCAAAGTTGAGTTAAGACAGATTCAGTCTGTAAATGTTTGAAAATAATCAATACTGTTAGTTATGTCTCATATATAAGGGATTTATAGTCAAAAACTTTGTTTTTACGGGTTTGTTTTATTTTTCATCCAAATTTGTCATGGAAACCTAAACGGTAATCCGCGTGCAGAAAGTGGCCACACAACCGCCACAATGCGCCTCGAAACCTCATGATATTTATTTTATTTCTTCTTCTGTTTGAAGAACAAGACTCTTGTCAACTCTACCGCCATCATTCTTCCTAGATAGTGTCGCAAATGCTGACCTGTGTTCTTCCGAATTCTCATGTTCCTTCATTCTTTGAACTGTGATTTTCCAGTCGTTGAACACTTCATTAGCTAGTGACCCCAATTTCCCAAACATCTTCGAAAATATGAGCCAAGGTCGAGGTCGTTTTCACCATTTCTTAATGTTTGGCTAAAAAGTGACAGCGAAAGATACCTTGTTTTATCTGTGTATTGACGCTTAGAAAAAGAAAAGTCGGCTTACATATTTTGTTTCAAGCCATTTTTGAACAAGGCACTCCAATGTAACTTCGTCTAGCATCCACTCATCAGGATCGTCACTTAAAGAATAAATATATTCAGGATTTTCTAATTAATGTTTTTTTTGTAGCTGTTACCAGTGGTGTAGTCCTAAAAAAGAGGTGAGAGGGCCCTCTTTTTTCAAATTTTTCACGTGGCGTATTTTTCTCAAAGGTACAAGTTCTACAACTAACACAGTCTCAAAAGTAAAATTGAAGTTAGTTGAAATTGCATGCCCTCCATGAAGAGTGGGCGCACCCTGCCTGTCAAAAAAGATGGGAGGGTAAAGCCCTCCCGTGCCCATCCTCCACTACACCACTGGCTGTCACGGGTTTTTCAGAAATAATGTTTTCAGGTAGCTAGTTGCACTCAGACACGTTTGTGGCGTTGCCTGTTGACGGTCATTCGCAGCATCGCTGCAACTGCCACTGGCTAATGTACTAGTACTACTACATGAAGTACTAGGACTAGAGCCAGAACTAGGTCTAGAAATAGACGAGACCAAAAATGTGTTTAATTTAGATACATTACGAAGAAGCACTTTTTCTTTTTAGATTTTGTTTTCTTTATTTCGTTTATTTTCTGAAACCCGCTTAGATTTTTATTGAAGTCAGACATCGTAATATCGATATTTCTATTAGGAATATAAAAGAGAGAGTCAAACAATAGAACTTTGTTTTATTATTTGGAATAATATATTTTTTTATGTTTCAATTTGTTGTTTAATTGTTAATTTATTTAAGACAATTTAAGTTTTCCTCAAATGTTCTAAATTCAAGATTTTTTCTGTTGGTTAAAGTAAATCTTTTTGAGCTTATGTAAAGATTCCACCACCGGGGCCCTTAGGCTGGCTTGGGCCCTAGGCCGGTGCCTTGTAGTCCTAGGCGGAAATCCAGCCCTGAGTGTAGACCATCACTAAATAAATAATAAATACTTAAATGACAATAAAAGTCATTTGAAACATACTTATTTTCAAATAGAAAATAAATTTGTTTTTTTTTGTTGTTTTTTTATATTTTTTTTAAGGGGGGGTCAAAGTTTTGTGACGTATTTTTAGAGGGGGGGGGTCTAAATTTTTGTGACGACGCGTGACGAGGGGGGGGGGTAAAAATTGGTCAAAATCGCGGGACGTCATTATGGACGGCCGCATTTCTTTATTTTATTGTAGGTAACGATGGATAGCGAAGTCAATAGTGCGCTCGCCTCACAAGCTGAGGGGCGTGGGATCGATCCCATGTTAAAGCCACTATAAGAATGTTGTTGAATGACTAACGCTAAGAAAGTCCTCCGCTGACCTGGAGAGGGATGGGCGCCTCCAGGTCTATCAAGCCCGAGAATGTTCTAATGGAAACATTGGAACCCCCTACGACTACGAGATCATAACGACCACGAGGTTATGGGGGGAAAAACGTTTATTTTACCCATATTATAATATTATAAGTACACAAACATTTATAAATGAACTAATGACAGCAATAGAATTCATCTCAGTATCAAAATTAAGAAATTATTTGTAGTCAAGGGTCATAGTAGAAAGCATTGATATGAGAAATGTAAAGAACGAATCTTATATCGATTACAGCCGTCCGATTACGATCTATCCGATCACGCCAAAACAGTCAAGGTGGCGGACAATCAATTTTTATAACTAACTTTCTCAATTCAAAATTGAAAGGCACCTGATGTGTCTGCCAGATATAAACTTGTATTGCCTGATGGCCATTGGCTACGTCCATACCCGGGCTACTATATTGTCTGCTCTTGTTTTAATCCTGGTCACTTTTGTGGTTTCTTTGCAGCACCTGATTGCGTCATGGAAATAAGTGATTTATAATTTCAAAAATCCTCATTCTAAATCAAAAGCTAGATAAACTCAGTACAACCAAATGTTTCAGTCTGGATTATAATTAAGAATTTCAAATCGAGTTGTTCTACTGCAGCGTTATTTTCTTGTTCAAAACAAATTGGTTTATTTCCATAAATTAGTATTTTGCCACTTAAAATCTTTGAGTTCAATAGTGTGATACTTGTTTGATTACTGTGAAAGAAATGATGGCGTCACAAATGTGGTTAGTGGTTACTTTGGATCTGTTTGGGTAAGTAGCCTACAGTGTTCACTGTGTTTGCTTAGCTTTTTACAGAAAACCATTTGATCTGTTTGGAAGAGCATCTTGTATACAACTATGACTGGCTTCTTGTATACAACTATGAACGGCTCCTCTTATAGAACTACGAGTGGCTCTTCGTATACAACTTTGACTGGCTCCTCATATACAACTATGACTGGCTCCCTGTATACAATTTTGACTGGCGTCGTGTATAAAACTTTGACTGGCTCCTCATATACAACTATGACTGGCTTCTTGTACACAACTATGAACGGCTCCTCTTATAGAACTACTAGTGGCTCTTCGTATACAACTTTGACTGGCTCCTCATATGCAACTATGACTGGCTTCTTGTATACAACTTTGACTGGCTCCTTTTATACAAATGGTGTACATTTCTTGATTTCTCTCCTGTTTTTTATTTCCATTTGTCCTGTAAGTTGCAACTTTGCACCCATCTTTTTTTCTTTATTACTTATGTAATAATTAAAATTTGTTTCAAAATTATTTTACTTTTTTTGTTCTTTGCCAGGGGTTGGCTAAAACACGGAGCTACTCTAATTAAATATTAATAAATTAACTTGCCTCATTACTTAGCTGTCATTTTACGACGTACCAACATTGTTAATAACTCAAATTTATGTTTTTTACCATATATATTTTTACCATATTTTATATATTTTAGTTACTTTGTACATCTACTTTAACTGTCCACAGCTTTTCTGCGTTTAAGCACGGCATTGGAGAAGGGGGACATAGACAATATGAAATCAAGTGATGACAGTGTGTTCATTTTAAATGGACCAATATGTGCCATTACAAATCAATCCATGGATACCGACTCGCTATTTATGGATAAAAACAAGTACATTTATAGCAGGGATGAAATTCAAGTGCACGGACTTCAGAAATCTTTACTTTTTTCGTGTTCTGAAGATGAGTTTTTAATGTACACTCACGTGTGCAATTGTCGCATTGATTGTTCTAATGGTAGAGACGAAAAATTATGTTACGTTTACAAACAGATGGAGCGTAGAAGCAACTAGAAAAGCTTTGAAATAATTTGTCCCTTGAGTTTTAATTGTTTAGGTGATGCGGTTGAGGCTTCTGAGCTCAACATAACGATGACGTCATTAGATATTTTCCCTATCACAACTAAATTTTTAAATTTGACCGGGCTGAATCTGAGTGCTGTGGTCATACCATTGAAGTTGAGAGATTTGTTGGAATTGCGTGCAGCTTCCTGTGCGATAGAAGATTTGAACTCAATTTTTAGCAATAACTACACAATGAACACACATACTTTGGACTTAAGCTTTAATAAACTTAAAGAAATACACAATGGGGGACTTGGAATGCTAAAGAATTTAAAGTTTTTGAATCTATCTCACAATTCAGAACTTAGTGAAATAGAATTCTACAGCATTACGTCAGTAAATATTACGTCTCTAGATTTATCTCATACAGCTATCTCTTTCCTTAATATGCGGGTGTTTACTGATTTCTATCACTCTCTAAGTCATTTAAACTTAAAGAACACTAAAATTAACAGTTTCAGCTTTCTGCAGAAATTAACGGTCCTCAAATATTTTAACATAGAGGGAACTCTCTTTCCAACAGCAGATGCCGTAAAGCAACTCCGACACCTGACAATTACGGACTCATTCTGGACAGACAATGTCCTTTTATGCTGTCCAAATCTTATAGGGCCAGGCATACCTGAAAACGTGTGCCACGCCCCAACAGACAGCATCTCCTCCTGCGAAGACCTTCTGGTCGATCGCGTAAAAACATACCTTCTGTGGCTGGTGACCTTGTTCTCTTTCTCTTCTAATGTCATTGTTTTAATTTTTAGAATTTGTTTCGACTCAGTCAATTACTTGAAGAACTATGGCATACTAGCCACAACCCTCAGCATTGCAGATATGTTCATGGCCGTCTACCTGCTGATAATATCTTCTGTTGACGTCCACTACCGACACAGTTACGCCGTGCATGATGAAGTCTGGCGACACGGTCATCTCTGTGCCTTTGCCGGGTATCTGGCGACGTTGTCATTCCTAGTCTCCAACATCACCGTTTGTTGGGTAACGTTAGACAGGTACTTGATGATCAGTTATTCTTTAGGCGGCAACTATTTTAAAACTAATATCCTGGTTGTGATTATTGCCGTAACTTGGTTTGTTGGGTTCATTCTTTCCCTAATTCCCCACTTACACCAAGAATATCTCGTCCATTCCTCCAATTCTCTCTGTCTTTCTTTACCCTTCGCCACGAAGCACCTACCAGCCGGGGGGCCGTATTCCATTTCAATCTTTCTGGTATTGCATTCGGTAATTTTTGTATGCATCATCTCTGGTCAGCTTGCAATATTTATTGTTTCCACTTGCACCTCGACCAGATCCTCAACTTTTTATCGAAGTGCGAGGAGAAGACGCGATGACGCCAGAATCCGGCGACAGCTGATATTCGTTGCTACCACACATTTTATCAGCTGGGCCTCCATATTTATATTTTCCATGCTGTCATTATTCGGGGACTATGAAGTGAGCCCTAACGTCTACGCCTGGCTGGTCATTGTATTCACCCCTTTAAATTCCTACTGTAATCCGTTTATTTACAGCGGCGCAGGTATTTGTAGAAGATTACGTCATGTCACGTGTAGAAATAGAAATAGTTGCAGGGGAAATAGACATCGAAGACCAAGTGGCCAAAATCAAATTGAAGGTAACGAAGTTTTAGAATTGCAAGAATTATGATTACTTATATTTAAAAAAATGGGTAATGATTGGGATGTGAAGTAAGTTAATTGAAACAATTATCAGGCTTAGAAATGTTTTAACAAATAGTATAAGTATAATCCCATCAGCAAACGTATTCGCTACACCATTCGCGCCTGCTGTAATAGGAACTTAAACTCCGCTCAGGAGGTGAAACATTTATGACGTTAAGACATTAAACACAAAAATACTAAATCTTATCTTATCTTATCTTATCTGTTTACAGACGCTCCTTCTATACAGAAGATTATTGCGTCCTACGCTTATCTATGGTTTGTGTTTAGTCCTGCATTTTTATTAGATATTTAAATGTTGATAAAGTGTTGGTTTTCCTGGATTCTTCAGGCAACCCATTCCACGCCCGAATTCCGGACGGGAAGAAGGAAAACTTGTATGTGTTTGTTCTTGCATACGGAATAAGAAAGGTGTTTTTATCCTTATGTCTATCTGAGGGTTGTATTAAGTTATCTTTGTGTTGTATTTCTAAATTAGAATTAATTGCTTTATGTATGATTACTACTTTGCTCTTGGTTCTTCTATCCTCTAGTGTTTCAAGGTTTAATGATTTAACTAATGGTGTTATTCTTGTCAGTTTCGAATATTCTCCAGTAATGAATCTGGCAGCTCTTTTTTGAATTTGTTCTAGTTTATCAATGTTTTCTTTGGTGGATGGGTCCCATACAGAAGATGCATATTCTAGTACAGGTCTCACCAAAGTGAGGTAGCATTTTAGTTTTATATCTCTATTACATTTGTTAAAGTTCCTTTTTATAAAGCCTAAGGTTTTGTTTGATTTTTTAATAACTTCATTGACATGGAATAACTAAATTAAATTAAAGAATAACTAGTGTATTACAAGTCAAAAATGAGGGAAGTTTGCAAAATAAATATGTTTCAGCTGAAAACAATTAATTAAGTATTTACATAATCTGAAAATTTAGAGACAAAGAGAGAACAATTAAATCTCATTTCAATATTAAACAATTTTATTCGGACGTTCGAAAAGAGTTATTTTTGGTGCAGTATTTTTTAAAGGCTTTTTTTTAGCGGTGCACTGCTTTCTAAAAATTAGTAGCATTACGAACATACATAGCAAATATTTATATTGATTTTTTTTTCGATCTCCTTTTTTTCGTCAGGCTTATCTTTAAGACTTAGACTTATCCACTCAGTCTGGACATCTATCTTCTAAGTCTGGACATCTATCTTCTTAGTCTGGACATCTATCTTCTCAGTCTGGACATCTATCTTCTCAGTCTGGACATCTATCTTCTCAGTCTGGACATCTTTCTTCTCAGTCTGGACATCTATCTTCTCAGTCTGGACATCTATCTTCTCAGTCTGGACATCTATCTTCTCAGCCTGGACATCTATCTTCTCAGTCTGGACATCTATATTCTCAGTCTAAATTTTATTCTCTGTATTGAATTTCACTTCTATCTTAGATAGGTCTGACATTTCTTTCGCCATATAGACAGTGTTAAGTCTCTATGTTTAGTGGATTGTGCCTTGCTCTCCGCTACACACAACATACACAAGAGATGACACAAGTCTGTGTAACGATGCAATGTTTATTCTACTATAAACAACTGTACAACTGGCTGTCTTGCCTTGACATAAAATACATCTATATATAACGGCTGTATGCTCAAGCATGCCCTCGGTCCGACCCGACCGCTTCTGGGCGACGTTAAACTCAACTCTGTTTTACTGCAACCCTGCAGCTCCCCGGTCTATCCTGACCGGTCTGACCGCACAACACTGTGCGAACTACACAGCTTTCTGCCACACCCCGCACTCGTCTCGACTACTCTCTTATATACCCCCAACTGGTCTCAACTGACCCTGGCGTGTCCTCTGGTCATGTCCCTGACATATCCCGTGTGACCAGAAGTTCACTCAGACATCACTAGACATTATTCACGTGATAGGAGTTCATACCCGTCAACAACGCCTTGACCCGACTCCAACACTGGCTCACAACAATCTCACCACAATCATTCGCAGTGATTCTCATACCCTGACATATCCCCCCTCTTCCGTTAGATTCTACTTACGGGTAGAATCTCACAATACAACAAAGTCAGGGCATGGAATCACTGCACATTACAATTACAATAATATAATACATAATGAAATAATATCTTTCAAAATAATTTTATACACAACATTGCATGAAAAAAAAACACTAGTACATACAACACAGAGCATAAATCCACTTGGTCGTACCTTTATACGACTTCACTAACCCGCAACTCGTACGTTATCATTATCCAACAATTGACCATTTTTACGCTAGATTGTTTTATATTTACCAACTGACTCTACTGGTTCCTCATATAAATGCCTTAAGATATTTATTCCAGGATTAGCTCCAGCATGAGATAATGTTATAGGGATAACTACTTATCCAAACTATAGACATTTCAGCCTGATTGTATTTAACCCATTACAATCAATTATATAACAATCATGTGCATATAGTAGTCATAATCAACGTAATTCATCATAATACTCATAATCATGAACAAAATCATTATCATCATCTCATAATTTCATAAATATATATATATATATATATAAATAATTACATCTCCTTGTAATGAAATTTTGCCCGAGGTCAGCCGGAGCCAAAAATTATAATAAAAACATCAGCACGAAAGTACAACCATCTCATATTTATTTACAACCATCCTTAAGTACTAACTAACATAAGTACATAATCGCTATGAAACCTTACAATCATGTTCATATAATAATAATACTGGCCCGAGGTGACTCAGACCTCAATTTCTACCCAAATTAGTCCCCATGACAAGCAACTCTACTTGTTTTTCGACCTTCGTGACTCGGCCGAATCATAAACCTGTCCTGCGAGTCCTTGTCGGTCATGGTTTGATTTCTGCTCAGTAATTATGATTGCCATTACCATATCTGT